>OY751314.1:20866971-21466971 GCA_963564615.1 Rhorus exstirpatorius | reverse complement strand
CACCGAAGCCGCCGCGGCTTACAAGAAAAAAACTTATCGTGGTAGCGTCGCCAACATGACGTAAGAAAATAATGTTTTAAAATGTTAACGGTTGGATAAATATTTCATATAAATTAAAAAAAAAAATTCTCCATTATTTTGTTCTTTGTCTTTACAGTGTACCGGAAGAGAAGCAAACAATGTTTCTTCCGGATATAACGGAGGAGGAAGAAGATTCAAAAGCATCGGTTACTCCTCGCACTTCTACAGTCAGTGCAGCATATTCGCACGAGAGTCCAATGAATGGCAGGCGGTAGGCAGAAAATATGTCATAGCATGCATTTTTTTAAAGCCTTGAGAGCACATTTTTGGTTGCTGCCGATTCAAAGTTAAATGTTCATAAAGAAACAAAAAAAACGAGTCAAGTTCCTGATGAGCGGGAGAAAGTACAGTAATATGAGGTTACATCGTGTTTAATGAATCAGTTTCATCTTCACTTTGGCTACGAACAGTTAGCCACAACTATTTTTCGCTTCGATGATATCACGTCATATTTATGCCCATGTCCATCGTGATACTTCAAATTTTTAAATCTTGCTGAAGCCATCAGCCTACGAGTAGTTCGAACTCATTGCTGACCTTAATTCTAGCGAACCCTACTTCGCCGCTTTCCATTCGGGTTAGCTTCGTATCACTGCAGTCATCTTTGTGTGCCTTGTCCAGAGCAATGGTAATTCAGTATCGTGGGCTTGCAGATGAATATCGATGGTCACCCATGAATCATACATATAGTTCAGTCAAATCGCTATCCAAAGGGAAAGCAAGCCTTTGATTGGTTGGTTTTTGCGAAAATCCAACCACAGTCCGACGGAACTTCAAACACTCAGAAAAGTTTGGTTTGCGGTTGATTCGAGTGAAAACGGCTGAAATACAACCACGATGGTTAGCTGGATGAAAACTAACAGTGTTCCACAATTTAGTAAAGAAGTGCTTAAAACTCGATCCATTTTCGTTGTATCGACCATTGATCAACTTTGACTGGATTCCTGTAGGAGCCAGCTGATTGTTTAGGAGGTTGGAATTCGATTGGATCAAGTCCGCAGTGGACAAAGTATTACCATTGATCTTTATTTAGCTTTGGTGGTGTCAAAAGTCGTTTTCAACCTAGCTTGCTGGACCAAACTAACATTGATACGTAAAAAAATCCAAGCGAACTCCAATCACTCGCTCGCAGAGTCTGCAATTGATTCACGGTTGGGTTGGATTTGACTGAGTGAGAATGAGATTAACTGAAAGTTGAAGGATGCTTCAGGAGACGAAGGATGTTGCTCGCTTGAAAATAAATCGGACAAATGGATTATTCATGGCCGAAGATGCTCATACGTGCGCTGTATTTAAGGTGGTTATTGTCGCAGACTAGTCACGTGGTCGGCTATTTTAGCAATGAAATTGTCGGAGAAAGCCACAAAGTTTGATAACACGTAAAAGTAGTTGTCAGATTTCATAATCGCTACGAAGATGTCTTTTACTACTTGAATTCATTTTTTTCAGTATTTTCGATTTTTCGCCATCACTTCCGGAAATAACAAAGGTGGACAGTTTGATGTTAATAAATACTTAAAATTATAAGAGCAAGCAGAGAGAGCGCAGTGGCTCAGTGGATAAGGCTCTGGGTTCGCACGCAGCGGACCCGGGTTCGAGGCCCACGGCTGACATTAATGGAAACATTTTCTATGTGTTTTTCTGCAATTCCGGTGGTTTGGAGCCCACCGTAATAAATAAATAGCCAAATAACCTTTCTGCGATAGTTGAGAGGTCGGCGTATGACTCTGGAAGACTCCCGCAGCGGTTCTTATCGCTCGGAAGGTGGCTGGTTAGCCGTGCACTGACTTACCCACTGTATCACAGCAAAGGGAGGAACCTGCCTAGGGCGCCTCGGGAGACCGCGCTTGAGTTGATTTGTGCGGCCACCAGAGGGGACTAGGTAGGTACCGACCTGTATCGATGGAGGTTTTCTGCAGTTTACTTCCGTCTTCGGCGAATGCGATACAGGGTCAAGGTGAGGTGAGTGGCTGCAGCCATGGAGCACAGAGGAAGGAGGATAATAATGTTGGAGTGGCGGGTAATATATGAAGTGGTAAAAGCGAAAAGTGGTCTGAAGGAAAAAGTGGTATAATGGCGTAGCTCCGATACTTGTAAGAACTGGAATAGGGTGTGCAAATAAAACTCCTACATTATAAGAGCGAGCAGTGGCACATATGGTTGAACTCTGGGTTGCCATGCAGGCATCTAGGGTTCAAATTCCACCGCCGACACTAATGACATTTTTCTAAGTATTTTTTTCTGCAAGCTTGATAGTTCAAAAAACAACCTTAAAAATTGTAGGTCCTTCCGAAAAACACAAGGCTGCTATTGAAGAGATTGCAAAATCAACAAAAACTAAGAGTTTCAAAAATGATCAGGAAAAACTATGTACACAGTGGAGGAGGGAAGTCTTAAGCTCGACAGGGCAAGACAGGTGCTCATACACTAACGAACAAACTAATCAAAATTGCATGAATTACTACAACGTAGCAGAGGGTTATCCATTGATCTGTTGCACCCTACACTGACTGAGTTGTGCTATTCATTCATTTGAAATTTCTTTGTCGAACATCCCATGACCCAATTATTTTATTTGATCAACCGGAAGCTCATAATTGCATTGAAAAATTGATTATTAAATGAATCACTTCTCTAGCATACAAGTAGCTTCATTTTTTAATTGAACTTATGACGGGCTTATTTTTTCGTGCATGCAATGCTAAAACGGCGATCTTAAAATAAAAATTTTTACCGGAAAAAGTCGGTAACGTAAACTGAAGACATTGCAGTTAACAAAAACGGAGTGTTTCCAAGATTAAAAGAGGTTCAATTCACAAAATTCTTCAATAGGTCCTAAAGTGCAAGGACTACCTTAAGTTAGACTCGTTTGTTTCAGCCAGATTAGCGGGTCCCCTTCAACAACTCCGAAGATGTCTCGAAATGGCGCTGAAACGATTGTGCAGCTTGATCTTCGGGAGATCAATGACGAGATCGACGAAGCCGACAGGCGTGCCATAACGGAAGCGATGAAAAAGACACAATCGGGACGTTCGTCAAAGTGTTCAACGCCACGAATGGAGCAAAATCGGAAGCCATTTTTCGTCGCTCCCAAGGGAGCCCGAATAAATTTGCAACCGTGGCCAAGCGCAACGAATCTTTCGCGCTTGGCAGCGAGTCAGCATCAGCAGCAAGCGACCGATGTCGCGGTGTCATTCACGAGAAGGGACAGAGACGTTGATTCGTTGTCGTCGGGACGAAGGAGTTCCATTGCACCGGAAAAACGTACACCTTTCATAAGCGTATCTCACGATTCATCCCAGGATGAGGACGAAGACGAGGAGGACGAAATGGACGAGGAAGAGGAAGAGGAGGACGAGGAAGACGACTTGACCAGCGGTGGTTTCGTGAATTCAGCCTTTTCCCAAGAGTATATCCCAGAAACGGAAGGTGGATTATCACCGTGTCAATGTACCGAACAAACCTGTCATAAACCCGAGGATCATTCCGATGTCTGTCAATTCCAGTGTCTCCATGATGAGATATGTCAGCACGAGGAGCATCGAATCGGCGAACGTCTAAATGTCGTCGAAACGCAAAGAGGACGTTTGAACAGTTGTGCAAAATTTCTGTTACGCCGTCAGAGCTCAACGGGGAGTCGTAGAAAAGGGGTTCGTTGGAAACGCAATCGAGAGAGTAGGGAATCCGGGGTGAGACGAAAAACGGTCGACTGTGTGCCATCGGTGAAGAAGCTTATTCCCCAAACGAGCAGCTCGCCGAATCTCAAGAGCTGGCCGGTGCGTAATGTTGACGGCGTCGTGGAACAAACTAAAAGTGATTCTCGTGAGACCGGAGGCAATGAAGATGATGAGAAAGTCTCATCTGTCAAGTCACCCGAGACACCATAGGCGTTTGAGCGTGTCTTACTTTATTCTTCTTCGTTTTTTTTTATTTTTTTTAGTACACTCATTTACAACCGCTGAATATACACTCGTTATTTCAGTATTATTGACTGATGTGTATTTTTCGTATATATGCAATAGGGTGGATCGAAAAATTAAAAAAATTTTGGCTACCCTCAAAAATCAAAGATATCATTGAAATAACGGTCTCCGTGCAATGATTCGATTTTTTGACAATATATAGGGGGCGCGCGGGACGTTTAAAAACCCCATTTTTAGCGTTAAATTCACTTTATCACTGATAACCGGAAACAGTTCATTCCAAAAATTCTGATTTTTTATATAAGGTGCCCAGATATGTACCCTTTCAAACCCACATTCACGGAACATTAACAGATGGTTCATATCTTCGAAAAAAATCTCTGAAAATCAATATTTTAACTATTTTTTAATTAAACCTATCGTTAGATGTTGATTTTTTTCTTCTAAAACGTTTTTGTATTTGTTCCATCTTTTTTTTCTTGTGAAACTCGGTATCAGTATTGCTTACAATGCGAAAATTGCTGAATAATAAATCTTTATTTTGGAAATTTTCATATTCACGAAAAATGGTGTGAATCAATAAAATATAAAAATTTCCAAAATAAAGATTTATTATTCAGCAATTTTCGCATTGTAAGCAATACTGATACCGAGTTTTACCAGAAAAAAAAAAATGAAACAAATACAAAAACGTTTTAGAAGAAAAAAATCAACATTTAACTATAGATATAAAGGGGAGCAGTAGCGCAGTGGGTAGCGTGCTCGGCTCGCACGCAGTGGCGCGTGATGTGGCCGGGTTCGATTCCCATTGTCGGCACCAATGGAAAAATTTCCTAAGTACTTTTTCTGTGACCCGGTGGTTCGGAATCCACCTAAAAAAGTAGGTCCAAAGGAACCAGCGCCTTGGTGTGGTGACCGAAAGGCTGGGAAGATGTCTCGGGTTCGATTCCCGATGCCGTAGCACAGCTGATGAAAACACAACGGGCTCGGACGTAGCTCCAGAAACAGGACGTACGAACTACGACTGCTTCTGTCCCAATGTGCTGACATCTAGCGTGTGCGAGACGAGCTCCGGCAGCGAGAAGCTGCCGTAGCACAGCAGATGGTAAAAGCACAAACGGGCTCGGACGTAGCTCCAGAGGCAGGGCGTACGAACTACGACTGTTTCTGTCCCAGGTGTTTAAATCTAGCGAGTGCGCGACAAGCTCCGGCAGCGGGGATCAAACCGGGGACAAACGGATACGAGAGGAGACCAAGGGTAGATGGTGTTGGGAGCCCGCAACCCTCAGGGGAGTCGGTGTAAGAACTCATACCATACGATAGATATAATTTAAAAATAGTTAAAATATTGATTTTTAGAGATTTTTTTGAAGATATGAACCATCTGTTAATGTTCCGTGAATGTGGGTTTGAAAGGGTACATATCTGGGCACCTTATATAAAAAAATCAGAATTTTTGGAATGAACTGTTTCCGGTTATCAGTGATAAAGTGAATTTAACGCTAAAAATGGCGTTTTTAAACGTCCGCGGGCCCGCTATATATTGTCAAAAAATCGAATCATTGCACGGAGACCTTTATTTCAATGATATCTGTGATTTTTGAGGGTAGCCAAAAGTTTTTTAATTTTTCGATACACCCTAATATGCAATATATACACGGTTAAAAAATGTCATGATCTTGTATAGAAGAGTTTTGAAATCTCAATTTTTGCTACCCTTTGCAGTTATCAATACGCTATTATGTTTGTAGTGAAGCTTGTACTTGAATAATGTGTAAATACTGTAAATATAAAATATAGAATAATACATGCATACACTAGGACCTCGATTTAATGGCCCTCGATTTAATAGAAAGTCCCCACCATGTCGCATTTATCGATCGGTTTTTCGCGTGGTGGGAGATGGTGGGGGACGCTTAAAGTCTCCCCGATCAGGCCCGTACCACGGAGTGCCGATGCGCAGATACAGCATGGGTGGGCATACGCTACCTCGATTTAACAAGGTGCGATGCAAAGCCGTTCCCGCCACTGGCCGTTAAATCGAGGTTCTAGTGTATATATATATCTTTCTATAATATAAAGATATATCGCGGCTGCCGCCGCCGCGGCCGCCACCGCCGCTGTTTCAGGAATTGAGCTTATACCGGGTTTCCAATTTGAAAAGGATGACCAACCCAGACCCAACCCAAACCCGAACCTAAACCAAACCCAAACCCAACCCAAACATATAAACAACCCAATCCCAGCGAGGGTGCGGCGCGTAGCGCCCGAGCAACCCCTAGTATATAATATATACTAGGGGGGTTTCGCCCCCTGCGCGCTTCGCGCGCCAGCCCCCCTTTTGTGTTTGTGCCAGTGTTTAGAGAAAAACATTGTGGAAATTTTTTTTTTTTAATTGTTTATGTTTGTGTTTTTTTACGTTTTGGTTATGAATTTGGGTTAAGTTTGGGTTTGCTTGATATATCGATATATCGATATATTGATTGTTGACATGATTTGGTATTTGCATATATCGATTACTGACATGCTTCAATATATCGATATGTCGATTCTTGACACGGTTTGATATATCGATATATCGTTTCTTGAAACGATTCGTTATATCATTTATTGAAACGGTTCGATATATCGATTCTTGACACGGTTTGATATATCGATACTTGAAGCAGTTCGATATATCAAAAATATAGATATATCGATATATTTTGGGTTTAGGTTATGAGTTTGGGTTTGATTGATAGATTGATATATTGATATATTGATTCTTGACATGATTAGATATATCGATGTATAAATTTATCGATTCTTGACATGATTCGATACATCGATATTGACAATCTATCGATTATCGACACGATTCGATATATCGATATAGCAGTCTATCGATTATTGACACGATTTGATATAGCGATATATCAATTTATCGATTCTTGACACGATTCGATAAATCGATCCATCAATTCATCGATTCTCGACTCGATTCGATAAATCGATATATCGATTACTGACACGGTTCGATATATCGATATATCAATATATCGATATGCAGGGGGGCCTCGCCCCCTGCGCGCTTCGCGCGCCAACCCCCCATCTTGTATTTGTGTGAGTGGTTAGGGAAGAAATGTTCTCAAAAAATGTTTATGAAAAAATAATGTTTATGGTTATGTTTTTTTAGATAATGAAAAAAAAAATTAAAAATCGATTCAAAAATAAATAAAATGGGTAAAAAAAAGGGTGAATTATTTTTTTTTGTAAGTGGTATCCCCCCAATTAAACCTAATGCACTGTCATCGTGTACCACGAATTTTGAATAGACATAATAGACATAGGATAGAATAAGCAGGTGAGGATTGGAATTACACGACTATGCGGTGTATGGGGTAGTAGATTCGGCGCGTTCACGAAATATGGCGCATTTTTTTAAATTGTATTCCCAGTAGACCTAATCCACTATCATTGTGTACTATAAATTTCAAAAAGACTTTTAAACAAATCTCAAGACCCGTATATTTTGAGTATTAATGTTTTTAAAAATTCTTCTCCAACAATATTTGTTAAATCTGTGTTTAAATAAGGGTGGGGCGCGGATAAGAGGGGAGCGGTGCAGTAGAGCGGTGAAGCGGCGGAGGTGGGAATTCTTGGCACGGTGGCAGTAGTGTCGGTGTTTGGGTTTAACCAAACCCAAGGGTTGGGTTTGGGTTTAAGTTTAGTTAAACTAAACGTTTGGGTTTACGTTTAACCAAACACAAGGTTTGGGTTTGGGTTTAAGTTTAACTAAACTCGAGGTTTGGGTTTAGGTTTAACCAAACCCAAGGTTTTGGCTTAGGTTTAACAAAAACCAAACCCAAGGTTTGGGCGACTATTTAGACCCGTCAAAACGGCATGGCGTGGCAATTTTCGTAAATTTCTACTTGAAAATAATCAGTTGAAACGAAATCGAGCCTGTAAAGAATGGCTTAGAAAAAAATACGTGTTTCGATTAGTATGGCGGGCTGTAAGCCCCAACGCATAAGTATAGCATTATGTTTCTGCCGGATTTTTTCCCATAAACTACCGGAAAATGCAAGATTTTTTGTGTAAAAAATCGTTCAAAATCTGTAATTTATCCGACAAGTTCGATTATTCGCCCTGTGATTAAATCCTCACTACCAACGCTATGACCATCATTTTCCTTTAATTAATTATGTAATTCGACCCCTGAAGGGGTGCCATACTTGTAAAAAATGAGTAGTGAATTTCTGTCACCATCTCCCGGTCTATATTGAACGGTACGACAGCTGCGAATTAGTTTCAACGCTTGTGTATGACTCTTAAGATTTCTGCATCTGCACTTATAAACGTTTGGACAGCCATAACCCGAAAATATATTCCGAAGACTAAAATGTCCAACAAGGTTTTTCTGTATATTCCTATCCTCTAAACGCGAATTAAAAAAAAATTCGATGAATATTAAAGGAATTTTTTTTGTTGTAGTCATAGTTTGACTCGCCATACGTCATAAATTATCACTCCGGAAAAATGTATTAATGCACCAGAAAAATCTTCAAATTGGGTAAAATTTTTGTTTTACGTCTGCGCTTAGAAAATTCAAAAGGAACAAAAGTCTTTCTTGAAAATATTTTGCTGGAGTGATAGTTTAGGACGTACGGCCAGCCAAAGTATTAACACAACAAAAATAGCCTTTAACATTAATCGAATTTTGTTTTGAAAAGATCCTCATCTAGATAATTGAAAAAGGAACGAAAGACTTCCTTGAAACAGGTTTCCTGGAGTGATTCTTTAGACGTATGGCGAGCCAAAGTATTAATACAAAAAAAGCCTTTAAGGGGTAACACCACTGTAAAAACAAAAGAAAAGCGCTGTTTTGACCATTTTTTTTAGATGGAAGAAAATGTAAAAGAATAATATTTAAGGAAGTTATTAGGCATATATTTAAGAATGATACAAAAATTTATTATTAACAAATATTCAAAAATGGGGGCACTGGAGCCATTCTCGCGAGACTGAATGAATTCTGCGGCACTGCGTGCCGCAGAACACAGAACAATCTGAACACAGATTCGACTGACCACCACACGGATAACGCTCAATATCTGCGCTACAAGTAGTGAGTGAATTCTTCAGAATTTCAGAATTGAGAACGAGCTGGACGTCGCTATTTACCGCTGGAGGATTTTTTCAGATATAAATGGTCACCGTGTTGCCCGCATTGCTCAAAGAAATGAATCCAAAGGAATCGATCAAGCAGCTCGGTGCTCTACTCCATATATACTATATAAGTCTGGGATTGAACTATTGCCCGGAATTTGTAGTTTACCAAGCTTGAAATCCACGAAGAACTTTCCTATCACGACAACAATTTTAGTTTTTTGCCGGCCTCTCAGTATGAAGAGTACAAATAGAATAACTGCAGTTGTAGAATAACTTGAGTTGTGCCGGTTTTTTTTGGAAATTTCATGAAAATAATCGCTGACCTGCTGACAATCCATATTTTTTATTTTTTGAGGATATCTATATATAATAGTTTCCTACGATTCTCTCATGTATCTGAAATCTTTATTTTCCACCCATACCCTTAATTTTTATAATATCCAATACTACAGCTATAATCATATACCAAAAATTATTTTTTCATACTTATAACTGTGATAGGTGAAACTTTGTGATATTCTGTAAGTCACCCATGGAATGAACACTTTGCTAAGATACGCATATTTTTAATTTACGTTTACATTAATAACCATTCTCACAACATAAGCTGGAAATACTTTTGAAATGTTACATTGGAAAATTGCAGCAATATTGCATAGATAGATATGCAGAGGACATTGCAACGCTTCTGCAACATTGCTAAAATATTTCAGATACGTTGTGCAATAATACTGAAACATTCCGAATCTTGTGCAAATAGATTACTGCAATGTTTTTGTAATATTTTGTGCTGTGTGGGAAGCCACTCATCCTAGGCTAAGTCTTTTTGTATTATTTGTACTACCTGAAATTGAGCATTCCGTAGTTTATTTTTTTATAGGCCAATTTCTCGTTAATTTATGTCATTTATTTAAATTACGTAATTTAGCGTTCAACCAGTAATTATCAGCCGTATGGCAGGAAAGTAGTGTATCTCACGCTCAAGCTCACTCGCCGGCGAGAAAGAACCTGAACCTCGCGATAGGCGTGAGCGTTGTCGCGGGGTTTGTCTCGCCCGTGTCCAACCAATTTGTTGGCCCAGGTGGATTCGAGTGAGATTTTTCTCAACAAGCAGGCGAATATTGCCCATCTATATTCGTGGGAAATGGGGATGCCAAATGAGATTTGGGAATTGAACCAATATACAGCGTCACCCGCTCTTTGTGACTATACTCAACCTTCAAGTTGCACCCCCTACTGCCTCTACAATCGTCGTGGACCGTTAAAATCGGCGCCTCAGCTTAAGGGGATTACGAGGAAAGAGCAATTACTGTGGTGCTGATTTGCTTGGTGACGTGCGAATTAGGCCCACCGCCTAATTAAAGGACGCCTTTTTACGCGAGGGAGGCCTCCCCCGGTAATCGTAATCGTCCAGCGGATTCGGAGAGAAGGGCGATTAAGGCGCAGCATATTAGAGCTGCGAGGAGAGGCTCGCACACGGTTTTGGTCGTGGGAGGGATGAACTCCTTCGACATCGTCATATGTCCCATATCGAAGAAAGCGAGATAGTCCAGTCATTACGTCGAAAAAAACGGTTAGAAATGCAAGTGAACCGAGAAAGCTGATTTTCGGATATTGTGTGGGAGGGGGGGGGGGGGCTTAGAAAGGCTTAACTTCAAATTGTCGGCGAAGATTTCCTATGTGCATTCTTCGCCATCTTGAAAAAGGGTTAAATTTTGTTTCTTTGCAATAACTCGGCTTTCCGTCGAGATACGAAAATTTCGATAATATACTTTTTTGTTGCTTTTTTTACGCTCTACAATTTAGATTCTATACATTTTTCACTTACCGTTCATCGTTGATGAGATATCGAACGAGAAAGTCAAAAATGCAGGTAGTGAAACTTGTTTTTTGCTCTTTTCTTCTTTCCCGTGATAGATATCGAGAAAATATCTATTATAAAACTTGTAGAGCATGTTAATACCTACAATTTTATTTAAAAAAATTTTTTTTTAGACGAAAATTACGACGTCTGGCGCGCCACAAAGTTTACCGCAGCGTGCCCGACGCTACATGAATGTGCGTCCCGCCATAAGCGAATAGCCAATAGAGCGTCCGTTAGAGTTTGAGGGGTCAGGTATAAACGACCCTTTTTTATCACTCGTGCCGGCACATATAAATGTTTAATGCATATAAATTTTTTAAATTAAAAGAAATAGTTTAATTCTATTAATTATAATAAAGATAATACATAAATGTATAATTTATTCTATCAAAATAATCCTTTTATCAGGCACTTTATTTGTAAAAAAAGATTATCTTATCCATATTTAGGGTATGAACCTAAAGGCTTTATTTAGCTTATTTTTATTAAATTTTTAATGAAAACAATTGAATAATAAATAAATTTATTTAAAATTTTTTATTTCAACTGAATATTCGATTTTTTTTTTTGATAAAATTTACCTAAACTAAAAACTTCCCTTAAATTGCCCCCACAATCTAAATTTAGTTACATTTAATTAAATCTACCAAAAGTTAAAATTTTCTTTAAAACTTTTATTTTAATTAAATATTCGATTTTTTGTTTTTTATAAAATTTACCTAAACTAAAAACTTCCCTTAAATTGCTCCTACAACCTAAATTTAGCCAAACTTAATCAAATTTTCCAAAAATTCAAATTTTCTTAAATATTTTCATTTTAACTGAAAATTCGATTTGTTTTGTTAAAATTTAACTGAACTAAAACTTCTCTTAAATTGCCGTCACAACCTGAATTTAGTCAAATTTAATCAAATCTACTAAAAATTAAAATTTTGTCTAAAATTTTTATTTTAATTGAATATTCAATTTTATTGATAAAATTTAACTGAACTATAAAAACTTCCCTTAAATTGCCCCGACAACCTAAATTTAGTCAAATTCAATCAAATCTACCAAAAATTAAAATTTTCTTAAAAATTGAAAGATCGAAAGAGCCCGCCGAAGGCGGGCGAATTTCGATCGAAATTATATGATAAGTCTCGTTCGAAGATGATAGTTATATGTAGTCATGCTTGTCATGCTCACACTGTAAAAAATTTTTGTGCGAAAATTAGTATACCGGTATACAAAGCTCGGATGCATATACCGTATATTAATTTTTATATGCATACATATTGTATATTTACAGTGCTGGTGTACTACTATTAAGGAAAAAATCTGTTGACATTAATAGAAGACCGTATTCGATTTTTAATGTACCGTTTTACGAAAAAGTAAGACGGTAATGCACGATCACAATAACCGTGTACTTGAAATCTACCAAACAGTCACTTAAATCTTATGGCGAAGGTACATGTAATTTCAAGCGCATATACGTTGGAATTTTAATGTGCCGGTATATGAAAAATCATGACGGTAACGTAGGATTACAATAATTAGGTACTTGAAATTTACTATACAATCGCTGAAATTTTATAAAGAAGGTACATGAAATTTCAAGAAAAAAAGTGCTCTAAAATTAATACACCCATTTTTGTGCATAAATCGTTTTTTAAATTTCAAGCTAAAAAATTAGTAATAAACTATAATGCACCTATTATGATATCAGAAATAATATAACAAGAAAAAAAAAGTTCTGCGTCGATATTCACTCACTACACAATTTCGGTCTGAAGCGGGATTCGAACCGCCTACCCACAAGTTTCCTACCTAATGCCTGCTTACTAACCCGGGACGCTACCTATTACGCTATTGACTACTACTTAATTTCGTTGCATCAAATTCGAGATATAAGTTGCATGCTGACTCACACTTATAAAAAATTGAATATTATCATTTGACGAAAAGATTTTGAAGCATATAAACGAAATAGAGCTTCTTTATACGGGAAAAATTTTATTCATTTCGAATCGACAGCCAGGTTTTCAGAATTCAGAATTGCGGATCCATTAAAATTAACCCTTTGCGGCATACATTTTTCAGACGAACGGTTTTTTACGAAAACTATCGAACTTGTGGTTTTCGGGGTCGCTGATTACGAATTTGAAGTCCGTTTTTGAAAATAAAAAATGGCGGATTCAATATGGCGGACGAATTTTCGAAAGTTCATCGGATTCACTTGAAACTAGTTACCTGAGGGTTTTCGGGGTCGCTGATTACGAATTTGAAGTCTGTTTTTGAAAAAAAAATGGCGGATCCAATATGGCGGACGAATTTTCGAAAGTTTATCGGATTCACTTGAAACTAGTTACTCGGGGGTTTTAGGGGTCGCTGATTACGAATTCGAAGTCCGTTTTTGAAAATAAAAAATGGCGGATTCAATATGGCGGACGAATTTTCGAAAGTTCATCGGATTTACTTGAAACTAGTTATCCGGGGGTTTTCGGGGTCGCTGATTACGAATTTGGAAACAGTTTATAAAAATTGAAAACAGCGGAACGTTTGGGACGTATTGGTTCTGCTGTTTTCAATTTTTATAAACTGTTTCCAAATTCGTAATCAGCGACCCCGAAAACCCCCGAGTAACTAGTTTCAAATGAATCCGATGAATTTTTGATGATTCGTCCGCCATATTGAATCCGCCATTTTTAATTTCCAAAAACGGACTTCAAATTCGTAATCAGCGACCCTTAAAACCCCCGAGTAACTAGTTTCACGTGAATCCGATGAACTTTCGAAAATTCGTCCGCCATATTGAATCCGCCATTTTTAATTTAAAAAATGGACCTCAGATTCGTAATCAGCGACCCCCAAAACCCCAGAGTACCAAATTTGGTTGCAATTTACCCAAAAGTTCGTTCGGAAATTATTTTTTCTCTAAAAAATGAACGATTTTTGACATTTATTTATTTATAATTGTTTGTAATTTTGCGTAACTGCATGTATCATCATTTTTGTCACATTCCATGATGCTTCTACTATTATAGTACAAAGATTCGTGGATGTTACTTCGAAAGCATTAAATCTACCGAGGAAAGTAGTGAATCAAAAAGGTGGGACTCTGGTGTCGCACTATGCCGCAAAGGGTTATATAGAATTCACTTGAACATTGTTCTCGACGATTTTTAAGGAAACTCATACACGTGTATAGTAAATTTCTATCACGTGTTGAAAGCAGAAAATACCAGTGTGCTAAATAAATGATCTCTGCTATCATTTTTTCCAGAACGATACCTTAAATTCCAATCCAGTATTTTATAATTCTCAGTCAATCTATGGATTTTAATACACCAGTGTCGGGAGAATTAACAAGACACCGTTGCTTCATGTTTTAAGTGCCTTAACTTAATTTTCAACAACTTTGACCGCTACTTTCAATATAAAGAAAGATCTTAAAAACCTAATTCGGTCTTTGTATTTACAAAACTGTATAATGATTTTCATACGCAAATCCATTAATGACGAAACTCATACACGGGTATAGTAAATCTCTATCACGTGTTGTAAACAGAAAATACCAGTGTGCTAAATAAATTATCTCTGCTATCATTTTTCCAGAACGATACCTTAAATTCCAATCCAGTATTTTATAATTCTCAATCGATCTATGGATTTTAATACACCAGTGTCGCGAGAATTAACAAGACACCGTTGCTTCATGTTTCAAGTGCCTTAACTTAATTTTCAACAACTTTTACTGCTACTTTCAATATAAAGAAAGATCTTAAAAACCTAATTCGGTTTTTGTATTTACAAAACTGTATAATGATTTTCATACGCAAATCCATTAATGACGAAACTCATACACGGGTATAGTAAATTTCTATCACGTGTTGTAAACAGAAAATACCAGTGTGCTAAATAAATGATCTCTGCTATCATTTTTCCAGAACGGTACCTTAAATTCCAATTTAGTATTTTATAATTCTCAATCGATCTATGGATTTTAATGCACCAGTGTGGGGAGAATTGACAAGACACTGTTGCCTGATTTTTCAAGTGCCTTAACTTAATTTTCAACAACTTTGACCACTATTTTCAATATCAAGAAAGATCTTACAAACCTTATTCGGTCTTTGTATTTACAAAACTGTGTATTGATTTTCATACACCAGTATATCGACGAAGAAATTAATACACCAGTATGATATTTTTCAAACCTGACTAAATAAATTTCATATAAGTTTATGAAATTTACAATGCCGTTTATATTAATTTTACTTTCATACACCCGGTTCTAAATTTTAATATTAAGTTGTGCTATGAATTTACGAACATTTTTTACAGTGCAGCTTTGGGCACAAGGAAAAAAGGAGAAACGAATTGATCCTCACATGGAAGACACTCCTCAATTGCGCCTTTTTCTAATAGCTTTTTTATCTCTAATTCCATTATTTTTTTCTCATTGCAAGATAATTTTCGATTTTTAGCAGGGAATTTTTGTATTGGCGTTTGTATAAAAGGAATTTTATAACCTTCCAAACAACCCAAATGAAATTATCGTCTGTAATTTTACGCCATTTATCCCGGAAATGGCGTAGCCTTCCTGCCATCCTCTGTACCTTTTTTATTTCTTGTAGGACGACTGGTTCGTCGTCTGAGGAGTTGTCTTTGTCTGTGTGGTTCCTTGTAATGAGCTCTGGGACGAGTTTTGGAATATTTTCTGGAATGGTTTCCTTCTCAACTTGAAAAAACGACGCTTCTGTGGCTGACCCGTCTGCTTGAAGGCTGCAGACGGGTATTTGGAGTTTCCCGGAGCCTTGTAAAAATCTTTTCTGGATTTGTCCTTTATCTGGGAACAAGCTTTCTCAATTTCCTTGGCGTTTTTTACTTTATCGACAAGATTGTCTCCATAAAGCCATTCGTCCGAAACCATCTCCTCTACTGCTGGTTTAATACTTTTGTCCATTTGAGGCGTGATAAAAGATTTGCGAGCGATGGACTGCTGATGAAAAACGTCTGACATGATTTGACCAGCATGACTGAGATAATCAGTCAGGCTGTCCTCGTCAATTCCTTTTTCCGGATGATCGATAATCATGGACACCGCAGCTCCCAAGGCTGTCAAGGCCGTGCCTATACAGTTTTGTGTCTCCACAAAATGCTGGTCTCTCTTTTTAGCTATGTCAGTGAGCATTGGAACGATTTCCAAATTGAGCTTAGAAGCTTCAACATACAAATCGGCCTTTCTGTTATAAAGCTCCAAGATTTCCGATTTGTTCTTCGGAGGAAGACCTTGTTTGATCCATTTGCCCCACGTATTTTTCAATTCAGGGTGATATTTCACTTCTTTAAATTTGGATTCAGCCAAATTGACTCCCAAAGCTTTCAAGACAATATCTCTCGATTGAACGACTTCTGACGAGTGCTCAGTCTTTTCTTCAGTTTCTTTAAGGAAGTACCCTCGGTAAATCAATTAACAAACAGAAAATTACGAAAATTTGCAGAGATGTCAAAACCTTTCCAAAAATGACTCAGTTAAATTTTTATAATCTTTGGTTGACTTTGAAAGAAGATATTAATATTTTCATTTCGAAGCTCTTAACATGGGGTCTTATGAGAATCTGTGATTTTGACGCACATTATCATTTATCAAGTTGGAATTAACAAACAGATTTTGATAAAATTTGAAGGAGATGTAAACGAATATCCCATGAACATTTTTCTTTTTCAAAAACATATAAAGCTTGCTTGTGTTAGGAGAAATAACTAAAAATAAGACAAGATTTTCGAGCAATTCACAGACGTGACAACACGACAGCCGTCAATTGCATCATTTTTAAAGTCATCGTTTAGGTTAGAAATATTTCTTTTCCCGTAAACACTGGGAATCCATTTGCCCACTTCACTTTGTCGCACTCGATTATCATAAATTATTTTGGAACATTTTTTTCTTCTCCAATAATACCTGTTTTCGCTCATTTTTCAAATTAATAATACACACAGAAACCGCTCGCTGGCTGCTTCAGTGTCCTATACATAAGTATTATACTTGTACGTGAGCACGTACACTAAAGCAAGGAATGCGATGTTGCCAAATTATATACTACGTTACTCATGTAGAAGGTTAAAATTCTCTGACTTACGTCGTACCGAGGGTACTTCCTCAATAATTTTCTGGTCTTTATTAATAATATTATTCTTGTTATCCTCGGCTGTAAGGATAGAGAGAAATAAAGGCCATTAATAAAGTTCGATAGGGGGCACTTTTTGTGTATGATGTGATTAATGTTCTTATTGAACTTCACAATCAGAAAAAACCCCTGCTAGAGTCGTGTGGACTCATATCTCTCTACACTCGTGTGGAGTGGGAGAGTAACTGAGCTCGTTTTATATTATAGTATATATACCTGGAATTTTCTGAACATCAGGATCTCCAATTACTGATTGTGTTGAAATTTAATCTTCTTTAGATTCCAGCAAGGCCTCCATAACTTTTGTGAGGCTGGTGATCTGGTCTTGTAATTTGTCGAATCTCTTGTCATCTCTATTTTTGCGATGACTCTTTTTCGATCGTGACCTCGATTCCGATGGTGATCTGGATCTTTTCTTTTTATCAGCCGGCATTTTTATTTCAATATATATATAATTTATTTTATTTTTTTTTTTTGAAGAAAAAACGTGTTGATGCGTCAGCACAACGAAACAATATGAAGTTAAACAAGAGCGGGTCCCCTGGATACGCGGCGGATTCATTTATTTTACTTGAAAACGTTGTGATGTGAGCATGACAAGCATGACTAATGACTACATATAACTATCATCGAGAACGAGACTTAGAAATATAATGTATATTTTAACTGAATATTCAAATTTTTGATAAAGTTCAACTAAACAAAAAACTTCCCTTAAATTGCCTCCACAACCTAAATTTAGCCAAATTTAATCAAATCTACCGAATATTAAAATTTTCTTAAAATTTTTTATTTTAACTGAATATTCGATTTTTTGATAAAATGTCTCGATGAGTATTCCGAGGAGGAACACTTTGACTTTGAACTAGGACCATCGAAACGAAGAAAAATATAAATATAAAAACGGACCTCCTTTCATTGTTATTTTTTACAACACAAAAAAAAGTATTTGCATAATAAATTTCATGTGCGTGATTTATAATTTTGATGGTTTATTTATTTATATTGTACCTCAATAATTCCCTCAACAACCGTTAATACGTTATATGACATATCGATGGACTAATTCCAAAGGGGCATATCGGTAACGTATAAGTATAGCTTATACGCCCCTATGGAATTTAACCATCGATATGAATACAACCGTGCGAGCTACGAAATCGAAACAGCGCACGGACTTTCGGACTTTACGGCACGCTGAAAGTCGTAATTTTTGTCTAAAAAAAATTTTTTTTAACGAAATTGTAGGTATTAACATGCTCTACAAGTTTGATACTAAATATTTTTTCGATATCTATGACGGGAAAGATGAAAACAGCAAAAAACAAGTTTCACTACCTAAATTTTTGACTTTCTCGTTCGATATCTCAATAACGATGAGCGGTAAGGAAAAAATGTATATAATCTAAATTGTAGAGCATAAAAAAAGCAACAAAAAAGTTTTGTATTGCAATTTTCGTATCTCGATGGAGAGCCGAGTTATTGCAAAAAAACAAAATTAACCCTTTTTTCAAGATGGCGGAAAATGCACATGGGAAATCTTGGTCGACAATTTGAAGTTAAGCTTTTCTAAGCCCCCGCCCCACACAATATCTAAAAATCAGCTTTCTTGATCACTTGAATTTCCAAATGTATATAATGACTGGACTAAGAGACAGAAGGCGAAAGTAGGGAGATAAGACACCGGCTATAACGGCGCGAGAGAGTGGGGTACGAGGCACGAGGAGAGCGAGTAATTAGGCAGTAAGTAAATCAGTCGTGGATTTTCGGTGGTCGAACGCGACAGCGAAAAAGTAGTGGTCAGTGCTAGAAGAGACAACGTGTACCAGCTGGACACAGGAATTCTGTGAGCCCGACTCTCCGCACTTTTATTTCTGCAACATTATTAGGAATTCTTTTATTTTTTATTGTTTCGGCCTTATTTGCCGTAAATTCATTGAGAGTATTTGATTAAGCATTAAGAATATTAAATTGAGGATTTTCGATCGAGAAAAAGATTTCTTAACCACGCTGGTCTGAACGAATATTAGACAGTCTATCGAACTCAATTGCGTAATTATTAGAGAGTATAGTGCGCCCATTTTACTAGTTATTATATATTTTATTGCACTTATTTGCCTCGTTATTATATAATATATTATATTGCGCCCTTTGCCTCGTTATCATATATTATATTGTGCATTGTCTGTGGCGTCCCGCTAAACAAGTTATTTGTGCATATTTAATTAATTGATAATTTAGAGAAAAATACGTAAATTATTAGGACGTATAAGAATTGGATTTATTTCATTGCTTCGTGAATTTGCGAAAAGTATGCTACGGGCTCAACAAGGCCACGCGTCACGGGACAATTAGGAGTATGAATGAAATTTTTTTTTTTTCGATCATTGGGGCGCATAATGTAGAGTATATAAGTAAAAATAATGAGGACGTATTTTTTATTTTTCGTTAAAAATGACAGATGCACCTGTTATAGGCAATTTAATTTCACGGATTTTGATATATATATATATCGATATAGCGTAACATGTGTGACGTCATAATGTTATATTTTTCAATTTGTTATATTAACGGAAATTTTGATTCAAATAAAAAAATAAAAAATACGTACTAAATGATTTTTCTTAAACTACCAGATTTTGAAATAAAAAAATTTCATTTATACTCCCAATTGCAAGTGCTCCTCACGCGTCTTTCTCGCCAATGCAATGTTTACATTTTGCACTCTCTCGTGGCCCACGGCCTCGCCGAGCATCAAGAGTCATGTTCGCGTACAAATAAATTTCATATCTGTGCCTAGTGCGAAGTTACGTGCTTTTGTCTAATTCGTGTGTCCATCGGGTAGGCATTAAGTATGTCGTTTCGATCGCAGTATAAATTCTCAGGGATTAGCTATATATCATTCGTATTTCCAATAAATATTCCGATCCTCATTACATGCAATAATCTTACTACCTTTACTTCGGTCATTTAGCTGTTCACTTTTTTTTATCTCGGTCATTTAACTGCAATAGTCTTATAGTTTCATTATCTCTGTCATTTTGCTGCAATAGTTTTACTTCTTTACCTCGGTCATTTAACTGCAATAGTCTTACTTCCGGGATCTCTGTCATTTAACTGCAATAGTTGAACTTTCTTTACCTCGGTCATTTATTAATCGCCATAGTATATTACTCAGTTTATTCCGATCATTATAAACTACCATACTCTCTTTATTCCGGTCATTATCAACCGCAATAGTCTTACTTTCTCTATCTCGGTCATTTGGCTGCAATCATTTTACTTTCTTTACCTCGGTCATTTAGCTGCAATAGTATTACTTTCGTTATCTTTGTCACTTCGCTGCAATAGTTTTATTTTCCTTACCTCGGTCATTTAACTACAATAGTCTTACTTTCGTGATCTCTGTTATTTCGTTGCAATAGTTGTACTTTCTTTGTCTCGGTCATTTATAGCTACAATAGTTATACTTTCTTTACCTTGGTCATTTATTAAGCGACATAGTATTACTCCCTTTATTCCGATCGATATAAACTGCCATTCTCTTTATTCCGGTCATTATAAACTGCAATAATCGTAATTTCTTTATCTCGGTCATTTAGTTACAATAGCTGTACTTTTTTTACCTCGGTAATTTATTAAGCACCGTAGTATTACTCTCTTTATTCCTATCATTATAAACTGCAATAGTCGTACTTTCGTTATCTCGGTCATTTCACTGCAACAGCGGTACTTTCTTTACCTCGATTATTTGGTAACCGCCATAGTGTTACTCTCTTTTCTCTAGTATTATTTGAGTTTGGCGAAACGCTGTAGTTCGAATGGCGTTTCCTATCTGTGGCAAATGTGTCAATCAGTTCCCGACGTAAATATTGTGAGTTCGGAGAGAAATTTGTTGAATAAACCCTCGAATAATTTGTTGATATTGAGTTTCTGTTGAGTTCTTATTAGTGCCTTCCGTCTGGATGCATTATACCCCTCGATCATTGTTAGGGATGTTACCCGTTAATTCCGAGATCCCCGATTCTCCGTGTCGTTATCACTCCCTTTTTACCCTGCCGCTCTACCTTTCGTCCCTCAGGTGAGCTGAGCTAGTCGAATTGCCCTCGATCTCTCACCCCCTTTCCTGCTGTGCCTGGCGTCTGCTGTGGGATTCGTTTTTAAAGCAAATAAAACAAAAGCCGGTCGATGGCCGGCGGCGACCAACAGTTTGACTTATGTAAGATTTTCCTGAGCTTGCAGTAAATTGTCAAGACAACTTGGTCAGGCACGGTAGGTATGGGTGACCAGCCCGATCGAAAAGGGAGCAGGCAAAATCCCGTCACAATGTATATAAAGTAAAACGCTATTTGATGTTTTTGTTTCAAGTCAAAATCAAGTTTGATTTACAATAAACATGATATATTACAACTGCTATAAATTGATATTTTTTAATTTTGATTTCACATGATTTTTTCTCTTATTTTTACATTGACGGATCTCCTTTTAAAATAAATTTAACAAAATTTTAATGTCAATAACCATTTATTAAAAATGCCTCAAGCCTTTTTCAAGCCTTTTAAGCCTTAAGTTAAAAAGCATTAAAAAAAAAATGAAACGCAAAGTATTATGAAATATTCATAGTAGTTTTTGAACGACTTTTTTCACGCTACACGATGACATTAAACAAAAAAAAAATTACTACTAATCTATATGTTATTTGTCTATAACAATTGGTTTGAAAAATAATCTTTCACTCGTGACATATTGTTTTTCATATTCCATATCCTATCATATCCAATTTCCTATCAATTCCAGGTACAGTTAATTAAATATTTCCACCTTCGGCAAATTTTGAAGGGCATATGTTACTTCTATTCCTCAATTTCCAAAACGCAGTCTTCGACGATCAGTCTAATGCGATTTCGTGTAAAAACTTTCGAACTAATTTTTTTACTCCATTTTTACTCCATTTTTACAGCCAATGTCCACTAAGCCAATTTTTTGTAAGTTAGGCGTTACATATCCCTGTAGATCATATGAAATTGAGCGTAAAGTCGAAGGTATCCAATTAAATAAAAAAATTGTATTTCAATTCCTGAATGCTCAAAACAGCCTTTGCAATAAGAATAAAAATGAAAGCCCTGATGCTTTACAAAGTGATGTGAAAAGCAACATTTGTTGTACGAATACATTTTATGCTAGACTTACCCCCGATCCAAGTTATATAAATTACAAAAAAAACTTCATCTCTTAAGAACGTATTGATTTTAAAATCTAAAGAATCACCGAGTCTACTTCCAAGTAGTACTAAAATGTCACCAATTATGAGCAATATTTGAAAGGGTTTCATACATAATACGTATGAGTCCAATAGCAAGAGGTCCTCTTTTAAAAATAAATTCGAAAAAAAAATCCCCAATCGCCATTATTGCATGACAATAAAGAAGCGGGAAAATTTGAAATTTGCACAAAAAACTGTTCCTTCTATAATTGATTGGGCTTTTCAATTTTGGCTTCCGCATACAGGAAGTTTTCGGGCGGGATAAAATAATAAGGAAACAATATGCAAATTTATGATTTGCAAGCTTTTTTCGGCATGCACGAGTAATAACGAATTTTTAATCTCATAATTGCAAAAATACGTAACATCTGAAATCATTCGTCAATTGTCGCCAAATTCAATGTTAAATATTACAAAATCTGAATTATTCGAATGATTTACGGTAAATGCAGTACCAATCATCATTTAATGATATTCTAACCATGCCAAATTTAACATAAAAAATGGTTGTCCCATATCATATTTGTGTAGGAAGTTTTAGCTCGATAACCTCACGCTTACGAAAGTTTTCAAAATTCATTATAAATCTATAACTTCAGAACGATTTGCGAGATACACCGCTGCCTTTTCGTAAACAATTAAAGCAGTACAGCTCCTTCTGTTACTGCAATTGACGTGGAAATTTTTTAAAAAATTACAAATTTTACACTATTTTAAAATTTTCAAAAAATGTCTGCGATCGCTCAACATCCGCAAATTTTGAGATGTCAGGCTAAATTTTTTTATACAAATAGTCTAGGGGATAAGGATGTTTGGTATTGAATTATATGCAAGAATCATTTAAGAGGTTGGAATTTTATTTAGCTTTGAAATGTTCGAAATAGTATTATGCATCAAGCGCGTAAAGTGACTATTTTCGAGCGAGGTTATATATGTTTTTAGAATGAGCCGTTGGCTTTGCCTGGTGAGCCGGAGGCGAGCCAGGCAAAGCCAACGGAGAGTTCAGGCACAGGTATTGAAAAGCTACGTTTCGACGCCTGTTATCGATACGTGAAGAAGTACTTATCGTGACTAACTTCGTAGCTGACACGAAAATTTTTTCATGGCAGTTCTGAGACTCGTGCCCGTACTGCGCATGACAAGTGCCATAAAAAGACTTTTTACGGCACTTGTCATGCCCAGTACGGCGCACGACTCTCAGAACTGCCAGAAAAAAATTTTTTTGTGTCAGTTGCGAAGGTAGCCACAAAAAGTGCTACTTTACGGATCGATAATAGACGTAGAAAAGTGGCTTTTCAATGCCTGTGCCGTAAATAATTAATGTTAGCATTGTAACTTTCGTAAATTTGGCGATATGAAGCCAATTTTTTTTTTTAATAAGCTAGTGGACAAAGATGTTTAGTATTAAATATGGTAAGAATTGTGTAAGGCGTTTGGATTTAATACAATTTCGAAATTTTACAAATTTATGTTTATCGACCCATACAAATTTACAGAATAAGTACGCGAGGAGACAGGATATTCAATTTTGCAAGAACAAATCAAATTTTAAATCAAGCATGCGCATTGAAAACTTGTATAGCTTGCAAAGCTTTCTCTGTGAAGAAACCAAAATTACGAAAGCGATCTCCACGCTAACTACGAAAACCATCATCTTACAGAAATAAATTTGTCATGAGGAAGCAAAATGAAGGCATTTGCTTCTTGTTGCCAAAGATTAATATGGAAACGAAGGATTTCCGTTTTGACAGATCCAATTGTGATCTGATATGTTACCAAGATATCGTACAGTTATTAAAAAAAACCACTAACAGCGTTTTCCCAAAATTTATAAGGATATAAAGTCATACAATTTGGTATATATGGTTCATGTAATCACTCTCAATTAGATAAGACTTCGACCTCTCCGTCTTTATTGAATTTTTTCGCGAATTTTTAATGAATCAAAAAATTTCACCCGTTGATTCAATATTTCTAAATATTATCTTATTTTCTCGTGGGATTTGAATAAGTGTTTATACCTTTGTTTGACACTTGCTAAAAGAGAAAAACCTCTGGGTTAATTGCTCGGTTTTCCCGGGCAATCCTCTCTCGCAGCACACTCTACGCACCGCGGGGAGGTTTTGGTCGAATACGTCAACACCCCAATTAAGGAGAGAGAGGGAACAGTTATGACCAGAAAAGTCCTTCGGGCGCGGCCATTCGTAATGGACTGCGTAGTTGTGAAAACCAATTTTTACTGACCGTGTTTCGTGAAAAAAAATTTTTACACACAGGCTACGATACAGAATGAATTCATAGTATAATAATGGGTAACATAGAGCAATGAAGTCTATTACAGTATAAGTGAGTAATATAAAGGAAAATCACTATAATTACTAACGAGAACCTGTGATCGATTAACCGCGTCTAAATTATACCGTTTCTAAATGCGGTTTTATTGTTAGTTTTATGCTTATAACGGTCAGTTTGGAAATGACTACAGTACGGTATTCTGTATTTTTTTATATGCAGGCTTGCAGTTCTGAGAAATATGTTTCATATTCAATGCTGCCAACTGCCAGTGATGGCATATCGAAAAAATACTTAAACGTTATGTTTTTAAAGTCAAAGTTTAGAAAAAACAATGTAAAACCGTAGGATGCCATGACGTAAAAGCTCAGAATGTTCTTTTCATTTTTCAAACATTCAAACTGTCATTACAACTGAGAAAAAAATTGAATTTGATTTAATTGTAATATTGAATTTTCATACTACTTTTCTCGACAAGATTATTTTCGTATATATGTCATAACTTTCGAATTAATCATTACTAGTTCTGGTTATATCTTGAATTCGTGTTAGTTAGAGTCTGGTGGTTCGATTTCACTACAATTGAACTAAAAAATCCATGTCTGTTGATGAGTCATTGATAAATAAAAATTAAGAATCGTCTGTCTCAGAGACCATATATGCGATGCCTTGATGATACAAAAAGTGTTTAACGCCATAGCGGTAATAAAAAAGTGGAGTTTATTTACGTCACTGCTTATATGATTTCAGTTATAGTGATTTCTATGATTTAGGTAGTTATTTACATTCGTCACTATAAGTAATGAAGATTTCGTCGTAGTGAGCAAAACAAAATTTAATTGAAATATCTGATTTGAGACTCAAGTCGAAAATACGTACTGTAACGTTAAGGTAGTTCTTTCGTGGTAGCTAATCCATAAGATTAAAATTTTTTTTTTATATCTTCAATTTTAATATATTTATTCATTTCGCGAAACGTCAATGCCCCTTATCGACCTAATTACGGATAAATTAATACTTGAAAATGCCAATTCCTCAAGGCAAATGTGCTTCGGCATACAGAAGAACCGATTTCCGGTCACTTTAAAACGATATATCTTATCGAAAATCCAAAAGATTCTTACAAAAAACGAGACTTAGATTCATTAAACACGTAAAAATCTAACGGGCCTAAAAAAATATGATTGTCGACCAATTTTTTAAGCTATACTGATTTTAATACGAGCATCCGGGTAGTGATACACAACTTATGGCATAATGTCGTAACGGTGAAAAAATGTGGCAACGCGATATCGAAACGAAAGCGGTATTTGACAAGTCGAACAACATAACCTCTCCACGTCAACGTCAATAGAGCGGGCGAGAGAGTGAGAGGGCACGAGAATGAAAAGAGAAAGAAAACGCAACGTTGCCACACGTAAATATCATACGAGATCTAGTAATACTTGAGTCGTTGCAATTACTATTTTACTAGTTACATAATTATTTATAATAAACCGTTGATTAATTGTATTCACCTGGGTAAGCTTATTTAATATTTATTAATTTTAACCCATATATCCAATATTTTTAGGAATCATCATTTAGACATTTATAGCTAATTGACTAGTCTGCAGCGATAGAACTACCTTAAGGCACCACTCAGGCACTACTTTTCCCTGCTCACACAATTGATTATCATCATTGGTGATGAAATGAAGGCTTGTCACCCACGAGAAAGAAACACTGAAATTCGGAAAAGCTGCTATATAAGTCCAGTTGTATAAGCCGAGGCCTTTTACTACAGGACACACGCGAAATTTAAATTTCACCGATCTTAATTACAGTCTTCCAGAACCTCTTCCCAACCAGCTTTTCCCTCTACCTGCTACCTGCTAACGTGGCCAACGAGACGGACAAAGATGGACTGCATGGGGCAGTTTGGTGCTTGATTTCATCAGTCGAGTTCTAGCAACCGTTAGTGTTGGATCGGTTTGTTCAGTAGCATATAGAAAACAACGGTTAGTGCTATATTCAACTGGATAACAAAATCGCCTACACTTCCCTGTTCTACTTTACAACGCGGTCTTTTTTGAGGATAGCAGACATCCAGCGGACATCTTATCACTTCCATCTGGTATTCGAAAAACCGAATCAAAAAATTACTGACATGAGATCATCTTCCAGCAATAAGGTCAGTGGAACTCTCAACTTATTGATTAATGAGTGATACTGTCGATTAGGACGGTACAAAAAAATGGAAATTTTTTGTTTGTGCTGCTCATCGAGAGTTGGACTTTCTATGACCAAAAATTACGGCCCACTTGATAAAATGAGTTCTCACTAGGTTGTTGAATTTTTTTTCGTTGCTCAAAACCAACCAGCTTAGCTTGTACTATGACTTAATGTGAAATCAGGTTTTAACAATCAGACTTGATCAAATATATTTAAAATTCGGTGACTGATTCTGAAATTTATTTTTCAATAGAAAAAAAACTAATATTTTGTTAGTTCCTATTGGTAACCTTCTTAATGAGGAATATTTTTTTTATTTTTTTAAATTAATAATATTATACTATAGTTGAACTCCATATAATTCTTAAAAAAATATACCCTTGCTGGAGATGCGAGGTAACACCGTCAACCCCTTCTTAGGGAATGACAAGGTTCTATTGGTTAAAATGAATCGTTTCTATAAGATAGGGGATTTATCCTTGCGAAGCGATGATTCCTTTATTTTTGGCTTAAGGCGATGTATCACACCCGGAAAAATTTCGACGCGGCCTCCGTCGGTAGCGGTAGCGCAGTCGCCACTGCCTATCGCTAGATGTCCCGGCGCACGACTTCTATTATATAGATTCCTCGTGTTGCGACGAAGCATCGAAGGCGAATAGTAGCCGTCTGCCGGGGCATCTGGGCCCTTACATACTGTAGTGTGTGTATATGTGTATACACATATCCAGCGGCTTGCTGTCGACCGCTGCGCGCGAATCGGCTGTATTATCGTGCAATGAATATTACACTCGTTTATCGCTCTACAAAGAGCGGCAATTACCAATAAATAATAATTATTATTTTAACAAATATTTTTTAATTGTCTCAGCCAATATTCTTCTGAGCAAGTTCGATAAGAATCAAACTTGCTAGCAATATCGATAATTGCTTGATCCTCATGCTCTGCAAAAAGCGGTGGAAGCTTGTAAATAATTCTGATAATCTGAACAAATTGTTTAAATCTGTTACATCGATTTTGATCGACAGGAACGTTTGAAAAGAATCAAACAAACGAGCAACGTGTTTTGCTCGAATCTCGCTTTGAAAAAAACAATTATTGCAAAAATTTGAACATTCTTATTGAAATAAACTGCTTTGTCAAGCACACGAGTAGCGGGCATTGTTCAATTCTCGCTCTAATAAGAGCGGTGAAAACTTATAAATAATTAAGATCATTAAAAAATATGGTTTAAATAATCTCCATCGTTTTTTATCGACGGGTAGGTTTGACGAGAGTCAAACACACGAGCACCGGTTATGGCTCGATTCTCGCTCTGACAAGTGCGGTGAAAACTTATAAATAATGTAGACTATTTAAAAATGTTTAAATAATCTCCGTCGTTTTTTATCGACGGAAAGGTTTGACGAGAGTCAAACACACGAGCAGCGATTATTGCTCGATTCTCGCTCTGACAAGAGCGGTGAAAACTTATAAATAATTAAGATTATTAAAAAATATGGTTTAAATAATCTCCATCATTTTTTATCGACGGGTAGGTTTGACGAGAGTCAAACACACGAGCACCGATTATTGCTCAATTCTCGCTTTGACAAGAGAGGTTAAAACTTATAAATAATTTAGACTGTTTAAAAATAATGTTTAAATAATCTCCGTCGTTTTTTATCGACGGGTAGGTTTGATGAGAGTCAAACACACGAGCACCGATTATTGCTCGATTCTCGCTTTGATAAGAGCGGTGAAAACTTATAAATAATTTAGAATACTTAAAAATATTGTTTAAATAATCTCCATCGTTTTTTATCGACGCGAAGGGTAGTTTTGACGACAGTCAAACACACGAGCACCGTTTATCGTTCGATTCTTCTGCTCTAAGGAGAGTGGTAAAAACTTATAGATAATAAAGACTATTTAAACAAATTGTTTAACTTATCTCGGTCGATTTCTATTGACGGTTGTTTGGGGAGAGTAAAACTCATGAGTAACGGATGTAGCTGCACGCACCGAAAAAACACTGATGAAACTGTAAGACTACAGGGTGAGGACGTTCGCCGCGGTTCTCTCACTCTCGCTTCTCCATGAAAAATCGACACATTTCGTGACGCAAAAGAGACGAAAGATATTCTTTTGGAGAGAGAGACTGAGAGAGAGTATAAGTCGTATAGCTTATACATAGAATTCCTTTTCTTCGTCGCCCCTTTGTGTGGTCCTTCGCTTTCCCCTTCTTAGCGCGGCGGGACCATGGTATATAAGGCTATATGTGTGGGTGAGACTAACGATATTTTGTATATGTGTACTCACTAATAAAGTAGAGGGAGCAAGAGAGACGCATCAAGGCATCGGCCTGAGAAAGGCAGGGTACCGTGCATGCGCGTTCTCTCATCGCGTAAAGGGTTCGAAACTCGGCTTGCGTACTTTTTTTGAAGTGAATACTTCTTATGCGACTACATTAGGCCCCGCCCCCAGCCGCGTTGTTCCTCCGGACAGGAGAATGAAGGAATAGAAGAAGAGAGAGAAAGAGAGAGAATGATGCGTGAGCGAGCGAGAGAGCGTTATGCCATCCATAGCACGCCCGCGTGTACGTGTTTTATATGTATTAGGACAGCAGCGCGCGTTTGCGTCGTTCTATCCGTTGTGTGTGAGTCCACATCTATGCGTGAGTTCACACCGTCTTCGCTTTGTGCCGAGTTAAGCTTTGTTTTGTGTTTTGTTTGTATATATTACATATTATACATACTCGGATAATAACTATGAGAAAATTACTGACGGTACAAAATGTTGGAAGAAATATTAAGGTTGATTGATAGGTAGAATGTGGAGGTATTTTCAGATATTAAAAAATGTGCTTTAATTAAAAAAAAATGAAATACGCTCTCCGAAGTTTTCCTCCGTTCGATCTTTAATAGCAATTTATATTTCGCTCAATACATCGCTTAAAGATATTATGAGGTTTAATCGCTAAAGCGTTATTGCCCTTAGCAATAGGCGGTTCTCAAGTTTTAGCCGATATGCTAGCAGACCTTGTGCATTACCGTAATGAATCGGTAATTCTCGCAGGTGATTTTAATGTCAATTTTTCATTGCCACAGGCCGAATCACTCCATCAATTTTTATAAAAAAACATTTCTCGTTAAAAATGATCAACGGCAGGAGTGATCCGACCACTAAAGGCCGTTCAACGATAGATGCTGTATTTGCAAAAAATATCGACAAACTAGATCTGAAGCATTTTATGTCATATTTGAGTTATCATAATCCAATTTTTGGTATTGTAGAATTAGACGATTCTATAAATAATAGACACGAGAGCAATGAAAATAAGAGAATAAGAGAACAGAATTACTTTATCCCAATTTTTTACTTACAGATACATATACTTATACAAATAAAATTGATTTCATATCTATAACTAATTCCTACTTCTTTGCTCACCCTATCAATTCTTTCTGCCCCCCCCCCCCCCTCTATACAAATAAAATTTTTAACGCCAACGTCAACACGAGGTACGAAGACACAGTAAATTCAGCTGTAAACTCATACATACAACGGATAGAACAGTGTGAAATAAGGACAATCCTGTCATTTCGTGTTATCATGCATGTCAATCTATCCTCTTTCCCTCTCACTATTCTTTCATCTGATGAGAATAAAACCCTGCTAACACAGAACGTTATAAAAACGTTGTTAAGACGTTTACAAAAACACGCAAAAACGTCTCTTTTGAATGGTCGAAAAAACGTCTTGAAAGCGTCGTTTAAACGTTATTTTGGCCGCAATTTTTTTCTCAAAAAAGTTTACAGAAGCTGACAGAAATGTGTTAAACGCGCGGTAAACTTTTTGGGGAAAAAATTGCGGCAAAAAAAAACGTTTAAAAGACGTTTTGAAGACGTTTGCGGCAAAATAACGTTTAAAAGACGTTCTTAAGACGTTTTTTCGACCATTCAAAAGAGACGTTTTTGCGTGTTTTTGTAAACGTACTTAACAACGTTTTTATAACTTTCTGTGTTAGCAGGGCAATAAGCGAGTTCCGTCGATCACATACGAGTATTCACTTCTGACGCGCGTACCGTGTGTACACGCACCCGTTTTTTTTTAAATTTTCTACTTTTCAATTTCCTGCTTTAATTCATTTGAAAAAAATGTCTTAATACAATAATAATGATTACAGTAATATTTCATGAATTAATTACCTTCACGATTAATAATATGCATATGATAATTATAATAATTATAACAACGACAATACAAATAATAATAATAAGTCAAAATAATTAACTTTAATTTATCTATCGATGTTAACCATTTCAACATCTATCAAAATGATCTCCAATTTCATAATACATTTTACGAAATTATTCATACTAATAATTACGTTTAAAATATTCATGCGGTATTTGTCATGCATAGCATATTGTAAGTCTATTTTTTAATTTTCGAAATAAAAAAATTGTAATATTAAAAATAAAGATGATACATATGACATTCATAATAATTTTGTATTTATATATTTTTTATATTATTAAAATTGTTGTTATTTGTATCAACGATTTGAAAACATTCAATTAACAAATATTCCCCTCCAAAAGGTTTTATAAATTTGCACATAATTTGCACATAATTGTTTTTAGTACCCGTAAACCTTGAACATGGGTCATTAGCGTCTGTCGCTTATTTCACTATGTTATTCTGGAAGGAAAAATCTGAAAAAATTCGTAGGTCTTCGGTGGACTTCTAACTATGCGATAGAATTTTTGCCAGCCCCGAAAATCCTTTTTTCAATAAACATTTTCATCAAAATTTAGAGACATGTAGGCTGTTTACAGTAGAATGTTTAAAAATTCATGGACACAAACGACCCATCTTCAAGGTATTAGGGTTAAAATACATTTTTAAATGGATACAACGGATGGTTAACCATCGATGCATAAATTAAAGATATTTAATACTAGTATTGTCGTTATAATTGTTATGATCATGACATTCATATTATTAATAACAAATATGATGAAAAGGTATACAAAAGGTATACAACGTGTATCTACTATACACGTTGAAGCACCAGCTGACGATCTCATGGAAATCGAAGAAATAAATTGAATGCTACTATCTTGACGAATATTAATTTTATGGCGAATTCATGGAAAATCACGAAACAAATGAAGTATTATTGATATTGTGTCCGAAGGCTTATTTTTATACGTCCGAATCCTTCCACCACTACATGCTTTTTGAAATACACTCTTTCTCGCTTTCTCTTTTCCTCTCCGCTCCCCTAACCCAACATGCAAAATAAAAAATACTATTCATTATAAATTTAGGCATGCAAAGGCCGCCAAAGAAGTTTAACTTTCATCACGTGCATTGACATGCACGCGCTGTTTTTTTTATTTTTTTATTAGTACCCTAAAAAACATGGAACTAGATTTCCCAATTCTTTCAAGCCCTTTTTTTAAAAATTTTGAAAATTCGAATTCTCGAAAATTTTTAACTCTCAAGTATATGGATACGTTCAAACTACTTGATAACATATTTCTTCCTAGATCGGCTTAAAATTTCGTCAATTCTGGCGTACCTTTTACCGTTTTCGAGATATTCTAATATTATTCCATTCTCGCTCTAATGAGAGCGGTTTTTGCTAAAAAATAATTATTATTTAACAAGTTGCGCCTAATTTGCTACCGCGATCTTGATCGAGGAACGAGCTTGACGAGCGTCAAACTCACGAGCAACGTACGTTCCCCGATTCTCTCGCTCTGAAGAGAGTGGTGAAAACTTATAAAAAGTGATGATTATTTAAGCAAATTGTTCAAATTATCGCCGCCATTTTTTATCTTCTGCTTATTCTTTCGAAATTCTAATCATCTCTCTTTCTCTCTCTCTCTCTCTCTCTCTCTCTCTCTCTCTCACACACTCTCTCTCGCGGCTACACCGCATGCTACACACGGAGCCGATTGCTGGCTTTTATTTCTACGATGCCATCATCATCGATAAGACCGTCCGGAGATGCTCCTAGATAAGGAATCTCCTGGTCTATGAAGAGACCGCAGGAAACGATGGTTTTTCCTAGATGCGATTCGACAGCATGTCTGGCATTCTCCTCATTTTCACGACCAAATTGTGTCGCTGCGGTATCAATAACTTTCGGATATCGAATACTCGCGACCATATTTGAGCACGAAGTCGTCGGCAACATCCGACATATCGGCCCAAATCGTGATGCGGTGATTATTTCAGTGCGCAACTGATGCCATTTGTCAGAGCAACTCTGGGAAACAGTATCGCGTTCAATTTGTCTCCAATTACTCTGCTGTGAATTTCTGCTTGAAATTTCCGATGCTTTTGACTGCGCTTTCCCTGCTTTCCGATGTGGTTCAGTTCATTTTTGAGACGCCTGCAATTTTCCAGCTTCGTGATGGTTGTAGGAACGGTAGCGCTTCTGCGAACATGCAGTTTCGACAGCACGGATTGCGTGTTATGTTGGACGACTGCACCATAGCATCTCATTTGGTACGAGTTACCAGCGCAATGATTAATTCTCTTGCCAGAATTTAATTTATTCACGATTGAGTTGCACGCCTCCGCCATGTTATTCGTTACGCCTGTCAAAAGACTTTTGGCGTGACAGCTCAAGTATCGAACAGCCTCGTAAACAGATGGGTAAAGACCGGTCACGTGAAGTTCTGCCATAACGTCTTTTCCATTATCTCCTGCTTCACAAGGGAACGGCAGGGTGTGGCACTTTGAATGCTCTCCAAATACATGGCTACATATATTCAAGACATCTTTGCAGAGTGCTTGAGCTTTATCCTCTACCGAATTTTTTTCCGCGTTACGAAGGTCTCTCGCATGCTCTACGCTCTTGCGAATTTTCAAACCACTGACGAACACACACTGCCGAAGTTCGGTAACATTCATTTTTCCCTTCGTAGGAGGCACTTTAAGTTTCATCGCAGAAGCAACGCGCAATTTTCGGCACAAGTTGCGAAACAAGTGGTTATTGCATTCAATTTTTTCTACCATAACTTCGTATTGAGCGTAAGGATTGGCATCCCGAATAGCCTGGTATACGCTGCTATCACCATCTGAAATTAACGTTTTATATATCAAATCGTTCTTTTCAACGCTAATTTTAAAGCCTTCCACAATAATATTGGTTTCCATTGCTGTCGAACTTTGTTCGCGACCCCAGTTTTTATAACAGACGTGGTCCGGTGGTTCTACATTTAACCTCTGTGCTCTTTCGTGTGTTGGGCAATACTTATTGCGTACAGCGACGAACAGAGCCAACTTGCTCTCACGACCGAAGATCATAGCTGCACCCGATAATGCGTCATATTTGCCACCTGCATATGAACGTTTTGCGCAATAACCATCCGAGACTACTTGGATGTATGGAACACCATTTATGATATGTCCCTTCTTAATGGCCATTTCTGTTTCTATTAATACCGCCCGTCTTATCTCGGCTTCAGCAACTTCATGGAAGTTTTCGAACATCATGTTCCGAAACTTACGATACGTATTAGGAGTCATGGGGGGGATAGACATTGCGGCAAGTTGTTCTTGCAATGTACTGTAACCAGTGCCCGAAGTGATTGTACCACATACAGCACTTTCATTAATGCCCATAATGCTTCGGTTGTCGGGATCTGTCCAAATATTGATCTTGTAATTGCACATCTGGCACATAAAAGTTACTCGAGTTCGCAAACCTCGGTTAAGCGACTTTATCAATTTCAAGTCACTAAAGGGACATTGCAACGCTACGTTATGGTTATCAAATTTCTTGTGCAATTGCTGCATAAAGAAGGTTATATCGACGATTCGCCGACCTTCAATCGACTCTTCTACAATGCGGCCCTTATCAGCAGGAGCGCTTTCAATGATTAATGATTCGTCTGCACTTTCCAACTGCTTCGGATTATCTTGCTCCGGGAATAACCGTTTTTTCTCGCTATCCATTTCTAAATTATTGTCAGATACATGGGCAGAAAGCTCATTACTGCCATCTCGATCGGAACCCAACAAAAGACTTCCTCGACGCTTATCCGAATTGTCGAAGTTGTCTCGACCCTCAGGTGGTCTACAGACCACCTGGTTTACGCATTTATCAATACGTATATTTACATCGTACTCAGAGAATTGGGACTCGCATTCACCAATTACAGCCGCATGAACGAGTGCTCTATTGCAGGAGCCATCCAAATCTGGTACTAGACGTCGTTTCTTCGACGTACCCAAGATGAGCCATCTGTCACGTAATTCACGGACTACTCGGTTTCCATGCCGATCAAGACTTATACTAAAATTGTGTCCATATGCTATTGGTGAATGGCTTCGACTGGTCACGTTATCGTAACAAGTAGACGAGTCTACTCGTGGAAGTTGCTCTGAAAGATCAGCGATTCCTTGTTTCTCGGGTGATGTAACAACCACCCGGTCGTTCGACTTATCTATACTTATATCTACATCATTTAGGGGAATGAGATTTTCAGCAGCCTTAGATAAGCGTACCTGTACAGTGCAGGTACTTTAAAAATCATATTCTGTACCTGTAACGGCAATTGCGCCTATTGGACCTGTAACCGAGGTAGTAACGGCATGATCATTTTCCTCGTGAATGGGAACGATACTTCTCTTCTTTCGCCTGGAACAAACCAAAAATTCTGAACATAAAGCCATAAAAATCGGTGAGCTGCAGCTCCTCCCACATCGGAGCTATATATACTTTTTGGGAATAGTTCTATAGGTTTTAAAATTTTGCACACTTTGCGAATATATATTGGGTCGGTCTTTTTCAACTGTTTTTTCTTCTTACGTACCCTTCGAAAACTAAGTTTTTAGCTCAAACGAAGCCTCGTGAAACCGAAACTCTATAGTCAAATTCTAAAAGATGACTCAGCCAGTTTGAATTTTTCAAACACCCTAACTTAAATATCTCGAAAACTATAGAAGTTGAGAAGCTGTTTTTGGTTTCAATTTCTAGATAATCAAATTTTCTGAAAAAAAAAGATCCAGACTACTATACACCTAAATGTTCATCTTGTACTCGATACGAACACGTGCCATAATTTTTTCAGATTTTTTCCTCCATTTTTTTTAGGTAGTACTATTAGGTATCGAATTCTTTCATTTGAAACTTTTCTGTTTTTTTTTTCATTTAATGAATTTGAAAAAACGAAAAAAAAACCAATTCTCCATTATTTTGTAAAAAAATCTTGTGACGATCCCGCATTACATCCAAGTAGACAATGCAAATGAGAGAGATTAATCGGTGGCCGTAGCGCAGTGGTTAGCGCTCCCGCTTGCAAGTCGAAGAGTCCCGGGTTCGAATCCACGGGCGGCACACTTGATTATTTTTCTCGTCGTCTTGGATCGTCACCACTCATCACCCCGTTCGACCATCACAAACTGGTGTCAGAAGTTTTCGGACCAACACACGTTCACAAGCATCATGTATGGAGGAGACAACACAGACTTCCCGCAAAAAGGCCTGGCACTGAAGAGTCACTCCGCGGGATATAAGAAACAAAGCGGGGCGAGGGAAGAGCTCCAACGAGGGACATAGGCTGGCGTAGCGTCAACGTATACTCCACATACATTCGAAACCGAACACCCGCAACTCTGCACATTCGACGTGGACGTCGAGTTCGGAGAGGGGGGTGTGTGACGATCCCGCATTACATCCAAGTAGACAATGCAAATGAGAGAGATTAATCGGTGGCCGTAGCGCAGTGGTTAGCGCTCCCGCTTGCAAGTCGAAGAGTCCCGGGTTCGAATCCACGGGCGGCACACTTGATTATTTTTCTCGTCGTCTTGGATCGTCACCACTCATCACCCCGTTCGACCATCACAATCTCAACTTTCCAAAAAAAAATTTATCCTAATTAATATACGTGTAAAAGACTCTTAAAATCAAGATGATAATCCGAAAAGTCGTTTTTCCGCCATTGCCAAAACTCAAAAAAAATTTCCATATTTTTTTCGGGAAGTTAAGAAAATTTTACATAATACATGTCATTTTTAAGTTGGGATCTCTAAAAAACACTCCTGGGATTAACAAAAATGTAGAAAAAAACATGAATCTCATTTATTCTAACAGTTTTAATATTTTTTTATTTTTTGGAATGGCTGTTGAAGCGAACAATAGACAATTGTTGTGAACTGGTGTAAATACTGGGTTATTGTTTTTATTTTACCATTACGACAACATACAATCATTCTAGTTGAAATACATGTGTTAGAGTTGGAGTTGCCCCTCAAAGAGTTCTACAAATCTTTATCAGAACTCATTTTGATCCGATAAAAAACGACGCTACAACATCGAGGCAAAAACAAATAAATCACTAAATTTATGAATATTTGTGGAAATAATTATTTCTGGCTAGCTTTCCAGTTTCCCCCTAAAGAATTCTACAAATATGTCTGACAACTCAGTTTGATTCGAAAAACGACTACGATACTAGAAAGAAGGTACAGTAAATAAAGAAATAGAATCATTAACGTTTGTGGAAAGTATTTCTAGCTAGCGTTCCAGTTGCCTCCGAAATATTTCTACAAATCTTTCTTATGACTCATATTGATCTGATAAAAAACAACGCTTCTACACCGAGGCAAAAATAAATAAATAAATACATTTATTGACATTTTTTGAAAATATCTTTGAAAAATCTAATTCCTAGATAGAGAGCCAATTATTCCCTATACAGTTCTACAAATATTTCCCACAAATATTTTAACTTGCCATGAGGTAAAAAAACCACAATACTGCACCGAGGCACAAATAAATAAATAATGATATTAATATTTTGGAAAAACCTGGATTGGGGCTAGACTTTTAGCTTCCGCCCCCCCCCCCCCCCACACACATACACACACAAAGTTCTACAATACTAGACCGAGGGGAAAATAAACAAAAAAAAAACAGCGCGTACATCTCAATGCGCGTGATGGAAGTGAAACTTCTTTGGCGGCCTTTGCATGCCTAAATTTATAATAAATAGTATTTTTTATTTTGCATGTTGGGTTTGGGGAGCGGAGAGGAAAAGAGAAAGCGAGAAAGAGTATATTTCAAAAAGCATGTAGTGGTGGAAGGATTCGGACGTATAAAAATAAGCCTTCGGACACAATATCAATAATACTTCATTTGTTTCGTGATTTTCCATGAATTCGCCATAAAATGAATATTCGTCAAGAAAGTAGTATTCAATTTATTTCTTCGATTTCCGTGAGATCGTCAGCTGGTGCTTCAACGTGTATAGTAGATACTATAGCACTATGGTGACTCTATGGAGCTCATTATTTAAAGCTCCTTTAAAATGTCCAAAAGACCCAAATGAAATACCTTTTCATCATATTTGTTATTAATAATATGAATGTCATGATCATAACAACTATAACAACAATATTAGTATTAAATATCTTTAATTTATCCATCGATGGTTAACCGTCCGTTGTATCCATTGAAAAATGTATTATAAAATTATGTGCAAATTCATAAAACCTTTTGAAGCGAATACTTTTTAACTGAATGTTTTCAAATCGTTGATACAAATAATAACAATTTTAAAATATAAAAAATATATAAATACAAAATTATTATCAATGTCATATGTATCATCTTTATTTTTAATATTACAATTTTTTTATTTCGAAAATGAAAAAAATAGACTTACAATATGCTATGCATGACAAATACCGCATGAATATTTTAAACGTAATTATTAGTATGAATAATTTCCAATCGTACGAATTATAAATTGTCCCTTCGTAAAATGTATTATGAAATTGGAGATCATTTTGATAGGTGTTGAAATGGTTAACATCGATAGATAAATTAAAGTTAATTATTTTGACTTATCATTATTTGTATTGTCGTTGTTATAATTATTATGATTATCATATGCATATTATTAATCGTGATAGTAATCAATTCATAAAATATTACTGTTATTATTATTATTGTATTGGAGACATTTTTTTCAAATGAATTAAAGCAGGAAATTGAAAAGTAGAAAATTAAAAAAAAAAGTACGCAAGCCGAGTTTCGAACCCTTTACGCGATGAGAGAACGCGCATGCACGGTACCCTGCTTTTTTCAGGCCGATGCCTTGATGCGTCTCTCTTGCTCTCTCTACTTTATTAGTGAGTACACATATACAAAATATCGTTAGTCTCACCCACACATATAGCCTTATATACCATGGTCCCGCCGCGCTAAGAAGGGGAAAGCGAAGGACCACACAAAGGGGCGACGAAGAACAGGAACTCTATGTATAAGCTATACGACTTATACTCTCTCTCAGTCTCTCTCTCCAAAAGATTATCTTTCGTCTCTTTTGCGTCACGAAATGTGTCGATTTTTCGTGACGCGACCTTGAAATTTTACTCTCAACGCGCCTAAAGAAGTTTCACTTTAAAAAAAATTAATAAAATCTTTAACCAATTTCATTTTGCGCTACAGTTCTATATGGTTGCCCCCCATGCAGTTCTATAAATAATTCAGAAAACATATTTTGAAACGGTTAAGGACCACGATATTACAGCGAGATCAAAATTAATACATAAATAATGAAAAGTATGAATTTTTCTGGAAAATTTAGATTCTGGCTGAATCCCCCCCCCCCCCCCCCCTCCCGCCAATAGTGCTACAAATCTCTTTGACAACTTATTTTGGCGCCGTAAGAAACCATGATACTTATCAAGCCAAAAGGAACTAAATGAATTAAATTATTAATTTTTCTCGCGCATAAGCGGCCATTCCCCGATTTTCTCTACCCGCACGGAGGTGACCAAATTCTTTATACAACAGAAATAAATTCTCTGATTTTTAATACACAATATTTTCAATTAATACGTTATTTTATGTAAGGAGAAATAATTATTTGGTGCTTTTATTTGTAGTATATTATTTTATATATGGACGTGTTTGAAATTCGTTTTCAATTGACTAACAAAGTATAGAATTCTCGGGGATGGCGAACGCGCTACAGTGTATTGGAAACAAAAACTTGTCTCTCGGTTTTTACGCATTTCTCTCTTTCTCGCTGTCCCTCTTTCTTTCACATGCAAACATGTGAAATTTTTATATGGATATGGGATAAAATAAATGAGCGAGTAGAGGAGGAGCTGGCAATCGTGAAATTTTGTTATAAATGTATTAGGGTGTCCCTTACTTCGGTGATTTTGGATTTTTGATGCTCTCTCCCTCTAGAATGATTCAAAAGACATAAAAGATATCGCTCTAACTTTAAAACAAAATTAGACTGAAAAAATCGAAAAAATGTAATGTTATTCGAATGGGAAATTTCAAATGCTCGGTGGCACGGGTTAATGATGTAGTAGAGGTCTGCAAATTTACAGCGATTTAAAAAAATATATATTGAATCATTCTAGACGGTGAGAGCATTGAAAATCCAAAATCACCAAAATAAAGAACACCCTAACGTGTATGCATACAAAATTAATTTTAACATGAATTACATTCATTTAATTAAATTAATCGTGTACTTACCGAGAAGAGTAAGGTCTCCTTCGTTAGTAGTTTTTGCGCTTTAAATGACTGTTCGCCATAAAAATTGGTGTTTGTTATTTATTGTGCCGCTCTGTGGTTTTCTCTCTTCTTCTCATCAAGACGTAACATAACACAATGCACCAAAACACCAGTATATCGAATACTGAATATAAAAGTTATTATACTAAAGGCTATTTTTTTTAATCCTCAATAATTGATGCGAATAAATGTCGCGAAGCGATACAGCACGTGGAATGTATGACTGTACGTACGCGGAGCGCCGAGTGACGATTATCGCAAAATTGGAAAAATATACCTATGATTTTTGTCGTCTGCTAAACGTTTTGCGCCTGTCACGTTCCTTCAGCGCCACATGGGACAGCCACTCATTATATATATATAGGTCAGGGAAAATCCCAAAAATCGAGGAGAAGGCCGAGGATGATTATTTGTGGGGCAATCCATGTTTTATACGACCCGTCTTGAGCACGTTCGATCCCTTGCCCTCACGTTCGATTTGTAATCCCCATATTCTGTTGTTGCTAGGCTCCTGTTGTTTTGGCTTTTCATTTATCTTTCATTGCTTTCTCCAGACTTCTGATGATGTCTGCTACTTGAAGTTGTCTTTATCTCCGACATATATATGTATATATCGCCGCTGCTGCTGCCGTGTTTCCGCGGTGGGGCAAGACGGAACACCCGCGATTGGGAAGGTCTTACGTTAGTTGCGAGGGCGCGCACTGGCCGTGACGTGAATACCCATAATACATCGATGGACTGATGCCAAAGAGGCGTATCGGTTATGTATAAGCATAGCTTATACGCCCCTATGGAATTTAAACATCGATATGTACATGAGGCATTCTTACAAGGAAGGTATCCCAGGTCGATCTCTCCGATTTTGATCTAACTCATATATGTTGTAGTACATTAAAAACTAAGCGACACGTATTTTTTTTTATCTGCCATTAAACACTTTAAGGGGGTGAAACCACCCTCCAAAGTAAGGCATGTCAAGGGGCCATTTGGCAGTTTCACCCACAAGGACATAATATTTTTTAACCAATCCAACTGTAAAAGTTTTCTCATAATGAGAAACGAAAAATGTAATTTTCTCGATTTAAAAAAAAAAAAAAAAACAAGGGGGTGAGCCACCCCTAAATATTATTACATTAATGCCAAAAATGGGCAAATTCAAGTAAAAAAATCTGAAAAAAATATATATTACGTATGAACACAAAATAAAATTGACGTGTTTTTGGATTTTCCCGAAAAAAAAAATTGGCCGGGGTACCCCTGAATGCTGTTTATCTTACGTGTACGCGAAAAATGGTCAAATTCAAGTCTAAAAATCAGAAAAAAATGTATATTGCATATGAACACGAAAGAATATTGCCTTGTTTTTGGATCTTCCCGAAAACAAATATTGGCCGGGGTAACTACCCCTGAACGATGTTTATCTTGCGTGTATGCGAAAAATGGTCAAATTCGAGTCTAAAAATGTGAAAAAAATGTACATTGCGTATAAATACAAAAGAATATTGACTTGTTTTTGGATTTTCCCGAAAAAAAATATTGGCTGGGGTAACTACCCCCGAACGCTGTTTATCTTGTGTGTATGCGAAAAATGGTCAAATCAACTCCAAGCATCTGAAAAAAAATAGATTGCGTATGAACCCAATGGAAATTCGACGTGTCTTTGGTTTTTCCCGAAAAAAAATATTGGCCGGGGTAACTACCCCTAAATGCTTTGAATTGTTAACGTTTGTTTGTTTTCTCACGATATCATCAAATGCTTAAACAAAAAAATCATCGGGAACAAAGACAAGGTAATTTTTCGAATGAAGTTTAACACGTTTTATTGGTATGTATAACTTATCGTTACGAAAATGATAAACCAAAAATTATTAATTTTCGAATATTGAACAATAATGATAATCGTCGAAAAAGTGTTTCAAGCAGAAGGATTTTTTACACCATGAACATCGAATAACAGCAACGTTTGTGCAGCCTTCGGTTTCGACGTCTGCCTTGCAGATTCAGTATTTTGTATATAATTAAATTCCTCACGGTCACCTTTGAAACGTGTACGTAGAGTAAAAACCGCCCGAATGAATTTTGTTCATCGGGGGTAGTTGCCCCGGCCAATATTTTTTTTCGGGAAAATCCAAAAACAAGTCAATATTCTTTTGTATTTATACGCAATGTACATTTTTTTCACATTTTTAGACTCGAATTTGACCATTTTTCGCATACACGTAAGATAAACAGCATTCAGGGGTACCCCGGCCAATTTTTTTTTTCGGGAAAATCCAAAAACACGTCAATTTTATTTTGTGTTCATACGTAATATATATTTTTTTCAGATTTTTTTACTTGAATTTGCCCATTTTTGGCATTAATGTAATAATATTTAGGGGTGGCTCACCCCCTTGTTTTTTTTTTTTTTAATCGAGAAAATTACATTTTTCGTTTCTCATTATGAGAAAACTTTTGCAGTTGGATTGGTTAAAAAATATTATGTCCTTGTGGGTGAAACTGCCAAATGGCCCCTTGACATGCCTTACTTTGGAGGGTGGTTTCACCCCCTTAAAGTGTTTAATGGCAGATAAAAAAAAATACGTGTCGCTTAGTTTTCAATGTACTACAACATATATGAGTTAGATCAAAATCGGAGAGATCGACCTGGGATACCTTCCTTGTTAGTGAGATTTTCAAAGCCTAATTATTTTTCAGTAATCTATTTTTTTTTTAGAGTTCTACACTGGAAATAAGAGGGTACATATTTTTTGTTTCTTTCGATTCTTTATCGCTAAATGAAATTTTTGAATGGACCGATACTTTTGTAATTTTGTAAAACTTACACTCGTTAAATCTCGGAAACTATTGGTCGTATGGAAAAAAATGAGTTCTATGAAATCTTAGCGATATTAAGGATGTATGAGCACTAGCTTCACGATCATATAAAAATCTGAATTTTTTATATGGTGTAGCAGAAGTTTATAGGATAAAACCTGCAAAATTTAAAAGTGGGTCAACGACTCTTTACGCGAGTAATTAATTCGTGAAATCAAGATATTTATCCCACGCCATATACGAATTCTGGGCTGACGCAACTTTGAAACAGAAATTCGTATCTTTCACGATCAGATCCGATCAATATTAAAACTGTTAAATGTTCAGAAAACTATCACGATTACATACGTTCCATAAAAAATGGGGGTCAACGAACCTTTTGACATACAATTATTGATTTTAAGGAAATTTTTCGCGTGCGTCGCATAATAAGCGGTCCGACTCTCTCTTGTTTCATGCGTGCCCCTCGCTCACCGCGCTCACCCGCGCCCACGTTTTCGCTTATTCCCCACCACCTTAATTGTGCTCATACATCCTTAATGAAGTTTACGAACAAGAATGGTTAAAAATTTTATGACCTCTTCATCGACTGATTTTTCACTGCAGTAAAAATTCCCATTTTTCTGTGAGGCAATTTTTTATTTTGCGTTTCAATTTTTATTTACGATTGTATAAAAAATCACAAAATTTATGAGGGACGAATAAAAGTGAAACGATTTATGGTAATAACGATATGGTTATCTAGTTTGGCTACTTTTCCGAATTTTGATTAAAAAAAAATTTCGGCAGAAGCTTTTATTGCAGTATCAACAATGATTTTTTCTCGTAGCTTTTCTGATCTTTTTTCTAGCTTCCTCCCTGATTATCATTGCTGGTGCAAAAATGAAGGTTTCTGTCGGTGAAGAAATAGAAATTAAAATTCGGAAAAGTAGTTAAAATAGACAAATACCGAAATTCGATTCTTTAAGTCGCTGCTGAGAAATTAATTTGTTAGTTTACAACGGTCGCCTTGATTGTTGACAGGGTTGCCAGATGCCCGAGCGAATAATATCGTACGCGGCTGTGCAAAATTATCGTACAGTTATCGTATGATGGTAACTAGTTTTATCGTACTAATTATCGTACATTATTACGAAATACCGTACACAATTATCGTACTTTTTCTCAACATATAATAAATTTACCAAGTTATCACATTTATTCTTTGTTTATTACCAATAATCAATGATTTTTTATAGCATAAAAGCATTGAGATTATATAAGTATTTTTCCAACGACGACGTTTCTAGCCCATAATGGTATATACTGGACGGAGCATCTCAAATCTCAATTCTCAATGGACGCTCGCGAACTGAGAATATTGTCAGCCGGTGACGGTACATCCTTTCTCTCGTACTGCACGGTGATTCGCTGAGTGCGGGCTGCGGGCGCACTCAGCCAATCACCATGCAGAGCGAGAGAGGGAAAATTTTTTTTTTTTTCGAAAAATAATATATAGTATCGAATTCGTTAACATTTTATTTTTAGTAGAAAGAAACATACTATCACAGTTTGAACAATTTTACACAGAACTGTTAATACTTATACGTAATATAAATACTTTTTTTTTAGTTACGTAAAAGCTAACTGCGTATATCACATCTGCCATTAACTTTGGTACGAGCTTAGCCATCGAGGATCGAGAAATTAAAAGCAGCATCGTCAGATGATGCTGATGCTTCTTCAGTTTGGCGACCCGAGTATAAATTCGTTGCAGTCATCCGATTCAACATTTCTTTTGTAGGCTCGAATGTCTCACAACATTGCTTCTGCATCGTTCCTTTGACGCATTCACTTGCTAGTAAGCATCCAGTGATGGAGGGCGTGATCAAACGATTCCGAGTCTTTGTTTTAACCAAGTTAACCTTACTGAAAACTCGTTCGCATTGGGCGTTGGAATGTGGGATAGATAATGCTCCAAGAGCAAACGAAGGAAGCACTTTTAAGTACGGCTCGCCTTCGGAGTCCTTGTATTTCGAAACCTAAAACAATCGAAGGAAATAATAGAATAGTCGATTGTGTATCAAAGGCACGCAGAGTAGGTATATTTACGCCGAGTGTAAATTTTTAATATGAGTCATAGAGTAGTAATATGAGATAGAGTTGTAATATGAGTCATAGACTCATGTGTGTGAGCCGAAGGCGAATATTACAAATACACGAGGCAAAATAGTACATTTCGCAACAGGGGGATAATTGACTTATTCCCGTGTTGTATATATAGTACTTTATTCTTCACTCGACTCTGGCCACATTATTGACTTGAACGAATACAACCATTTTTTGTATAAAAAATCATCGTAATTTTTCTTTATACGTGTAAGTGTGATCATTTGATTTGTCCGAAAACTAGAATATTATTAGAAATTTATAATAATACAGAAAGATACAAAATAGACTCACTTTATCCCAGAAGACGTCGACTTGAGCGCAGTTGATTATTTCTTCTGAAAATTTAATCAATGGCATTTGTCTCCACTCATCATCCAAACTCTGCAGTTGAACAGCATCACTCGGACTAACTCGTGGCAATTTTACCGACAAGGGTAGTAACGACGACGTCACAGCCCTTTCTGCGGCCGACAAAGCTTTTTCTGGCCTCAAAACGTCAATCATCGACAGCACATTATCGGCGAAATCATACCGTCTCTTAATTTGAGCGCAACCTGTGCTTAGAAAATCTCTGCAGCGCTTCCTAAAATCGGTAATCAATTCAGGATGACGTAGAACTTCGGCTTCCTGCATTTGTTTCATTACCCCCACACCCAAGTACAAATTTCCGAGTGGTGCATATTCCGTTGAAGCTACAGGATCGACGTTTTGTAGTGTCGTTCTGGCGACGTACTCTCGTTTCATATAACTATTCAGCAGATCCGTATAGGCGACAATCATTCGAGAATGCATGCTGGTGACGATAACGTGTTCCGACTGAAAATACTTATTCAGGTTTGTGAACTTCGGTAAAACCCACTGTAGGAACAGGTAAAACGCTTTCATGAAAGGATTGTTCAATTGCCGGTGGACTTCCTCGACTGCCATCAACTTTTCATTAAGCCACTCGTGATCGAAAAACAGACGTAGAGCATTCCATTGTTCTAAAATGCGATCTACGACTGCTGCAAGTGAGAGCCACCGTGTTTGGGATGGATGGAGCACTTTGTGGATATCCAGATGACAAAATACTTGAAATTGTACGAACTTGCACTGACGCTTGCTACTGTTCTTGAAAAAGCTGTAGATGTTACGGGCGAGATCTTCACAATTGCGCGGTAACATCTTGCAGGCTTCGCTCGCGCATAAGTGCAGAGAATGGCAAATGCACTTCATTATCATTATTCCAGGGCACGTAAGACGAAAGCGACTAGCTACAGAGTTTTTATTGCCCATCATCGTATTACATCCGTCAGAGCCAAACCCGATTATATTTGCTCGAGGAATATCGTGCTTATCGAATGAATCCAAAATGATATTGAACAGGTGCTCAGCAGTTGCACTGATGTTAGAATCCGCAGAAGTAGGATGTTCACTGCCAAATACTTGGACCAAGTCCCAAAATCGGCTTGTGATTTTCCCAATATGCTCGTCAAAATAACGCACTACAACACAAGACGTTTTAATCGCTGCAATATCAGTCGATTCGTCTGTTAAGATCGAAAACTTTATCGTTTTTAACTTGTGAATGAGTCGTTCCTTTTGGGTCTCGCCAATTACATTTTTGACGATTGCTGTGGCTTTACTCCTCTTAAGCTTCATCAATTGTGCGATTTTTGAATCCTTAAAACAATTTTTCAACACGTCTGAAAGATGGTCCATGACTGCAAATGGAATATTATGAGAAGCCAAGAAAGCACATAATAGTATTTCTGCTCTTTGCACCTTGTTATCGGCCACGGGAACCATGAATTCTGCAACTGTTTTTTGTACTTCGGGTTGGACGTCGGAACATCTTTCTATGTGTCTCATACCAAGAGCATGGTTTTTTAAAACTGTAAATTCAGCGTTCATCGTCGTGTCACAATATCGACATTTCGCTTTGAAGACACTCGACTTATCCGGACAAAGCCATAGTCGAAATCGCGAATCCTTCTCCCACTCTGACCTGTATTTTTGAATCCGACGTTTCGTTATCGTTTTACGAGATTTTTTTTTAGATTTGTCATTTTTTTTATTCTTCTCATCACCTGAAACATCCGATATGGAATCATCGGTAGTTTCGCCGCCCATAATTGATATCTTCTCCGTAACCTTGTCGTAAATGAATAAAGGCAGCATTTACGGCATTACGGCGTAGTAATAATGATATTTATTGTTTCCTTATTTTGTTAAAACAATGCGTGTAGTTTTTTGTTGATCCGTGATTGTTTTCGAGTGTGTATACATTTTTGTTTTGTGTGTGTGTGTGTGGATGGGTTGGTATGTGTGTGTTGAATGTCTCTTGATATAGGTTGTTTGTGTGGGTTGAGTGTGTCGAATGTCTCTTGTGAGTTTCCGGCGAGCGGTGAGCCCCGGGCCGGATTGACGAATGGCCGGGGTGACGACGATGACGTTTGAGGGCTCAGCTGGCCGAGGGGCCTTCTCTGGGCCGGCGTGGCTTGCCGAGACGGAGGAGTCTCGTTGCACAACGGGATGTCTTCCTTGCCGACTGTGTTGGCGGGGAAGAGATCCGGCGTAGAGGCCGTATTTGCCGGGGCGAGGCCCTCGTAGAGCTGATTGAATTCCTCGGTGTGTTGGCGTTGCACCGGGGAAGTGAGGGAGTCCGATGATGAGGTGAAGAGGGGGGGGGGAGAAGTTGATCGGGGTCGAAGAGTGAGAAGAGAGGAGTTTGAGGAAGATTTTCCTTATTGGAAGCGTAGTTGAGAGGTGGTGGGTGAAGGATGGGAATTCGGTGAGGGTAGGGGTGGCATTTCAAGCGTGGGTCGGCGAAGTGATGAAAAACGACGACGATGGGTTGCGTGGGCGTTGTCTGGGCGGCGCGTTTTAGGCGTCGCATGAGTGCGCAGCGCCCTCCCTTGTTATGTGGCATTTGTGTACTAGTTGAGTGAAAGAGTGACGATACATGTTGATGACTGAGTTGATGAATGAGTTAAAGAATGGATTAATGAATGAGTTGAAGAATGGATTGATGAATGAGTTGAAGAGTTATGTGTTATTTTATTTGAAAAAAAATCAAGGGTTTCATTTATTTCCGAGTATCGCAAAAAAGTCCTTTCAATGCGATTTCAAAAAATAAGTGAAGGTATATATTTCACTATCGCAGTAAGTTCTTTATCGAGATTTCCGGAAATAAATATTTACATATTTATTTATTTGGAAAGCAATAAAAGGGTTATTTATTTTCGAGTATCGCAAAAAAGTCCTTTCAATGCGATTTCAAAAAATAAGTGAAGGTATATATTTCACTATCGCAGTAAGTTCTTTTTCGAGATTTCCGGAAATAAATGTGTATATATTTATTTATTTGAAAAGCAATAAAGGGGTTATTTATTTCCAAGTATCTCAAAAAAGTCCTTTCAATGCGATTTCAAAAAATAAGTGAAGGTATATATTTCACTATCGCAGTAAGTTCTTTATCGAGATTTCCGGAAGTAAATATATATATCTATTTATTTTGAAACGATTGATATGTAATCTATGAATGAGTTAGTATGAATGAGGTATGTGTGGTGGGAAAGGGAAAAAACTGGAGAGGTGGGTTTTTTGTTTTTTAAAAATATTTGCATTTGATGTCCACGTATTCGGCAGAGCATCTGCACAATGTGTTGTATCAAAATGGCATATATTCAGTACCAATTTGAAGGCGAGTATTCGTCACCGGGAAAAGTCCACGTATTCGGCAGAGTCTGATTCTGAATTATGCTAATTTGTCTCGGGTATATCAAGACCCCCGGGAGCTGCTCCGGAGACGCGAGACCTCGCGACTCGTCGCTCTCTCTCGGAGTGTCCGCGCGGCTCCGCTAGCGCGCGAAGCGCGCTCTCCTATTTGAAAGTTTAAGAACGGCGCGTCGCAGCTGGTCGCTCGCTCGGGGTGACGCAACCCGTGTCGCCACGGCCAATCGCTATTCTCTCTCTCTCTCTCTCTCTCGTTGACGCGCCTATCGGAGAGCGTCACCCCTCGAGAATGTTACCGAGCCTTCCGAGAATGTGACGCGACTCCTCGGAAGCGCGCCAAGAGCGCAATTTGCTTGTTATAATTAACGAGTAATTAGGGGGGGGGGGATTATTAAGGGGGATTCTTAAGTTTGTCAAGAGTAAAAAAGGGTCAAACCCTCACGAAGGTACGAGCCCATAGGCTGCGTACAACAACCTCGTAAAACCGGGACCGACCAACGACCAACCGACCGTAAAGCGTCTCTCTCTCTCTCTCTCTCTCTCTCTCGATCTTGATTTCTCAATTGCGTCTCCTGACGGCTAAATTATGTGCGTATTACGACGTGAAATGCCGAGAACCGGAAAGCAACAGGAAAGTAAAAAGGAACGAGACACGGATAATGGAAACGGCGATACACATACACGGAACACGGAACTACGGAAGATCGTATATTGACTCGGTAACAGTGAACTATAATGCCTAATTCACATCGCGCGCGATGAGCGATGGGCGATGAGCGCGATGAGTGACGCGTTCGTGAATTTTTTGAAACTCGTTAGAAATTCTGATTTGCTGACATGCCGATTGGAAAACAATTTGGTGTTGATAACGATAAAAATATATATATCGTACGCCCCCATGATTATCGTACAATTATCGTATAATTTTGTACGATAATCGTATATCGTACAAGCATTCAAAATATCGTACATGTACGATAATCATCGTACGTATGGCAACGTTGATTGTTGATAATGATTAAATTGTTTAGACGCCTTCTATGCTATATATGAAGTAAATGTGTAGAAAAGAAGCTCTTTCTGAAAAGTAAAATTAAACGACTCTTTCGGTGTATTTTTACCTCCTAATCATGAATATGCTATTTAAAATTGTCGCTTCCTATAATTGATCACGGTACGAAGCGAAGAAAGACGGAAATTGACGTTCTCCCACTCGTACTCTGCATTTTATGGCACATGAACCTCCGAGCGTTCTCGCTCACTCTGTACCTATCTCTCTCTTTTACTGTCCGTGCCTTTTTTGTGCCTGTATCGTAAAATAATAAATATTCCTAGGAACGACAATAACGTCGGACATATGTCGTGCCAATGATTGTTCGAATGACGAGAATTTCAAACATTTCGCCGTAAATCTTTGAATTAATTTGATTAATCTGGATACTGGCAACGTTCTTCACGGGATATTTTAGTATAGCGAAATTCTTTGGAACCATCTGAACTGATAATTGATCTTTCACTCTTTTCCCATGATAATTGTAGCAAGCGACAATTTTTTTGACGTATCTGTAAAAAGGACGAAAAAATACGCCGAAATCGTGGTTTAATTTTTTGGATCAACAAAATTCATTACGTGAATTACGGAAAAATGTTTGAAATCTTTGTCTTTCCAACAATCACAACATGTCCGAGATTACTGTCGTCCTTTAAATATTTTTTCTTTTACGATAGAGGGATAAAAAAATGCATGGGCAGTAAAAGAGAGAGAGATAGAATGAGAAAGGCACCGAGTGAGCAAGAGCGCTCAGAGGTTCATGCGGGTTCATGTGGGATAAAATATATACAGAATACGAGTAGGAGAAAAAAACAGGAACATCAAATTCCGATTTTTTTTTGCTTCATACCGTGATCAATTATAGGAAGCGATAATTTTTTAGCAATAATTTTTAGGCACCTTCTATGCTGTCAATATTCCAGGTAGCAATTTTAATGGTTCCACGGTCGACAATTTTTACGAAATTCATTAGTTCAAAGATAAATTAGATTTTTGCTTGGGTCCGTCTTGGGAATCGTTTCGCGAGCCTACTCAACAAATAAGATTTTGTAACAAAAAGTTCGTTTTTAGAAATTAAATTGTTCATTGACCAGCCCATTGTAAATTTTTAACAATAATCAATTATTTTAGACACCTTCTGCACTGTTTATACTCTCTATTTTAATTATCAGTTTGAATATTGCAACCGTTGATAGTTTTTACAAAATTTATTTGTTGGTTAACAAAGAGATATTCGATTTTCACTTTGAGTCGTCTTGCTCATTCTTTGGCGAGCCTACATAAAAAATTTGCTATACTCCAAATAAAATTTACTGTTGAGAAATAAAATTGTTAATTAATAATCTCGAAGACAAACCATATTTTATAGATACTTTCTACACTGTTTATATTGGCAACATATATTAGACATTAATTTTCATTTTCCCACAGTTGGCACTTTTTACGAAGTTTAATTGTTAATTAACAAATAAATCGCAATTTCACTTGAGATCACCTTACTTATCGTGGAGCCTATATAACATATGCAACCTTTTTTAAGAATTTTGAAAATTCGAATTTTCAGAAATTTTGAACACTCAAGTATATGGACACGTTCTAATTACTTGATAAAATTCTCTCCCAGAACGTCTTAAAATTTCGTCAATTTTTGCGTATCTTTAACCCCACTTCATTATTTTTATTGGGGCCCGTAGTTACGTCCTTGGTCGTTCGAACGTAAATCAAAAATAACGTGGGGAGCAGACAATGGTGTAACGGCGTATTGGCGTGAGTCAGGGTATTACTGTATATGTATACTGTATATGTATATTCCTGTGTGTAAGGTGTAAGCGAGTTGTATCGGGTATATACAAGAGCTTGAAGCTCGTGGTCTATTTGGGTATAGTGCGGTGGGTACATTGCTTTGTCTCGTTCCCCCCTATAGCTGATCTGTATTTCTCTCTCTCAGTCTTTCTCGCGGCTCTATTCCAGTCTGAGCACGCTTCTCTCTGCTATACCCACCGTACAGATAAAGAAGCGTGCACATGAGAAATCGACTTCAGCGCCGCCACTCGGAATATCAACACACTGAATTTCGTGGGTTATAGAGCAAATGCCGGTATTTTTTTGAGAAAAACGCAAAAATGAAGATTTTTCCACATTTTTCAACAGAATGGGATGAAACAATGCCCAAAGTGTGAATTTTTTTTATTGCCCATTGGCTAATCCTCGAGCATGATAATCCGTTCAGTGGAACATGGGAAAATCCTCAAATTTCTCCAATGGTAACTGGATCTGTAAAATTTTTTTCAAAATTTCGAAACGCCCAAAGATCAGCCCATTTGTGCCACTGTTTTGTGCTTATCCTCAAAATTTCATTTCGATCGCTTGCACCGTTTAGAAAAATTTAGCTTACGCGTTTTCGATGCGTTTTCCGGGTGTGATACATCGCCTTAAAACGTTGACCATCGACATAATGACGACCTAATGGTTCTTTGCCCTGTCGCGACAGAAAACTTCAGCGATAAAACAAGTTGCTTGCAGCTGTCGATAATAAAATATTTGATGGAAGAGTGAGATAGACCTGGCAGCTTAACCTGGCAAAATTATCCTTTCTCTGAATTCGTATTTTTCATCAAGAAACCTTGAGAAGTTTCCGGCAACATCACCATTGTATTCGATATCCCAACCGATATATATTATATTTCACAAAGCCGTCGTAAAAATACAGTGTCGTTGGTTCCGTTAGCTCGTTTTTGGCACCAACAAAATTGGAACCATTAACTGATTGAATGGTTTCCCGCACCGCACCATAAATCGTCCTAGGGCTGTGAAAAATCCCGATGTCGTCTTATCGCTTACTAATTCAAGGTGAACCACCTTGACCGCTATAGCACACAAATACTGCTACACCCCTATTTATATAAAGTATACCGGGCTTTTTCGTGGAAATGCGCCAGCTCGGGGCCAGGTAGATAGGCAACCGCACATACAATGTCGCCGAGCTGGCGCATTTCCACGAATATGGCCAGTATGAGTAAAAACATCAAATATCGGCCAAGTTTGGGCGTCACTATCAGGAATTTTTTTGTAAGTTACACAGCTTGCACGGAAAAAAAATTTCTGTGAATTTTACAGTTTTGTTAATAGAGAATGCCTCTCGGGAGGAAAACTTCGGAAATTCTTTCGAATTTTGAAGTGGAAATAATTGTTTTTACAGTTCAAACCAACAAATATGGTCATACAAATAGTACAGAAGTATATTCCGCACATTACTTTTTGATCAAAACACTGTAAAAACAATTATTTCCACTTCAAAATTCGAAAGAATTTCCGAAGTTTTCTTCCCGAGAGGCATTCTCTATTAACAAAACTGTAAAATTCACAGAAATTTTTTTTTCCGTCTGGTGTCTGTGTTAAAAAACACGTGCCATAATTTTTGCAAAATTTTTCCTCCATTTTTTTAGCTATCATTGGGTGTTATGTACACGTTACGGCGCGACTCGATTTTTTGACAAGTCGACCAGGGTCGTAAATCCTGATCTGGAATGACACAACACCGTGATGACGCGCACTGCCTACAACTGAAACTAATGAGGTGCAGTTAATTTTGTTGTGAAAAAATAACACACGATTTAAAAACACTGATGTATTGCTATTATTTACACTTGTTGAATTATGAAAATTTTAAATATTAATAGAGTTATCACGCAACTTAAATGTATTATTAAGATTACGAGTGGACAAGTCTAATACGTAAAAGTCCGCGCACTCCATGCAGCTCGATAGCGCATGAGAATCTTAAGATCGCGAGTGGACTTGTCTCGTTGAAAAATGGTGAATAACTAACTATATAAAAAAAGGGTGATGAGCTCAGAAGTCTCGAAAAAGCGTCCCCGACATTCATTGATACTATGATTGGTGGAGAACAACAAAATTTTCGATTGGTTGAAATATAATTGAGAAAGCGAGGTTTTTGCTATTGGTGCTTTTTCGGAAAAATCTTGCACGTGAGAGCTGTAGCAAGACGTTTCGTGAAAGAGAGATAGACGTCGGCGACGAGCCGTCTGACTGTTCGTTCAATGGGTCAATGGTTCAATGGGTCAAACAATAAACAATAAAAGACCCGACGAGACTCGACGCGCCTTGAAGAGGATTAGCGGAAAGACCCAATGGTTGGAAAATAATCGTTACAGCTGCGATCAATAAAGTAATTCAAAGGCTTGTCTTCTATACAGATTGAATGTCTGAGATTCTCATCGATAATCCGGCTAGACGATTTCGAAAATTTGGCTTGGAAATGTTCTCACATATAAAGGCGTTTTTGAAGGAAGCGAAAGGTCCCTAATCATTGTATCTAAAGAAATGCGAAGAATAGAATGAATAGAAAAGCAAAACAATCGTTCGCGAAAACAAATGCTGCAAAGAAATTATACGAATTCCGTTTGGGCCGGAACATTGGGTATCGAATTCTTTCATTTGAAACTTTTTTGCTTCTTTCATTTAATTTTGGTGATTTGAATTTGAAAAAAGGAAAAAAAAAAAACCAATTGTATATTGTTTGAAAAAAAATCTCAATTTTTAGAAAAAAAAATATAGCCTAAATAATGTAAATGTTTTGAATACTCTCAAAATCAAGATTATAATCTGAAAAGTCGTTTTTTTCGCGATTGCCCAAAATTCAAAAAAAAATTCTATATTTTTTTAGAAAGCTGAGAAAATTTTACATTATATACGTCATTTTTAAGTTGGTGTATCTTCTGGTCGCACAAGAATTTGTCGATGCATTTTCTCGATATTCCCTGTGAATACATAGTTATGTAATTTGAAACGGAGTACGAGTGAAAAAATGTCTTCTTGTAGCGTAGGGCCGACGAGTAAAGTATCATTCAAAGATATTTTTGTGGAAGATTTGGTGGACCCATCAAAAACTACGCGAACCTTGGTTTTTTGACAGGTCTCCTTAATGACTGCGTGATGAGGTAGGTAGAATCCGTCATCGGATTTCATATCGACTTCCGTCATATCACCGAGTTGAATGTATTTGTCCATTACGGTAGTGTTCTTTCAAGTTCCCTTTCAATCCCTTTTAAGTTCGGGATTGAGTTTGAATCTTTTCTCAAGTGAGAGTAGGCGTCGCTTTTCCTGCATTAGAGATGTTCCTAGTTCTCATTTTTCATTAAATGGTAGAGCTACCATGTATGTTCCTTCGTGCGTGCGTGCCAAGTGGATGCGAAAATAGTCCTCACAAGCAGCTTCCGATGATGAACGATGTTTTTCGTCTGAAAAGACATCTTCGATTTCCCAAAATTGTTTGAAATCGTCAATGAAATTGGTGAAGTGAATCTGAGTCTTCGTTGATCTCACCATAGATTATCCAGCCTAGGAGAGTTTTTTGCAGATAGACATCTACCACATTGCGTGATTTTATTTGTCTCACGCTTAGTATGGGGACAGAGGTGCTTGAGCCCGACAACATATGGATCGGTGAACCGAGTTCACCGAGTCGGTGGGAAAGGAGACCATCTTATGTGATGTAGAAGTATCGGAATTTAGTCATGTTGAGGCGTTCTCATTTATCGATATGTCCGAAGGTTTATGCAGAAGTGAGTGATGTTTTTTATCGCAAGTTCTATAGCCTCCGGAGGAGCATTCTTTTATAAAATGTCCCCTTCCAAGACAGTTCAAGCACCGTTTTGTGGGAAAAAATTAGATTTATACTTTCATCGACAGTCATTTCTGAGAATTTTTTACATCCGTATATTCTGTGGTCTTCTTGACAAACACGACATTTTATCTGAGATTGGTCATGAAAGTTTGAATTTTTAAAGATCCTTGAGAAAATGTTGAACTTATCTTGCCCTTCTGGTCTCTGTTTTTGGTTTCTCACGTTCGTCCGCAAATACCGCAATAGGAAATTTAATAATTTTTCAAATGAAGGCATGGCTTTTTCCTACAAAGTGGTTTTCCATTGAAACACTAAGTCATCGTCTATTTGATTCAGTATCACGGTCGCAATTAATCCGTTGAATTGTTCCTTCACGTCACCGAACGACTGAAGTGAACGTAACTATTGCCTGAACATATTCACGAGATCGATTAGATTTTTTTTGGCTTCTCGTTTCCCCTTAGAACCTTGCAATAATGCAGTGAAGTAGCGTCGAATAGCTTGACGTAGATTATCGAATTTTTTGTCAGGAAGTTCTCACGCTTCCTTATAATTTTGTTCGGTGATTTTGAAGGCTGTGATTGCCTGAGCAGCTTCTCCAGTGAGGCAAGATGGGAGATATTAGAATTTATCTACCTCTTGAATATATTTATTGTTACCGACTCGAGCTTGAAATTGAACTCTAAATCTTCTCAAATTTTAAAAATTTTCTTCAAATTATGCTAATAGAATTTCTGGAAATTTTATATTACATCTCGAATATGACGATGCTTCTTCAATTCTTCGTGTAGTAAATTATTCTTGGGGGTTCGGTTCTTGTCTTTGTTTGATCTGTCTGTTTAATGTAGAAATTATCAAGTGTGTGTTACCTTCAATTGCATATGCTTCGGTATCATGTGATTCCAAATTGACAAGATCTGCTTCAATCAACCTATCATTGATGGTTTCCCATTCTCGGATCTTTTCCTTTAGCATCTCGAGTTTTGTTTCCAACAATTCAAGATCGGCTTCGTCTGCTTCGTTGTCCAGCCAGTTCTTTATTTTTGTGAGCCTAGTTTTAGAAGCTGTGCATTTTCCTTTGAAGAGTTCGATGTCAGCCATGTTGACGTTTGCTAAGAGTGAAGCGGTGGTCGAGTGGCGTTGAGAAGGTGGGCTTCGTTGAGTCATTACCCAGTGGTGATCACGATACACAAGTCTCACTCTCTATCCGTTTACTTCACTTGTCACCGTGTAATAATGTCGTTTACAATTTATAAAACATGTATATCCGGCTCGAAGGACCAAAAAATGTCCCGTACCAACGATACCACAATTTTGTCTACTCAATTTGTACATTTCAAGAGTCTGCTGAATGCAGGATATCGTAACCAAGACTGTGATACTCTAAATCGTTCTTTGTACCACTGATTGATTTTTAATCAAAAATAAATTCAACACTGAATATAATTCATAATGACTGAGTAATTTATTATACAATTTTTGTGAAAATTAAAATGTGAATGATACAGTCAACAATTTCAGTTTTTTAGTTAATTGGAAAAGAAAAAAGTTCGTTAACCGACAGGTTGTTCCTGACTGCTCGTCTCGTCTTTAGCCAAGCTGATTCAGGTTAGGTCCTGGAAAGGATGAGTTACGGGAGGGAGTGTGTCCACTGAATCTGATTCGGGTTCTGGAATGAAATTGTGGGAATGTGTCGAGCAAAGATCCTTTCTGCCGCGCCTTTTTGCTGCGGAGAGTAGGGTGCTGTATATTGTATGCGAATCCCTTACATACTGCAGTATTTCTGTAAATCCTCATTGACGTATTCGCAGCCACGATCTGGTCTGATAACTTTGACGGCCTTGCTGAACTGAGTCTTGCCCATCTGCACGAACTGTGGCGATTTTTGCCGTTTCATCCTTATGGCTCATTAACTATACGTCTGTATACCGAGAAAAATCATCGATGATTGTCAAAACATATCTCTTTTGACCTGACGTATTTACTGGCATTGGGCCACATACATCTGTGTGAAGTAAGTCGAGAGGGGCGTTCGTATTGCTGTCTGACTCCTTCGGGAAAGGTACACGAGCCATTTCCCCCTTCAAACAATACTCGCAGACCTCACGTCCTCTACAATCTATAACTTGAATGCCGGTGGCATCCCTCTTTGCTTCCCTTCTTCTAGCTTGAATCCCTTCGCTTCCAGCTCCTTTATTGCTCCCGGATGCCGATGTCCAAAACGCCTGTGCCACACGTGATGACAATTTTCGGGGTGTCCTTCATTATTTGACGTATTTACAGCTCCCTTTACCGCGCAGACGCTTTCTGCAGTTTTTACCTCGTAAAGATCCAAATGCGAGGGTGCACATGCTGTAGCCTTTATTTCTCCGACTTTCATGACACTGCAGCTGTCTCCTTTAAATATGAGCTCGTACCAATCCTCTGTCATTTTTGTGACTGATAGTAAATTTGTACCTAGTTCAGGAACAACCAGTACGCCGCTCATTTCCAGCTCTGAGAAGTTTTCGTCGCTGATTGAACACTTTATGACTCCGGACCCTATGCCTTTAATTTTTGCTTGGTTCGCATCATCTGCGAACCGTACGAAACCCTTCTTGTTAGTGTCTAATTTCTTGGAAAAATCTTGGAACTGTACCATGTAACTGGATGTGCCCGAGTCAACAATCCAGCTGTCATGTACTGTTTTTGCGCTGAGACAAGCTGCGACAAGCTTTTCTTTGTCGTCTTGCTTAGCCTTCCAAGATTTGTACTTTCGACACTTATTCTTTATGTGCCCCTTGTCATGCGACTATTTGGAAACCTGGGTCTCGATAGGATCGCCAGTGCCTGAGAGAGCAGTCACCACTCGTGAAATGCAAGACGTAGGGCACCAATTTAGCGTAAAATAGACTGTCTTTATTATACAGGTTTTATTAGACAGATTACAAGTATTGTTTGTAGCTCGGCCTCTGCTATCTGGCTACCTCTCGTCGTTATTAGTACTGAGTTTTTATAGGGCGTTATGCATATGTTAGTGGGATTGCACGCGCCGGTCGTGAACATCCTAAAGATCTTGCCGTAGGCTATGACATATCTCAAGTATGGTGTCATGATAAGAGGGAAAAGCGAGGAGTATGTAGAAATGTCCCACCTGAGGACATGTGATCGTATAGCTATTGGGAAAGATTGTAATTTGGAGTTTTCAAAGTGACTTTCCTTAGGGTACTGTTGCAATAAGTAGTTACTGCTGTGTGCGTAAGTATAAATGTTATGGTATAGGAGATAATAAAGAGGAATGTGTTTACAGGGACCTGTTAATTAACTAGTCGATCTCGTCATGCGCGTGTCGAAATAGCCTAAGGGGCAATTTGGAGACATCGTGACACCCTTTTTCTTGCAGAAAAAAAACACGTAAAATTCTTGTTTCCATCTGGGCCGCTGATGCTATTTTCCTCATGCTCAATTTTCGTGGCTGTTTCGTTGCTTGAGCTCTTTCGAATTTCCTTTGTCCCCTTGCGTTTCTTATATTCATCGATTAGGCGGCTCTTGATGAACTCTGATGTAAGGTCACTTTCGGGCCTACTCTTTAAAGCCGTAACGAGAGTATCGATCGAATGATTCCGGGAGACTTGATAAGTAGAGGCATGCAATTACGTCATCCGGCCATATCATGCCGAGTCCAATTGGGTTTGATAAGTTAGTCAACTAATTTATCAAAATAATCCGACAACAGGACGATGTGCTCTTCCATATCACGATCTTCCACCAAGAAAGTCCGGCATAAAGGCTTTAGGAAATATACCTTATTTAAAGTCGTAACCTTTTGGTAATAGGATTCTAGCGCCACCCACGCTTCTCAAGCTGTAGAAAGATTCTTGATAAATCGCAATTGACTATCCGCCACAGTGTGACTATCCGTGCGTGTGAGGAAAAAATGTTTCCTGAAGAAGTTGTAGGTTTCATCTTCGTGTATAAGAATACATTTTAAAAACTTTAAAAATCTTGGTTAGTTCAGCCGCAAATACAAAAAACGAATTAAATTTTTTTTCCCTTTCAATCGAGTTCCCTTAATTATCAATGTATACCTTCGAAACTGATATGACGCGTATAAAATCTGTGCCCCAAGAGTTTATCTAAAAATAATTCGATTCTCGCATATTATAGCAACATATAGCGATTTTCGAAAAATATTCGGGTACCAATAAAATTTGAGCTGATGGGGTTACAGGGTCCAAAAAAATCATGGTTATAATCATAGAGGAGATTAATAATGTAATTTAGAAAAAAAAATTCTATCAAAAATGGTCGAAACAATAGGAAATAAAATTTTTTTCACTTAACAAATACGATTAATGACTGAAATTATTGAGTGACGAAAACCCTTTATTGTTATTTTTATTCCTGTTTTTGAGACGGGAAATTGAAAAAAAAAACCTCTTCAACTTTATTAGAACCGGAGATAAACTTGTTTTACTTATTGGCGATTTATTATCAGTGTTAATAATATTAAGACTTGAAAAAAATACTGTACCTTGTCCATACATCAAAGATCAACTATGAATTTTTTGATTCGGATTTGAGATGCAGTTTCGTCAAAATTAATTATTGAATTGAAGCAAAGTCGAGGAGTCGTGTTACAAGCCGTTCCGTGGATTGGCTGCTCGATTCTAGTCTGAGCTGTTACGAGCGGGCCTCAGAGTTGGCCACTCGATCCTCGTTTGAGCCACCTGGTTGGCTCAGGTTCCCTTGCTGCCGAGCGAATAGAAATTCGAGCCTAAGGACCGGGATCTGGTGGACGGTTTGAACGGCTTCCGCAAAATAAATGTGCACACACGTTTTCGATAGATATAATGTTTTATCGTAGTAAATTAGTAATAGTAGTTCACAAACACGCGATAGAAATAATGAGTTACAACTTAATTTTAATAGAAATAATAGTTCACAAACACGCGATAGAAATAATGATTTACAACTTAATTTTAATAGAAATAATAGTTCACAAACACGCGATAGAAATAAGTTATACAAGTTACGAGAAACAGCTAGAGATATCAAAGAGCGCAGCGCGATGTGTCTAGCACGCATATTTTTGCGGGACTACCCTTTTCGAAGACGCGACTTTGAAGCATTCGCATTTCAGATTTTGAAAAAGGGAAGGAGAAGTAAATGGGGTACGTAAAAGACTGCTAAAAATTGAAGAAAGTCCTCCGACGCCTGCTCTGTCATCCCCACAAGACGCCTCGCCACCGTCCCCCCCCCCTCTCTCTCTCTCTCGAAAGGGTGAAAGAGCCAGGGAGAGAAAGAGGTAACGCAGACGGTAACCCAAGTGAAGGGTTTTCTCGAAGCGTGGGAAAAATTCCTCGCTTGTTTTATAAATGTCATATATAAGAAAGGTCCGAGAGGAAATAAAAACTCTAAAGGCCATAAACGAATGTCCGAAAGGAAAACGGCTCTAAAGGTCATAAACCCCTTGTAAAACATTTGGCAAACGGATGGACAGCACATGAGAGAAGGGAAAGACAAGATTCCTCCCGAGAAGGGACATAAATTGTTTAATTCTGCTGAACGCTAAAAAGTCACGTACGTCTCTATATAGGCAGTCCCTGTATATGCGATATATGAAGGGTTTGTCCAGAACAGTGAAAGTCATTCATACATACATGCACATACACATATACGCATACATATACATAATCGCAGCGACTATGCATGTTAATCAGTTCAATATTCTTATAATGAAGAATCGTGCGCGCTCGTTATTGACTGTTAGAGATGATAAGGGCTTACAGTTAGTTTGAATTAATCTAGTTTGAGATTGGTGTCATAGGTGGCGAAGTCGTGGCGAGCAGGCGCTCGTCACAGAGCCGCCTGGTTGGCTCAGGTTCGTCTTGCTGTCGAGCGAATAAAAATTCGGTCCTGCGAACCGGGAATTCGTGCGGGGTTTGAACGCTGTTGCGCGAAATGAATTAAAACACGTTTATTATGGTTACGCTGTCGTTGTATATTTAAAGTTCATGAAAAGAAATCAATAAGGGAGAAATGTACAATACTATTAGAATTTAAAAGTAAGCTTAAGATGTAATTCGAGAGAAAAGTTCCGCGCGAAGAAAAGTTCTTCGAGTTCTTTTCTCGGAGATTTTCACGAGACTGGCCTTTCGACGACGCGACTTTGAAACGTTAACTTGTTACTTTTTCAAAAAGGGGAAGAAAATCTATATGAGCAAACTGATTGGTCAAAAAGGAAGGTTTTTTTCGTTGGTCAAAGAGGGAAGACCCCTCTATCCCCAGCCCGTCTCCATCTTCCGTCTCCCTCTCGCTCTTTGGAAAGAGAGAGAGAGAGTGAGAGAGAGAGAGAGAGAGAGAGAGAGAGTCCAGAGGCGAAGTCTCAAGTCTCACCATCGGCGTGAGAAAACCACCCTATTGTTTTGACCATTCGGGCCCGACCTGAAAAGGCGAGGCTTATCTTTTAAAGTATTTTAATATTTTAATCCATTGCAACGCACAATGCCGCGTACGCTTCTCAGGCAGTCACGTATTTACATAAATACATACATACATATATATATTTATGAAAGGGCTTATATGGGGTCCAAGTGTACATACGGAAAATTGAGCATACATAGATATACATTTCGAAATGAAAGTATAGAAATCTATCGGTTTCACTATGTACATCATAGGAAAAAAGATATAATAGAATTTAGTATTTTTATACAAAAGGGTTGAAATGGGAACCACCTTTACTTATGTACTGCCACATATGGGGTCCGCAATTAATGCGCAATTGAACGGCTAAAGATCAAAATAGAGTAATCTGAAGGCTAACAAAATTATCACACACAGCCACATTCCCAATTTTTCGTTCAATATGAAAATACAGTATCAAAATTAAAAATACATAATATGTACTCATTTCACTGTATGTCTCTCGTTGTGCACCCAAGTTTTAATCGATGCTGCAGTGCGATTAAATACGCCGGGATTCGCAGCTATGACTTCTTGAATCTTTTCAAATGATGGAGGACCAGCTTTTTTTGCGATCGACTGATCGACAGCTTGGCGTGCTATTTTTATTTCTCTCGCGGTCCATCGAACTCGGCGAGTCTTTCCATAAGGTGACGCTGAAAAAAAGTTTGATTAATGACGTACTAACAGAAATATGGCGCTTAAGATCACGTGAAAGGTGATTAACTCCGATAGCGTCAGAGCTTTAACATGCTCTTAAGGCAAAGTCGCACATGTACCACGTGACAGGTGAGTGCGAGAGAGATAGCTGAAAATCCTTAAAGGTACTTTTTCCCAAACGACGTAACTGATCGCAATAAAAAAAAAGCTTAGCCACTTTTTGCCAACATACTGCAGTGGCTAAGCTTATTATTTCATCCTGATCGCTTGTATCATCTCGGAAAAAGTAGAATTCGCGTTTTCGAGGTGATCGGAGGGTGTGATACATCGCCTTAAAGTACTAGAGGGAATTTTTTTTCATACTTAAACGTTTTTTTTCGCCTTCGGTTCCTTGAATATGTCATTGTCCGACGAGCTACCATCGTCGTGATCGAAATCAGAAGCCTGATCAACATGTGACGACGTCGTTGCTTCATCGTTAGTTGCTCGTCGATGCTCATCGAGTTCCGAAGAGTTCACCGCTGTTTCCCGCATTGAAGGACCGGCCTTACAAATGATGTTTTCATCGTCCGCCGAATCATCTTCGGAATCGTCGTCTCCTTGCACGGCCTCGAGAAGCTTTGAAATTTGAAGAATTTCCCGGCATATAATGGGCTGCCGGTCGTGTTCTTTATGGATTTTGTCAGCATGGCCCAAGAAGCTCGCCAAATCGGATATTTCGTTGTCGGTTAAATTGAAATTAACACACATAGTAGCAATGTGCTTTCGGAGAATCGTTCCGCGTAGCGTTTGCGGCTTCTCAGCGCCACAATCTACTGCGAATTTTCGCATAAGTTCGCAGGCGCGAAGATACTTATAATCTCCCTTAAGCGTACAAGGAATTCCGAATAAATAAGGGGTTTTTTATTAACTCCTGCAGCCGATCGGTGCCTGAGCAATAATTCGAAGCATACAAGGAGCTCCCTGTGCAATAACATGGGCACAGTACGACTCAACTTACCGAGGATCGTGAATCTCGAGTACTTCATCGCAGGCTGCCTTTGGTCCGGTGTCAATTTCGCGTATCCCTCGCCAATGGTGTTTTCGTCGATCTTTTGATGACTCAAAAAATCGTCGATGAATATTCTTTCGATTTCACCAGCTCGGCAACGATTGAAAAGCTGCACGGAAATTAACGTGGCTTCAGCTAATTTCATCCAATCTCGTTGCGAGATCTTCTTGATTAGAGTCTCGTAACTTTTCCTGACGGTTTCTCTCAAGAATATTTGAAGTTTTTGAATATCGTTCTTGGACGGTAGGACCGTTTTCACCTGTCGCTTTTTACGAGCTTGCGTTTCGAGAGAGGTGCGTGTAATGCTGGTCGAGTAGTCCTCGATAATCAGCTTCAAAAAATCCTCGGTATACGTTTGTTTTTCTTTATTTTGCTTTTTGTTCGATATTGATGCGCACAACTTTCCGATTTGCTTCAATAAAGTTCCCAAGGGCGTCGCAACAGAAGGTACTTTGAAACCCGTACCGGACTTATTCAGACCAGCGAGCGATTAGACTGCAGCGATCGTGGCATCATAGTGTTTCGGGTAGAAAACGCTGAATAAATCGTGAATATCTTTCTCCTGCGTCCTGATTGCGATAAGAAATCTCCCAACGTAACGTAATTTTTGCTGAATCCAATCGTAATAATGCGGATCCTTGTATTTCTGGCACAATTTATTACCAAAGAGAATGACTAGTTCGTCGTATCTAATGGCTTTTGCTACGTCGTCTTCCTGAATTTTTGGGAACACTTTTCGTCGAAGAACGTCGCAAGCTTGTGAGTGAACCCGACCGGTAATCATCTTCGATTTTAGCAGTATATCTCTGCATTTCGCACAATTTTTTTTTCGCGCAGCGCTTGTGGTGATGTCGAAGAGTGCTCTTGGCATAATCCGCGAAGCACGAAGGGCACGTTGCAAAATCAATCGCAGTTTTCTTAGACTTGGCGTTTGTCCATCTGGACACTTTCCGTTCGCCGGTATTCACAGCGCGGTTGGTATTGAAAAAGAACTGGCCCGTTTTTCGAATCTTGGCCATAATCGTCTTCCGCTCATCCAAACCTTTTTCGAAGCTCAAAAATCGTAAAACCTCTTCTTCGTTTTTATGCAATCTTACAACGTGCCGGCTCAACTTTCCCTGCTCCGTCTTGCAGTATATACATACGTCCTTCTTGTTACCAGATTCGATAGTCCTGATAAACATTTCATTATCATCTGGTGCGCTATGGCCAACTTTGTTGACTGTGAGGGACGCATCCAAATCCATGGATACACACCACTCACTTGCTCACCCGTATTCCCTAGCGTATTGAGCCACCGCATGAAACCACCTTGGAAACCACCTAAAAACGACGGTGTTTTGGTGCCAAATTTATACCGACAAAACCACCGCGGAGACCACTGTCCCAGGGGTCCCAATTTTTCGAGTGGAGCTTACGGCAAAGTGGATTTCAAAATAACGACTGGCAAAACCACCGTAAAACGAGCACTGACACTCAAACAGTCGTTTAATGGTCGTTTTAACGGTTGTCATTTGTACAAACCACGTCATGCCGTAAGCTCCGTTAAAAAAAGTGGGACCGTCGGGACCGTGGTTTCCACAGTGGTTTGGTCCGTATAAATTTGGCACAAAAACACCGTCGCTTTTATAGTGTTTTGTATGGTCACACAGACTGCTAGGGTCGTCAATGGTCACGCCTTTTATCTTCTTCTTCATCATCATCGCTTTCATCCGAAGTATTTGGATGAGGCACGTAAGAGGATCCGTTGAAGCAGCTGCTCGCATCAGAATCCGAATACTGTATTTCTGCAATTGCATAGGTCAACGTAAATTGCATTGCAATGTATGAATATAAATTCTTTGATCTGAGAAAATATCATAATTTCGTGAAAAAACGAATATTATTTCGAAATATTTCGAGTACTTTAGTCGTTCAACATTTTACCTTTGCGATTATCATAGTTTTCAAGTCTTGGCTCGGTGAAAATAACCTCTGGACTTGTGTTTGTCGTGATGGTCTTGAGCCTACGTTAAGGAGGTACACCAGCTTCATGAAAATGGTGACAGCTCAATGAAACTTTTAGAATATATTTTTGAACATATAGTCTATAGCTCCTTAAATTTTTAAAGGATTTCATTGTGCCGTTTGTTTACAAATAATTCCCAAACTTTGAATGTTTTACACATGGTCCATAGGAAACAACTCGCCAGCCACATCATTACATATTCAGAAAACATTAAAAAATGATGATCGATTGGAAAAAAACTAACGACCGAATAGCTCAAATACTTAAAAATTAGTATGCAAAATTAAAAGCGTTTTCATTGTGCCATTATTTTGTAATTAACATAAATTCTGCCCGAAAACACGGGTTTATTATCAGCTGATCGCAAAACGCGCGTGTAATTCAAAATGGTGGCACGGCGAAACATATGCCAAACGCAACATGCCCCACACATCACCTGCGTCTCGCCTTACTTTCCTTTTGCCGCGCCCGGCAATCCTGGTGTCCCTCCTTAAACGAAATAAATTTTTCAGAAATACTTAAAATTCGTTCATTGAGCACATTAATAATACACAAGAATAGACGCGTGTAACTTACTCGGTGAACGTCGACATACTGGTCGACGCATAATTCGAAAAGGCATTGGAGTGTAGAAGTTTCCCTAAATTTTGCTCTAGATTATTGTTCTGATCGTCCTCGGAAGCATAAACGGTCAACATTTTCTCTTTCCAGATCCAATTATCGTACTCAGTCAGGACTATATAAAGAATTGCAAATCGAATAATTATCCCTTAACCCTGAAACCTGGGTCATTTTTGTTCGAGCCAATTTAAATTGTTCGATTAGGTCGTGAAATATAATATATGAAAAAAAAAGATATTGCAAATAATTATTTCAGATTTTTTTTTCATAGGATTGTAGTGAAAGGTTCGAAGATAGTACATGAATTTTTTTAGATTTTTTATAAAATATTAAGTTAGTGAAAAAACGAGCCGGAAAAAATGACCTAGGTTTCGGGGATAAGGGTAGCGAAAAAACCCTTCAGAGATAAGGGTTAATGAAATTGCGTAATGCTTATTGAGAAATACAATGTTAAATTTGCGAACCGTTATCTCCAAACGTTATATCTGTCGGTAAGGTGATGAGTAGACTGGGATCCGTCAAACTTGCGTTGAGATTTGATGAGTTAACTGACGTAGACTCGATCATTCCTCGTTCCGAAATCGGGCAAGACTGAAATAATGGCTGTGAAGAAACGCCACTTTCTACTTCGACGCAGTGATGTTCATCATCCGGGCTCGACTGTTCAGCAACACTCTCCTTTTCTTTATCTACAAATCAGCAATACATTTTTTCAAACAATTCAGCTAATCTAGAGCCATCTTCTATCGAAATATCGAATATTGTATCGAAGTATAAAGAATTTCAAATCGAATAATTATCCCTTAACCCTGAAACCTGGGTCATTTTTGTTCGAGCCGATTTGAATTGTTCGATTAGGTCGTGAAATATAATATATAAAAAAAAAGATATTACAAATAATTATTTCCGATTTTTTTTTTTCATAGGATTGTAGTGAAAGGTTCGAAGATAGTATATGAATTTTTGTAGATTTTTTATAAAAGATTAAGTTAGTGAAAAAACGAGCCGGAAAAAAATGACCCAGGTTTCGGGGACAAGGGTAGCGAAAAAACCCTTCAGGTATGAGGGTTAACGACATTGGGTCATGCTTATTGAGAAATACATTGTTAAATTTGCGAGCTGTTATCTCCAACCGTTTTATCTATCGGTAAAGTGATAAGTAGACTGGGATCCGTCAAACTTGTGTTAAGATTTGATGAGTTAACTGACGTAGACTCGATCAAACCTCGTTCCGAAATCGGGCACGACTGAAATAATGGCTGCGATGAAACACCACTTTCCACTTCGACGTGGTGATGTTCATCATCCGGGCTCGACAACAGTAACACTCTCCTTTTCTTTATCTACAAATCAGCAATACATTTTTCCAAACAATTCAGCTAATCTAGAGCCATCGTTCATCGAAATATTACGAGCGTGCCTGTACTCTGGACTAGAAGGTTCAATTTATTCGTGAACATTGCCGATGAATCAGTTTGGGTGTCGTTGTCTTTTTCTGCATACTTTCGCGTCTCGAATATTTCTTTTTCTTTCGATAGATCAAGCCGTACATGTTTTTCCACCAGTGCTTCCGTTAAAACGATTTGAAGGGTGCAATCGTCTGAAACTGAATAATTTATTTTCATTAGTCAATATTAGAGTGCTCAAAAATAAATATTTCGATAAAAGTTCCAAAAAATGTCGCTGCCAATCCAAAGTATGACTGCACGAGAATTCCTACGTACGCGTTTTTTTTTACATCGCTGCATTTAACAGATGCCAATTCGGACTCAGTTGACGTCTCAGGATGCGGACTTGTCGGTGGATTATGTTCAATAACGTTGTCTTGCTGAGAATAGCTTTCGGTTTCCCACTGATCTCGTTCCAATTTTTCTTTCAGCTCGACCAGCTCGTTCCTCTGTACTGTGAGTTCCAGATGGATAATTTTTGTATTTTTAATTTTTCTTGAAATTCAAATTATGATTCAAAATCGCATGGCATAGAAAGAAACAAACACGCGTCACTAGAAACCGAAAAAGAACTGAACTCTTTATTTTTTTGTTCGTCTACTACGTTTAGGATCACGTGAAAGGAAATAAGGAACTCCGATGGCGTTGGTAGAGTAGGAAATATTGAAAACAGTTGAACATCCGGGGCAAGTGCATCAGACTTCAAAATTAACCAATTCAGAAGCGATATTTTAGATGTGTTTCGATATTAGGCTCCTAATTTAACAGTTAGCTACCTCTGATGCCGCATTTTTTCACTCGTTGAGATGTTACTACCAAATGCAATACTGGCTCGAAAATTATCTGGAACCTGAGGAGTGGGGCTGGCGTCGCAACCCCCGTGGATTGGAGCCGATACCAATGTCACTGAAACCAGCTCCGGAAGATTTGCTCAGATCGATTGCGTGCAAATGCAAAACCAACTGCGGCAAAGCGTGTGGATGTAGGAAGGCCGGCCTGTTTTGCTCAGTAATTTGCACTTATTGCCAAGAGAACTATTGTTCTAATATCGCCAATGTTGTCGACGATAATATTTTTGACGCAATGGACGAGGACGACGTATGCCCCGATACCGTCAGGGCCATTAATATTAACGAATCACTTCCATCGACCTCGGGTGCTTAATTTTACGAATTTTATGACCTATTTTTTTATCAATAAATGTGTGAAACAGTTTCAATTATTCATTTACTTATTTTTCTAATCCTTATTCACATTATTATCCCTTTGAATGGAATAAAAAATACCCAAATTGAAGAAGTACAATATTTAAATGATATTTGAATGATTACAATATTTAATATTAATAACAGGTAAGTTGGCTAATAAATTATGATGGAATACTTTAATATTTCTTTCAAGTACTAAATACCCACTGATGTCGATGATATTGCGACAGTGGCGCGGATTTCGCTCGGTAAAGTAAGGTATAACTCCGAAGATATTGGTATTAGAAAAAAAAGTTGTTCATAATTAAAAGATCTACACTTTGATAATCGGTAAAATTTCATAAAATTGAACGGTTGGGGAGAAAATGGCGAAAAATAAAAAAAAGGGAGGAAAAAAAGTAAAATTTTTGCCTTTCGGAAGTAATAAATTGAAAAATATTGATGATAAAAAAAAAGTTCCAGATAAAAAAGTTAGTAAATTTAATTTAGTAGAGAAAAGGTCTCCACAATTTTTGACCTAACACTAACCGTTCTCGAGATATCGAATTAAACGCGTTTTCATCGAAATGACCTTGAGCTGACCTCGGGAGAACCCCTCAAATTGGAATTTAAGCTCACAATACACCCCCCTATCGATCCTTCATAATCCCCAAATTGTGGAATTTTGTGTTTATTTTTTTCGGTAATTTGACTAGACTATCCCCCGTGGAAAAAATACGAGACAACGAGAGTGACACGGTGGCAGAACAGGGGAAGGACGGCGAGAGTAGCGGCGGGGTCGAGGAGGGGGGAAAGTCCCCATTGTGCGAAGAAGGCGACAGGAGGAAGGGGAAAAAAATACAGTCAGTGGATAGTGAAGAAGGAGAGGGGGGAGAGGAAATTCTTAGCTGACTGGCAGGCATGGAGGACAGAATAATAGAAGCATGGAAGGGGGAAGCGAAAAAAATCAGAAAAGAAATAGCGCCATTGTCATGCAGATGCGAAAGCATGAACAGAATAATAAGGGAGCTGCTTAGTGAAGCGGAGCAGTGGCAAATGTTAAGGTTCAAGGACGCGGCGGTGTGGAAAGAAGAAAGAACAAGGTATGAGAAAGAAATTGATGAATTACGTAAAGAAAAAGAGAGGAGGGAGGAGACAGAGGAGTTATCGGAAATTTCAGAGGGATGGTTGTGTGAGGAGGAACGCGAACATATCCAAGTCAGGCTAACGGGCCTGGAATTGGAGGATGAGAGAGTCGACGGCTGGAGGCGTCAGAGAAAAAGGGGCAAGGGATCAGTAGGGGATGAGACTAGAGCTCATCGAAGCCGGCAGTCGGTAAACCAGAGACCGAAAGTGCCGGTGTTGAGAGAAAACGAAAAAGGAAGTAGAGACGCTAAAAACGGAGAAAATATCACTGCAAGGCCCGGGAACCGTAAGCAGGGGTACGGGGACGATTACAATAATAATAATAAAAATAGGACGGAAAACAGAGAAATGACGGTACCCGGGGAGCGACAACAAGAGCACTTCAAGGAGGAGGGACGACCGGAGCCACTAACACAGACGGAGTGGGCATACGAGTTAGCGGAAAGAAGAAGGAGGAAAAAAACATTGTGGTCAGAGGGGCGAGAGCAGTGGGAAAAGAGCAGACGATCGTTGGCAATATCAAACAAATATGCTGGGAGAGATTGGGGATTCACCCCAATATTAAGAGATTGCAACGAATCGGTGGGGGCCCGGTGGTCACACTCGAGACCATGGAGGAAAAACGGACGATAATGAAAAGGAAACGAGGACTATGAGGATCAGCGATTTGGATCGAGGACAATCTAACTACGAGGGAAAGAGAAATTCAGGACTGGCTGGTGTCGATAGCAAGTGAAATAAGAGAAAGCGGAGAGGCGGTGGTGAACATCGGACATTTAAAGATAAGCGTGAACGAACCATGGTGGTATTGGGTGGAACTAGAAGGCAGATTGTAAAGGATGCCATTTCGTGAGCAGTGGGGGGGGGGGGAGGAGGAATTAAAATTTTGTCATGGAACATCGCGGGAGAGGGAAAATTAAGGGCGGCAAAGGACTTTTGGGAGAAGTACGATATTGTATTTTTCCAAGAAACATGGATAGAGAAGGGATAGGAAGAACAAGTGGTGAGCAAGATTAACAAAGGGTTTAAATAGTGGACCAAGGCGGCAGTGCGAAAAAACGTAAGGGGGCGAGCAAAGGGTGGGCAGTTGGTGGGGATAAAGAGCAGTATGTGCAATGAATGTCGGGTCGAAGAGTGAAATACGGATTAATCGTAAAAATGAGGCGGAAGGCGGAATGCAAAGACGTATGGATAATAGGGGGTATACAATAACGTGGGCTGGAAAGAAATAGAAGGGCCCTTAAGGCAATGCATAGAAGACGGGTCGGAAGAGGGGGTAGGAATCGTGATAGCGGAGGATTTAAATGCAAGAATTGGAAACAAAAACGGAATAACCGAGACGGAAAAAATAGGGGGTCTGGCGACAGAAAGGAACTCGGAAGACAGGGTAATAAACGTGGAAGGATGTAGGCTACTACAGTTTTGTGATAACTTGGGGCTCGCGATACTTAATGGCAGAACGTCAGGGGACGAAAAGGGAAAAATAACCTTCGTGGGAGGAGGAGGCGGTAGCTCGGTTCTTGACCTCGTTATCTGGATGGAAGACGAAGAGGAGATAATAACGAGGCTGGAAGTGATAACCAGGATCGAGTCTGACCACTTACCCGTGACCTTCGAGATGCAAGGAATCGAAGGTGGAGGAAGGAGAAGAAGGAAAGGAAATAAGAAAACACCCGTAGAGAATCAATTAGTGTGGAAGGAAAAAGGGGGCGAGGCGTACGAGAATGAGTGGAAGCGCATAGGGACAAGGGTCAAACAACAGGGCACAGTCGAGCAAAAGTGGAACACCTGGAAGGAAACGATATGGGAAGCGGGAGGGCAAGCAGGAATGGTTAAAAAAGACAGGCAGGGGCAAATAGGGGATGGTTTGATAAGGAGTGCAAGGAGCAAAAAAAGAAAGTATGGGAGGGATTAAAAGAGTATTTGCGAAAAAGGGGGAGAGAGGAAAAGAGGAGGCTGGCAGGTGAAAGGGTCAAGTGGAAGGAGATATGTGCAAAGAAGAAGAAAGAGTGGTTCGAAGAACGATGGTGGAAAGTTAGGGAAAGCAAAAATATGATTGACTGGTGGAAAGCAGTGGGAAACTTCAGGGTGAGAAGAAAACGAGCAGGGGAAAACATAGAAAAGGTACAGTGGATAAAACACTTCAAAGAGCTATTGGGGGTGGGGAAAAGAAGTAAAAGAGAGGAACAAAGACAGGAGCAGAAGGAGAACGGAGGAGATAGAGAGGGCTCGACCGATCCAGCTTTGGACGAAGAAATAGGGAAAGAAGAGCTGATAAAGTTAATAAAGAGAATTAAAAAAAGGAAGGCACCGGGGGAAGACGGAATTGCGGCAGAGTTTATCAAAAACCCACCGCGGGAGCAATTAGAGGAATTTAGAGAACTGATAAACCAGATCTGGGATATCGGTGAATTACCTATGGGATGGGAAGTAGCGAGGATTTATCCGATACACAAGGAGGGGGACGAGGATATAGCTAGCAATTACAGGGGGGTATCACTACTGGATATTGGCTATAAAATAGTCACAAGCATAATGGTAGGAAGACTGAATAAGTGGGTCGAAAGAGAGGGAATTTTGAAAGAAAGCCAGGCGGGATTTAAAGCAGGAAGAGGCACAAGGGATCATATATTCGTGTTGAATTCATTGATCAATAATAGGTTAAAAAAGAAGGGGGAAAGCTTTATGTCGTGTTCGTCGATTTTAAAGCAGCGTTCGACAAAGTTGATAGAGGCAGGATCCTAGGAAAATTGTGGGAAAAGGGAATAAGGGGGAAAATGTATGGAATGATTAAGGGAATTTACGGAAAAACCATTAATGATGTCATAACGGGGGAGGGCATAACGGAAAGCTTTGAAACAAGGAAAGGGGTAAAACAAGGGTGTCTCATTAGTCCGACGCTATTCAACATAGCGCTGGACGATGTGGACGACGAGTGGGAAAGAAAGAGAGAAGGAGGAACGGTAATGGGAGGGAAAAAATTCTACGTATTAAAATACGCAGATGACATAGCGGTAATGGCGGAAGAAGCGGGAGAGCTCACGAGAATGCTAAAAACCCTGGAAAAGTATGTAAGAAAAGCAAAAATGGAGGTCAATGTAAAAAAAACAAAAATTATGGTTTTCAGGAATGGAGGAAAGAGAAAGAAAGGTAAAGATTGGCAATTCGAGGGGAGAGAAATTGAAGTGGTGAAGGAAATCAAATACCTCGGATACTCGTTCTCGACAAGGAATACGACAGGAAAGCATATAGGGCACATAGTGGGAAAAGCAAGGAAAGCAACGAATGCAGTATGGGGGGTTATGAAAAGCGCAAAGGTGGACAAGCTGAAACAACGGCTTCAACTTATGGACTCACTGGTAAAAGCGGGAGCGTTGTACGGAATAGAGGTCTGGGGATGGAAAAGAAGAGAAGAGGTAGAAAAATTGCAGGGAAGATTTATAAAAATGGCGCTGGGGGTTGCACGCAATACGCCAGATTATATTTGGAAACTAGAAACGGGGAGAAGAAGCGTAGAAGTAGAAGCAAGAAGACGGGCGGGAAACTACATAGTAGAAATACTAAAAATGGGGGACGGACGATGGCCAAAGATATGCCTGAAAGAGGAAATCAGAGCCCTAAAGAACGGGAATCCCTCGAAATGGGGGGAAGAAATAAGCAGAGAAATGAGGGAAGTGGATGATGGAAGGGTAGTTACACTCTTAGGGACAGGGGCACAAGCGCGGACTGTCGAAAAACTGTTAAAAGAGGGGGTGACAAGGAAGAAGAAACAGGACACACAAAGGGACTGGGTAAGGACAGATCAATCAACATACTGGGAACTATATAAGGAAATAAAAAATGGAGTAGAAAGGGAAAAATATTGGGACGTGGGGGGGATCAGTGGAGATTTAAGAGAGGAATGGGCAAGGCTGAGGTGCGGAAATGTAGGGAAGGCAGGGAAAAGGGGTACAAAAATCAAAGCTGCGGTGTATGTGGAAGGGAGGAAGAAAGCATTGAGCATATATGGGAATGCAGTGAGGCAAGAAAAGCGATAAGGAGAGAATGGACAGTGGGGGTCGACAGATGGCGCGGGGGAAGGAAGGGGAACGACCTAAAGCAGTTGCTAAGCGAAACTCTAAGGGGGGAAATAAGGCTAGAGATATGCGAGTATCTTAAATCCTTTTGAAGGATAATGAGATCGAGGAAAGAAGAAGAGGGAAGGGATAGAGAGAGATAACAAGCTCCGGACAGCGCGGGTTAATGTAGAGTAGGAAACAAGGTACCTGGGAAGACCAAAGACGTAAAGATAGGAAGAAAAGAGGAGACGGGAGATAGGACAAGTACGAAAGTGTAAAAAGTCAATACTAAATAAATAATTAAGCAAATAAGTAGTATAAGTGATGAAACCTGTGAAGGAAATGTAAGTAAAGATGTAAAAGAGGAGGATACGGGAAAGGAGAATGTATAAAGGCGGAGGACGCCGTACACTGGAAATAAATCTATCTATCTAGTGAAGTGATTGTGAATTTGGAAAAATCGCTCTCCGTTATCGACCATGAGATAAAAAATTGTATAGAATAAATAGCCTTAAATAACCTTAAACATATGTAAAATTAAAGTCTTAAAAGGGAGCCTAGATTATACTCGGTTTAGATTAGATTAGATTAGATTAGACTAGAGCCTAGAAAAGAGACGGGTAAAAATTGACGAATTTTCGAAAATTTATTGTGAAAAAAGCATTGCACCGATCTTGTAAAAATTTTCAAGATAGTTTGTCGTACTATTGAACTACATATAATAAAATTTCGTTCAAAAGCTCGAAAAATGTTACGGTTACAAGAACTTATGTCCAGCTGGCCCGAAAAAATGTTATTCCGCGTTGGGATATGGTATTGACTGCTGCATTCATCTGAAATGAAAAATTTCAAAATATTTGTTTAGCTTATGAGTTTATGCTGACATGATGTGCATATACTTATATGCTAAACAAATCTTTTTAATTTTTTGATTCCGGATGAATGTATAGCAGGCGTTACATGTCCCGACGCGGAAGAATATTTTTTCGGACCTAGTGGACTTAAGTCCTAATAACTCTGATATTTTTTGCTTCGTTGAACTAATTTTTGTTTCCTATGTAGTTCAATAGAACAATAAACTATCCTGAAAATTTCAACAAGATTGGTTCAATACTCTCTTCACAATAAATTCTTCAAAGTTGTCAATTTTTATTCGTTTACACATCCGTTTACCCTTAAGGAGAGGGTATAAATTTATTTCAGCTATAGGATGTATTGCACTACAGGGTTAAAAATGTATTTCTCAAGCAGTTTTTTGCAAGGAATTGAGTAGTCATAAAACGAAAAATGTCACAATATTGTTTAGCCACTTTCCACCATTTTTTCTGAAAAAGTTGGAGTATCCCAAAATCTATACGACATTTTCTCAAAAATGATTGTTTGTATACTTGTCAAAAAGTTGGCGACGTAAAGAAAACAATTTTGCTATATTCGATGTATATTTTACGTAAATTTTTTTTTTTTTTGGACCAAAAAGTACTTGAAACATATTTTATTACTCGTTAAAAGTATTTAAAATTCATTGTTGAATTTTTCAAAAAATTTTACACCGGTCGAAAGATTTATTAAAATTATTTCGAAATTTTCAAACGTTTTCAATTATAATCATAATACTCTTTCTTTTCTATACCATAGAAAACTCGATAACTATTTTATTACAATTTTATTTTACGTTTGTTCATCTCATAACTGACTTGGATTGGTAAAACGCATACTATCAAAATAAGAGTCTAGCCACATTGGTGAGCTGGGTACACAAAGGTAGGCTGAACTTATTGTGTTTACGTTTCGGGTCTTATAGTGAGGAATTACAGTTCAGCTTACTATTGTGAGCTTACGTATCAAAACATGGAATCTTATAAATATGTGTGAGCGAAATTTCAAATATATGTGTGAGGGAGAGATTGCGAAAGTATGCGTGTGTGAAAAGACTGCCGTAATGACAGACGAGTGTGGATAACAAGCGTCCGACTTCATGGTCACAAGAAGATTCGTGACTCTTGAACCGGTAGCCGAGGAGATCGGACGCAGTGAGCGTGATCGGGCGAGAGAGAGAGAGAGAGAGAGAGAGAGAGAGAAATCGCGAGTCCGTTACCATAGTAAACGATTGTTTTTCTTTTAAATAAAGACAATTTTCAATAAAGATGGGATTAATCACAGCTTGAGGAGACTGTGTTGGGAAATTATTTCTACCAAGACCAAGACTAAATTCCCTGACGAGCTCAATTCGGTATCTTGACCTGTGAGAATTTATTATTCTCTAACAATTCAGAAGTGGGATAGGTGTGATAATTTTCGCGTGTATGTGCTATCGTGTACGTGTGAACGACGCGAAGCTACGGGTGATCTCGGAGATGGCAACAGGCAGAGTCGGAGTAGATTCAACCACCGACGATTTCGAGAAATTTCAGGAAGAATTAAAACTGAGAGAGCGGCTCGAGTCAACAACGAGAAGATCCGACGCAGACTGGGACACGATGGGTGATCGTCGTTTAGACGAGCTGATGGTAGCCATGACGCAATTGATACAGTTGAACGCGACGATGGTACAGCGACTGCAGGCGACGAGTTCTGCCGAGACAACCTTTACGGTGATGCTGGATTTGACCAAGGCGATTGGTGAATTCAACGGTAGAGGAGCTCCGAGTGATGCGAGAGAATGGCTCGATAACGTGGAATCGATGGCGCGGCTACATCAATGGCCGGAAAAATATTTGTACGAATCGGCGACGATGCATCTCGTCGGCGCAGCGAAGTCGTGGTTTCACGCAAAACGAGGAATATTTATTTCGTGGCAAGTCTTTCGAGAAGCTTTCAAAGCGACGTTTGTTCCCGAACTCGATTACACGGAGGCATGGAATCGATTGCAAAATCGAACACAACGAGACGGTGAGAATATCGTTGATTATTATTATAGTAAACTCAAACTTTGCAAGACGTTAAAGCTGGAATTTTTTGAAACAAAGCGACAGATCGCGGCGGGATTGCGATCGAAAGACACGATGATGCACGCCATGTCGACGAATCATACGGATGAGGACGCGTTATTTCACGGTATCGTGAACTTCGAGAAAGTCTCTAACGCTCATCTTCGAACGACGAATCGGTTTAATCGAGATTCGAGCAAACGCGTGGTCGAAAAGTCGAATCCGAGCGAGAAATCGGGTGTGAAATCGAACGATAAGGAGGGCTCTTCAACGGAGAAATCTGAGAGAAAGTGTTATAATTGTGGCCAAGTGGGTCACTTCGCCAATAGATGCTCCGGACCGAAGAAAAACGTGTATTTTAAATGCCACGGTGAGGGACACATCTCGAAAAATTGCCCGCAGCTGAAATCAATGGAACGAGGCGAGGTTAACGTGATTACGTCGGATGTGAAGCCGACATTGGCTAAATACTTGAAGAAGGTCCGAGTGGGAGATAAAACATGGGAAGCAGTGATCGACATGGGCAGTTCCGACTGTACCATCAAGGCCACTTCAGCGTTGATGGGTGAGTATGCTATTATTCGACGTACAAACGAGCTACGAGGATTTGGCAAAAAGAATAACGTGATCATATCACCGGGAATCATCGAGGCGGAAATCGAGGGGGATGGCATGCAGGTCGAGAATGCGATGTTGCAGATTGTGCCTGATGACGTGCAGTCTCAATACGACGTAATCATTGGGCGTACCTTCACCAATCAACAGAATGTGGCATACGTAAAGTTAGGTGATGAGCTACGTTTCACGCATCGAGACGCATTGGTGGACGTATTACCAAGCATCACGAGTGAGCGCGGAGCCACACGAGTACGAGCGGATCGTGAGACATCACTCAACCCAGCATCTATCAATATGATAGAAATCTCTCATGGCAACCAGGAGATTTTTCTTCCAGTAGTCAATCTGGACGAGAAGAGAATCACGTTGTCGGGGGGTCAGACCTTTGGTGCCGCGATTCAGTCAATCAAGAGAACGATTCCCGAGAAACGTCCGAGAAGCGAGTTCGTGCGTGAGGACGAGATCAATACCGAAGACAATACGACGGAGGAGCAGCGACGAGAATTAACGGTGATGATCAACGAGTATCGCATGTGCATCGCACAAAATATCGAGGAACTGGGTAAGACCGACCTTATTGAAATGGATATACAGGTAAAGCCGGGGAGCGTTCCGGTAGCGAGCCGACCGTACCGTGCGAACGTTACCGAGCGCGAGGATATACACAAGATCGTGAGCGAGTGGAAAAGGGCGGGTATCGTGCGAGAAACTTCGTCGCCCTATGCCAGTCCCGTGGCGCTCGTGAAAAAGAAAAATGGCGAAAATCGTTTAGTCGTCGACTATCGAAGGTTAAACGCACAAACGGAGAGAGTCCATTTCCCCCTCCCGAACATCGACGAGTTTCTGGAGGTTCTAGCCGATGCCAAGGTTTTCGTGACACTGGATATGGCTCATGGTTATCTTCAAATGCCACTAAAGGAGGAAGCCCGACCGTTGACAGCGTTTATCACGCCGGACGATACAGGTGAATTTACTCCAGCAATTTTCGGTTTGATGAATGCACCCTTTTATTTTGCGAAGCTCATGAAAATCGCGTTGGGTCCTCTACGTAATCGAATTTTGCTGTGCTACCTGGACGATATTCTCGTGATTGCCGACGATTGGGATCAGCTATTGGTGCGCTTAAGAGTGGTATTCGAAGCTCTGAAGAGAGCTGGACTTACATTAAATCTGAAAAAGTGCCATTTTGGCAAGAAACGAGTCGAGTATCTAGGTTTCGTGGTGAGCGATCGAGGAATCGAACCGGGACCACTTAAAATGGAAGCGGTCGAAAAATTCCCTCGACCACTGAACGTACACGAAACTCGACGATTCTTAGGTCTCGCGAGCTATTTTCGTCATTTTGTCCCGAGTTTCGCGTCTATCGCGAAACCTCTTACCGAGTTGACGAGGAAAGACGAGTCGTTCGTGTGGGGAGTCGCTCAAGAAAACGCATACAGTAAAATAAAGAGCATCCTCACGAATCAGCCGGTACTAGCGATGTACAACGCGAAAGCCACGAGAACCGAACTGCATACGGACGCGAGTGCAGTTGGGCTAGGGGCGATTCTGCTTCAATCAAATCAAACTGGAGAATTACACCCTGTGTACGCTGTAAGCCAAAGGACAACCGACGTCGAGTCGAAATATCACTCGAGTAAACTCGAGCTTATCACGATAGTTTGGGCGATAAATCGGTTACGCGTGTTTTTGTTGCCGATAAAATTTTTGGTCATTACCGATTGCGAGGCATTAGTGTACCTAAACAAGAACAAGACGCAGAATCCGCAAATAGTAAGGTGGGCGACCGCCTTGAGCGAGTACGATTTCGAGACGAGACACCGAAAGGGAAAAGCGATGCACCACGTTGACGCACTATCGCGCGCCCCGGTCGACGAGGCACGCAAGTTAGAAGAGGCTCACGTCTGCTAAATAGTGACCCGCGAATCGGAAATTCTCATGAGGCAGCGTGGAGATGAACGATTGAAACGGAAAATTGAAATCCTCGAGAAGGGTCGTGACGAACGAAATCGGAACGAGATGAGGTGTCCTCGTACGTTCTACGAGACGGAGTGCTATACAAAGGCGTGGAGTGTAACGGTGTCAAACGGGAAGTGTTTTCAGTACCGAATACGATGCGCAAGGTACTAATAATCAAGTTCCACGATCTTAGCAGCCACTTCGGGGTCGAGAAAGTGTACGCGCTCATGCGTAAGTATTATCATTTTCCGAAAATGCGAACGTATATATAAAGACATATCGCACAGTGCATCGAATGTATCATGAGCAAGTTACCGAGCGGAAAACCGGCGGGCGAACTACATCCGATCGAACCGGGCGACAGACCATTCGCTTTGATTCATATAGATCACGTGGGACCGTTCCTCACGTCAAAGAGAGGAAATCGATACGTATTAAAAATCGTAGATACGTTGACGAAATTTACGATATTAGAGCCGGTAAAGAGTACCAACGCGATATCGACGGTCAATTAACTCGAGAAGTTAGTCCGAAGATTTGGAGCGCTGCTGAGAATAATAAGCGATAGGGGTATGGGATTTACCGCTAATAAATTCGAAGAGTTTTGTCAGAGTCACGGAATCAAACATACTCTAAATTCGAGTCGTCATCCGCAAGCGAACGATTTGGTCGAGCGCATGAACCGTACGTTGCTGCAAGCCATGATTATTAGGACGGAGCAAGGTGATCGGATCGAATGGGAGCGCGAACTCGAATTAATCGAACGGGACATCAACTTAACAATAAGTAAAGCGACGGGTCGTGCACCGTACGACTCGCTGTACGGTTACTTACCACGTTTCGGGGACGGTGCGACACGCGAGTTGACGGGACATTGCGAGAAGTATTGGGAGACGACTGAGCGTTACGACGAGTTGCGAGCAAAAATCGCAAAGGCCCAAGGTCAGTATAAGAATCGCTACGACGAAAAACGTCGTAAAAACGCGAAATTCGAAATCGGGGATGTGGTATTCGTGCGTGTAAATCCGATCGCAACCGGTGAGAGCACGAAATTGCAAGCAAAATATAAAGGACCAATGATCATCACGAGTGTATATCCGAGTGACACGTACGAGATAAATCGCATGACAGGTGCACGAAAATCGAAACGTCCGAATACGGCTTACGCGAGTCAATTACGGATATGGCGAGGTCGAGACGTTGTAACCGGGGAATTGCAAATCGAAGCAGATTCGGATGATGACGAAGAAATAGAGGAAGATGTGACGAATGGTACGGCAGGAACTAACAATGATGATGCGAAGTTGGAAAACGTCGATCAAGCCAACACAAGGGAAGAAGAGCATCCGGAGACATCGACATCGCGACTCAAACGAATAATTCGAAAACCAAAGCGATTCGATGATTATGTCGACGAGTAATAATTTGAAACGAGATTATAGTAAGGCGAAGTCGAAATCAAGGAATGTGACTATGGTAGAAAGGCGTTGGAAAGTTGACGTTGTGATTTATTGGTATTAACGAGTTGATAATCTAACATCCATGTAAACTGTAATAGGCCAAAAGAGATCTTGGAGGGCCAAGATAATCCGCAGTATGGCCGAGTGTGAGCGAAATTTCAAATATATGTGTGAGGGAGAGATTGCGAAAGTATGCGTGGGTGAAAAGACTGCCGTAATGACAAGCGAGTGTGGATAACAAGCGTCCGACTTCATGGTCACAAGAAGATTCGTGACTCTTGAACCGGTAGCCGAGGAGATCGGATGCAGTGAGCGTGATCGGGCGAGAGAGAGAGAGAGAGAGAGAGAGAGAGAGAGAGCGAGAAATCGCGAGTTCGTTACCATAGTAAAACGTTTGTTTTTCTTTTAAATAAAGACAATTTTCAATAAAGATAGGATTAATCCCAGCTTGAGAAGACTGTGTTGCGAAATTATTTCTACCAAGACCCTAAATTCCCCGATGAGCTCAATTCGGTATCTTGACCTGTGAGAATTTATTATTCTTTAACATATGTATGTATATGTCACAGAAGCGATACACAGACGATAATAAGAAGTGCTGAAGTTTTATACAAACGTAAAATAACATTGTTATGAAATGATTATTAAGTTTTCTATGGTATAGAAAAAAACGAATATAATGATTCTAAATGAAAACATTTGAGAATTTCGAAATAATAAAAATAATTTTTTTTTTCCACCAGTGTAAAATTTATTGAAAAATTCAACAACGAATTTTAAATACTTTTTACGAGTCATAAAATACGTTTCACGTACTTTTTAGTCCAAAAATTAAAAAAAAATACATAAAATATACATCAAAAATAGTAAAATTGTTTTTTTTTGGTTACCAACTTTTTAACCAGTACAAACAATCATTTTTGACAAAATGTCGTATAAGTTTTCGGATACTAAAAAATTTTTCGCAAAAAAAAAATGGTGAAAAGTGGCTCAACAATTTTTTGACATTTTTCATTTTTTGACTATTCAATTTCTGGCAGAAAACTCCTTAAGAAATACATTTTTGTCCCCGGCGATACCAATACATCTGATAGCTGAAATATAAGTATGACCTTTTCTTAAGGAGGGAGCCTAGTGTGAACGGTTGACATACATCATATAGCTGAAATAAAGGTATACCCTCCCCTTAACCCGTAAACGCCACACTAGTGCAAATTTGCACCACCTAAAATTCCTTTTTTGTGAATTTTTGAACATTTTTGTGCTGATTTTGTCGTATTTTCACGGAATGAATAATATTTATCGCATTCGAAATTATGACCTTCGGATTCCTGAGAAACTATTACCCCAAAAAATACCGGTTATCGAATAGTTTTAGATTATTTATACGAGAGTTATAGTACATTGAAAATGCAAAATCCCAAATCGCACTAGTGTGGCATGTATGTATGCTCAATAGAGGTGTGGTTTTTACGGGTTAAGGATGTTTTACACCAAGTTGAAAATTAAGAGACTAACGTGAATTTTTGATGTTTTCACATAGAGTCTACAGAATACCCCTACGAAAATTCAAGGACATTGGATGCCTGGTTTCATAGATATATCTTTTTGAAAATCTCGAAAATGTTTCATTTACATAAGTTAATAAGTACACGCGTTATGTGAAGGATATTATAAAAAATTTTTTAAAATTCTTCAGGTAAATATTGCGAATCAGGATACCAGCCCAAAACAGCTCTAAATTTTTTTCTCGCATTTTTTATCATAATAAAATAATATCCTATGTAATATTGAGGAGGGGAAGAACTTCCAACGTCATAAAAAATATAAAAAATTGACAAATCAAGTAATACAAATATTAACAGATAATAGCGGGTATTGACTCAGTACTAACGCACACACACACACACATGCACGCCCACACGCGCGCGCACGCACGCACACACACACACACACACACACACACACACACACACACACGCGCGCACGCACACACACACGCGCGCGCGCGCGCTCACAGACACACATACACGCGCGCACGTGCACACACACACATACACATACACACCCAACCCAAACCCACACCCACGTGCGCACGCACAAACGCGCGCGCGTGTGTGGGCGTGCATGTGTGTGTGTGTGTGTGTGCGTGTGTGTGTGTGTCGTGTGTGTGCGTGTTAGTACCGCGTCGATACCTGCTATTATCTGTTAATATTTGTATTACTTAATTTGTCAATTTTTTATATTTTTTATGACGTTGGAAGTCTTCCCTCTCCTCAATATTATATGGGAAATTATTTTTTAATGACAACAAATGCCAGGAAAAAATGTGAAGCCGTTTTGGGCGGGTGCCCTGATTCGCAATATTTACCCAAACTCAATATCCTTGTAATCTTCGATGCCATTAATTTCTTTTAAAGTTTTAACTCATCGGAATCAACTACCCAGATAGAACACTGACGTCTAATATACGTATATACGACGTCGCCATCGACGTCTGTAAGACGTATTTAGTACGTATACTGAAGAGCTAAATGTCCGGCTAATATCTGTATATTTGACGTATATAAGACGTCGAATATACATAAAAAATGACGTATATAAGACGTCGAAAATACATAAAATCTACGCACAGCACAATAATATTTTAAAAAAACATAAACAAAAACGAAAAACATTACTGGCGGTTCCATACGCATTTTGTCGTTGTTATAGGTCATAGAAAAGTTACACTGAAAAAAAAAATAAATTCTGCACGGATTTCTCGATAGAATTTTAATCTGCTTCGACGGGGACTCGAACCTGCGACCTACCTACTTATCCTAACTATCTTTCTGACACGCTACCCACTACGCTATCGACTGTTTATGAACTTTGGTAATTCATATCATGTATTTGACACGCCAGAGAACACTTGATCAGTTGTATGTTAGGAGCTACTCAAGGGATGGTGGTGGTCGCGTTTTCAACCTGTTTTTAGTATAACCATGTCAGTTTTTGAAGAAATTACAAAATTGAACGTGGTGAATCCAATATGGTGGATCCAAAATTCTAAAAATTCCATAACTTGTCTGATTCACGCTAACTATAGCATTTGACATCAAATAATATACATATATTATATGTATAAGGAACATCTACTTGACGATAGAAACGAAGCCAACTGCATTGCTGTCAAAATCACGTATTATATTCGTATATTGGACGTGTGTTTTTCAACAATATCTCCGTGGAATTTTGTACATCTCATAAACGTATAATATTCGTTCATTATCTTTCGGTTGTAATTCCCAGATCTGAAGCTATTTATATATAAATATATATAAATATTCAATGTACGTATGTACATTAAATATATATATATATATATATGCTTCAGATCCGGGAATTACAACCGAAAGATAATGAACGAATATTATACGTATATGAGATGTATAAAATTCCACGGAGATATTATTGAAAAACACACGTCCAATATACGTATGTAATACGTGATTTTGACAGCAATGCAGTTGGCTTCGTTTCTATCGTCAAGTAGATGTTCCTTATACATATAATATATGTATATAATTTGATGCCAAATGCTTATTGTATAATATACGTAAAATATACGTATATAAAATTCTTTCACTACATCAGTTAAATAGCACCACAATATACACTCAATATACGTATAATATACGTATAATATAAGTCTATCATAGACGTATACATATCATATACATATATACCTAAAATATACGTATATTAGACGTCAGTGGTCTATCTGGGTATATACGATTTCCAATGATTTTTACTTTTGGATTAGAATGTAAGTGTAAAACATCCTCAAATGTCTACGGCAAAAATTATGTGCAAATTCAAGGGATTGGGACTAAAATAATACCGAAAACATGCTTAAAATGTATCAAAGAGATCCTTTATACGGTATAATATATCCGTTTCCTTTGGTAGTTATAACTGCCTTTTTGCAGATTTAATAAATACCATCGTCGAACAAAACTAGGGCGAACATATTTAATCGCTGAATCGTACCACACCGTAGTCCTCAAAATTCTCATACAAAGATACAAACGCTCAGAACGACATGTCATCGTCTTGTAACGTTCAGCGAGAGACTGACTCCCAACAGAAACAGGAGTTGTGCTTGCAAACACTAAGCGCGTATTAATTGTCGAATGCGGTCCTTGAAAGTATCATTAGGGCAATTTTTTCACTCTTGACGATTACACATCACATTAAACATACAGACCTATACCTAAATTTGCTCCACCTTATTGACACTATCCTTTATATGCTACATTGACGTGTACAGGGTCCAAATTATATGTACAGTCCGACCTCCCAATAAGAAACCAAAAGCCCCCCAAGGGGAAGAGTTTTTCATAGAATTCGGATACCCCCACCAGGCGCGCGCTCCGCACTCACTCCCTCTGTCTGTCTCTCTCACTCTTTTCCCCATGCGATCCTCTCGATAAGAAACTCTCGAAAGAGTTCCAATTTGTTTACATCGCCCATGCAAAAACGCACACACACACACTCACGCACGCACGCACACATTAAATTACACTACAATGTTAACTCTATTTTGCCCGAATAATCTCTCCCAGGCTGGTTTCTTCACCAGAGGTTCGCGCACAAAATTCTCGAGCTCGGAGCTCGAGTCGTAGTGGGGGAAGTGCTTGAGCGCGAAACTGGGGAAGGTTTCTTATTGCCGGGTTTCTTATTCGGAGGTCGGACTGTAGCTTCTGTAATCGGCAGGTTGTGGGTAGATTATATTTTATTTTTCGTGATATTCGTAACAGCACATGTCGGGTTTAATCGCAGTGTTTTAAAGGTGGTTATGGGGACCGGGACAATAGTTTAGCCATCGGTCCCCGTAATCACCCTTATAATATGATGATAAGTACCGGTTTTTTGTATTATGTTGAACGCCAATTTTCTAAAATCCTTTCTCTAATCTCATAAGTAAGTAAATATGAATTATAATTCAGGTTCCTCTAAAAAGCGATGCAGGATTCTTTGCCCCTCGAAGTTAGAACCAAACGATTGTAATATCGAAACGTTAAAATAAACAAGCAACTGAAGTTGCTCACGGCTACGTCGCAGAGTCCAGCAGAAATATTCTCCTTCTACAAAGCTCTCCTTTATCCAAAAAATCGTAGAAATTGAGAATTCATCAATCATTATCCCGAGAACCAAGAATAGTGGGGGCATGAAATTTTGGTGAAATGTCATAGATATATTGTCCTTCGAAATGCTCATACTGAATATTTTTTTCGAGACAAAAAATACAGGGTGGCTGAGTTGACATGGATGTTGTAGCCGAGACACTATACTGTAGCGGTACCGGCTACAACACATATGATATATGGTATTTTTAGCGTTTGTTTCTCATCAGAATAGATTATTACCGTTCAATTATAAGGTTACTTCCATAAACGTTAGGTAAATGTAATCAAGGAGGAATACTTTTGATAATTATAAAAGAGTATACATACAGTTTTGTAAAGTTACGTATCGGTACCACTCGATATGTCATAACGGCGATTGCGGGGACCGCAACGAGAAACGTACAGTCTTGGTCCTGGCAACGACACATCTGACAGACTTTTCTTTCAGAGTTCGTCTTCAATCGGAATATAGTTATAGCTCTTTGTTTGTAAAGTTACTTGCACGGGCATTGAATAAAAAATATAAAAATTAAAAAGATACTACAATGAGAAAAAATTGACTCAATATTTTGTAAGCATAAACTGTTTTCGTAACTATGGTTACTGGTATATTTTTTTGCATAACTAATGCTTGTAGAGTTAATGTTTTTACCATCACCCTATATTTGACGGTGATTATATTTTCACTGTGATCGTAACTCAGATCCTATAAAACAATTGTTAAGAAAACAGTTTAGGTTTACAAAATATTGAGCCTATTTTTTCTTATTGCAGCATCTTTTTAATTTTTATATTTTTTTATTCAATGCCCATGCAAGTAACTTTGCAAAACTGGACGATAAACTACAACCGTTATGACATAATAAGTGGTACCGATATGTATCTTTACAAAACTGTACGATAAAGTACAATGCGTCATAGACTATTAAACATCTCGAATTTCATTACACATGTCTCTGGTGCTGTACATTGATAGTGCTATCTTATGACTCTGCACAGGCTCAATTGGAAAAACTGCATTCACTCTAAATATCAAATAAAAGGCGGGTTATAAAACAGATGATAATGTCGAGCTATCGGACCCAAACAATACGTAACGGCGATTATGAGGACCGGTCCGCATAATCGCCGTTATGACATAACACGGTTGTATTTTACCGTACAGTTTTGTAAAGATAAATAATGAGTGGTACCGATATGTATCTTTACAAAACTGTACGATAAATTACAATGTATCATAGACTATTAAACATCTCGAATTTCATTACACATTATGTCTCTGGTGCTATATATTGATAGTGCTATATTATGACTCGGCGCAGGCCCACTTGGAAAAACTGCATTCACTCTAAATATCAAATAAAAAGCGGTTTATAAAACAGCTGATAATGTTGAGCTATCAGACCCAAACAAACCCAAACATTAAATAAGAAAAAAATATCCAACGGACGATAATATTAGCTCATAGAACGGGAAAATGTTATTGTAAGTAACCTTACGATAACAGAGAGACAACTTTTATTCCGATAAGAGACAAAATCTAAAAACATCATTAATCACAGGGGTATAATTTATGGAGCGAGGACATTCTCGTTGCGGTTCCTGTAATCGCCATGATGACCTAATAATTGGCACCGATATTTATCTTTACAAAAGTTTACGTATGTACGTATGATGTAATGGCACAAACCAGTACCAACTACTGTGTCATATAAATGATTATGAGGACCGAACTGAGCATCGTAAAAGTATATAAGTTCTAAGAAGGTATATACTACTACAATTCAGAACGAAAAATTTATTTTCACTGTCAAATTTCCAATAACGCAAGTTGTATACAAATTTTATCTCGTTTCTGCGTGATTCTACAATTTTCTTGATAAAGGAGAGCTTTTTAGAACGATAATATCTCTGCTTGATATTCCAATCGCTTGATTGTAATTTCGAGGGGCAAATCATACTGCATCGCTTTGTTGAGCAATGCGAACTAGAATTCATATTCACGTACTCCTGAGATTATAAAAAGGGTTTTAGAAAATTAGCGTTCAACATAATACAAAACATCGATACTTGATGTCATTATTGGCGACGCCAAGATTCTCCCCAGCGAACCTGGTGGCAGGTTCGTGAACTAGCCTAAATCAGACAGACTAGGACCGGTAGTCATAGCTGTCATTAGCCGCAAGGCAAATTCAACTCATTTTGGTGCATTTCGGGCAAAATGCCAAATATACTGTTATAAAGATCATATTATACTACTGTTAGAAAAATCATATGATCCTGCGCGGATCATATGATTTTTGCTAACACGGGATTATATGGGTCGCCTGGGTCAAATATGACCCATATGATCCATATGCAAGGTAGTAGTTTTGGAAAAAATATTTAGTGCGTAATTTTTATTTTTTTACTTGAATCAAAATTGCCGTTAATATAACAAATTAAAAACTATAACATTATGACGTCACCAATGTTACGCTATATCGATATACATCAAAATCCGTGAAATTAAATTGCCTATATGTAACATGTGCATGTGTCATTTTTAACGAAAAATAAAAAATACGTCCTCATTATTTTTACTTACTCTACATTATGCGCCCCAATGATTGAAAAAAAAAATTCATTTAAAACTCCCAATTGTGATTACATTCTCTTTTTATTAGAGGTTCATTGGGATGTTTATCGTGATTATTTTTTGTATATTCCTTTTTTATTAATTTAAGAGTGTTAAAATTCGTGTAAATATTCAAGACCACTTGGAAGCAATCAATTAATAATTTACCATAAATTATCATGGTTTTTGTTACATAAATTTGCATAGTGAGGGTGACATTTAATTAGCAGTCTGTGAGAATGAGGGCCTTGAGTGACTTATTATCGCACAATTTTTTTTTTCAATCATGTAATATTGTGGTGAAATATTTTACCTCTATGATATATTTCGTTTTAATTTGTTTACAAAAATCTTGTATGTTTTAATCATCTCTGAATAAATTGTGAATCAATATTTGTTTCAATTATTTAGGTGCCCTCTCCAGTGAATATTTCATTTTCTTCAGTAAAATCTTCGCAAATACAATTTCAGCACTGGGGAACACAATAATATGCGCTAACCCTTCTTTTTTTAACAGAGGGAGGGTTACTTTTGCCGCACGAATGGTCCATATCGTACAATGCTTACGGCATACGTCCCACGATGTCTGATTTAGGCTAGTTCGCGGTCCGGCCACCAGGTTCGCGCGAGTAATCTTGGCGTCGCCAATATTATAAGGGTGATTACGGGGATCGATGCTTAAACTAATGTCCCGGTCCCTATAACCGCCTTTGAACCACTGCGATTGGACACGATATGTACCGTTACGAACAACACAAAAAATATATTATCCACAACCTGTGGATTACGCAAGCTTCATGTAATTGGACCCTGTACGCGTACGATTCTGCGGTTTTCTGGTAAAAAAAAATCGGTGTAACATGAGTACGTCTTTTTCTGACGAATCTAAGAAATCACGAAATATTGCAAGCATTGTTGTCGACAAGCCCAACAGAATATAATGTTTTACCGACGAATTACGGTAGTAAGTTCGCTTAGCTAACTTTTTTAGTATTACCGTATCCTTATATTTAATGCACAGTGGAGAAAAATGTGCTACTCAAAATATGTACATTGGTCCCCATATTCACTGTTTTCCGTATGATATCTTGGTCCCCATAATAGACATTACACATAGAGCGAATTGTGGAGACCGGATCCGACAATCGCCGATGCATCTAGAATAATACGGGGACCGTCCCCATATGTGCCAAATGTCCCGATATGTACCATTAGAGTCCTGAATTGGACCCGATATGTACCCCTTCATATATATTGTTACGTCCCGGGTTTTTGGTGATTTAATTTTATTTTCACTTACCGTTGACGTAACGTAGTTTTAATGTTGTTTTGCTCCTTTTTAGGCGGGAATGTGCCCGCCAAGGACTGGAGCTAGAGTGGTGATCGTAGCAGGTTATTTTTTAATAATAAAGTTCCAGGTTGCAGTCGTTTTTAACTTCAACAACACAACTAATAATTTATTTAAAACACATTTTTTTGAACTTAACAATTTTTATCTTTAATGATTTAAATTTTATATTTAAATGATGATTTTAATGACGACCCCAACCATTCTGGTCAGGGGCCGGAGTAGAACGTCTAAATTTTTACGACCTCGACCATTCTAGTCGAGTGTCGTGCTCTAACTGAACTCACTTTATAATTTTTTATAGTGCGGAGCATCTTTTTGATTGCTCCGCGAGAAAAAAGTACGCGCGTCGGGCGCTGCACATCTCCGAGGTGCCCAGCGTCCGGCCCGTTACCGTGAGATCCCCAGTGTCAGCAAAATTTACAGACACTGTAACTGTGGGATCATCACTGGTAACTTGTTCGCACGATGATTATATTCGGATATTGTTACGTTTTGAGACGTCTCTTCGTCTCTGAATTATTAAAATATTATTTTAACAAAAATGTTTATTTCGATATTTAAAATAATAATTCCAAAAACCCACGACGTAACAATATCGAGGGCTTAGGACCAGAAAGGCGTAACCCACAAAAAACGGACTATACTGCCATAAGGGCGTATCCCCAACTTTAACACGGAAGTTCCATAAGAGCAAAATTAATCAGCCTACAGCCAGAAGGGCGTAAGCCCACACTACAATACTGCCAGAAAGGCGTAAGCCACGAAAAATAAAAAAAAGTGGCTTACGCCCGTCTGGCAGATCATTGATAATTTTTTTCCGGATTTAAATCACCTGATTACAGCCAGACGGGCGTAACCCTCTTTTTTTTATTTTTCGTGGCTTACGCCTTTCTGGCGGATAACTGGTCAGTTTTTTCCGAATTTCGATCGTCTACTTACTGCCAGAAGGGCGTTACCCCAAAAAAAATTGAAAACGTGATGTGTGGGTGTGTGACGTGTGTGTGTGTGTGTAAAATTTTGAAAATGTTGAATAGATTTGAAAATTTTTGAAAAATTTGAAAATTTTGAAAATATTGAAAATTTTGACAAATTTGAAAATTTCGACTATTATGCGACAACGACTAAATATGCGCATGCAACCATTTTGCAAATGATATATTTCGTTTTTGTTTATATTTCGCATTAAAAAATATTAGCAAATAGCAAATAGTTTCCTGACCAGCAACTGCCGAGTTTTTCTGACCAGCAACTCGTCAGTCTGCCAAGACTGGCACTGAACAGATTTGCGTTACACACCTAGTCTGGAACTCGACAGTTTACTGGCCATCAACTGGCCAGAAAGATGGAAAACTGGCCAGCATCTTACACACATCACGTTTTCAATTTTTTTGAGGTAACGCCCTTCTGGCAGTAAATAGACGATCGAAATTCGGAAAAAACTGACCGGTTATCCGCCAGAAAGGCGTAAGCCACGAAAAATAAAAAAAAGAGGGTTACGCCCGTCTGGCTGTAATCAGGCGATTTAAATCCGGAAAAAAATGATCAATGATCTGCCAGACGGGCGTAAGCCACTTTTTTTTTCTCTGCGGGTTACGCCTTTCTGGCAGTATTGTAGTGGGCTTACGCCCTTCTGGCTGTAGGCTGATTAATTTTGTTCTTATGGAACTTCCGTGTTAAAGTTAGGGATACGCCCTTATGGCAGTAAGGTAATGAAAAGTCGAAAAACAGTGGGTTACGCCCTTTTGGTCCTAAGCCCTCGATATATACATATATATATATACATAGACATATAATGCATACATGCATAAACATACATTCCTACATATACTTAAATTCTAGCATCTTTGTTATAATAACGTCGACAATATTATATTCTTCACATCCACCAAGGCTCTTTAGTCCTTTGCCTCGTCGAGTTTTGCCCGCTTGATTTATTTTACTTACCACTTTCCCAAGCGGCGGAAAAACACCGGGAAAACCCCAAGGGGTGACAGAGCCACCGTTGCAATTGCCAGTTTTTACGAACGTATACAATTCATCGTCTTTATTCCTATTCGACGCTTATAACGCAGAAGAAGATTTTGCTCGTTAAAGGGGACCGCTGCGTGTTTCAATTTATCGACGGGGACGATCTTTGTTCGATTCTTTCCTACTTGTAACTCTGCGTTGCGGTCACCGATCAATCGTGCGATCACGTATGGCCCTGTATATTGGGGGTCGAATTTATTTACGTGGGATTCCTTGAGGAGGTAGACGTGTTCTCCTACGAGGAACGATTTATTATTTATCTTTCGGTCGTAATAGTGTTTCGACTTCCATTTAGCAGCATTTAGCCGCTCTATCGCTTTTGACTGCGTGTCCGATAGTTTCCGAAGGAAGTCGTCAAAGTATTCCACGTATGTGGGAGGGTAGTCGCCTTTACTGAAGCACTAGCTTCAGTAGAATATACCTACTAAGCGAATATACCTACTAAGGTATATTCGCTTCTCTTCCAAATACTAACGTGTGCGGCGGGAAACCAGTCAACTCGTGTACCGATGTGTTATAACTAAAAATTGCGTAGCGCAACTATTTATCCCAATTTTGCTCATTACCAAATTGTTTTAGGTATTCTACTAGAGTATGATGGCTGCGTTCAAGTGATCCCAATGATTCCGGATGGAAAGCGGTAGACTGAAGTGTCTCGATTTTAAATAATTTGCAGATCCTCTGCATGATTTTACTGATAAAATTACTACCTCGATCCATGTGAAGCACTTTAGGGCATCCAAATCGCACATTAAAATTTACTGCTAGAGCGCATGGAATGGTAACTGAGTCGATGGCTCCCAACGCAACAGCTTCGCTGTACTTCGAAAAGTTGTCTTGAAAGGTTAAGATGTACTTATTCCCCCTTTCAGTCTCTGGCAAAGGTCCTACTATGTCCATTTGAACCTTTTCGAAGGGTTCACTGGGTGTGTCGGTAATCTTCATTGGGAGACGAGTTTTAGTGCGTACGAGTTTATATTCCTGGCAGTCCTTGCAATTTTTTACAAATTCCCGGATACTATCCCTCATCTCCTCCCAATAATAGTCTGCTCGGATTCGCCAATAAGTTTTGAACGCGCCTTTATGTCCACCCACGACCGATTTGTGGTACTCGCGGATTATATTATCGCGATCGTCTTCGTGTGGGCACCGTATTTCTCCCGTGCAAATTCTGATTTTCCGGCCCGAGTCAGCGAAAGTTTGTCGAAACCCTTGTTCTATAGATAACCAAGGCAACTGGTCTAAGCTATTTCCGACTTTTGAAAGACTAACGGTTGAAACATCCAACTCCTCCATGGCTTGCTTTAAGGCTTCGACTGCTGAAGTGACATTTATCAGGTAAGGTCGTTCATCAAATTTACTTCTCAACACCAAATTAAAAATATACTGATTTTTTATCAAGTGTACAACTGTCTGGCCTACTTCAGGCTTGGCCGCTTTAATTCCTTTAAGATCTATCAAACCTGCATCTTTCAGTTCGCGACTGGTTGTTGAAGTTAACACGCAATCGGCAGAAATGAAGTTTGCTATGTGTCCAGCTTTCGTTGTTAATTTTTCTTTACTGTATATGATACAAGAATTTTCTATAACGTGAAAAGGTGCTACTAGAACCTCAGTATTATCTTTACTCGTTTCCAAAAGAGATTTTTCCGAGCTATTGCTCTGAGCAGCGTCATTTACCCCGGGTCTTACACAAGCTTTCAGCTGAGTTCCGGACGATATCTGCAAAATATCGTCATATTGAACTCCCGCTACTGTCCACCAGCTGTTGCCTCCCCTCCCCCAACGTCGAAATCACGCTCTGGGTTCGTGCACCACTTGCCCCTCGGCCGATGCTCCGTTCTCTGCGAAGGGCAAGGGCGATAATGGGGTTTTTCATTTCTTTTTCCCCCTCCAGCCTTAGGGGGTATGGAGTCATGCGCTCGGCACCGCTGTACACTGCGAGGGGTTTCTTTACCTTCCGACACCGAAGTTATTCTGTCTACCTCATTCCCGTCGGATTCTACTTCGACAAAACCATCGAATTTCCGTTGATGCCCAGCCATTATAAATACACTGCCCAATAGCTCATTTATCTCGTGATCGTTTATTTCAGAGCATTCGTCGTTTCAATCCTCCTCCCTTATTTCTGTGTCCGTTTGATTGTTTGTATCTAGGACCTGCGAAGCAGGTATAAGAACGTCAATGTTCAGCAGCTGTTTGGCCGGCCATATTATGGTAGTTTGCCGTGCGTCTTTGTCAAGTGGTGAGATCTCATATAAGTTCGGAGGATTTCTCGACAATGCATCCGCGTTTGAGTTAGCGATACCTTTTTTATATTTAATGACATAATCGTATTATTCGAGCTTAATTCTCCACCTATAGCAAGCCTGGAGAGTGGATCTTTCAAGCTATTTAGCCACAGTAAGGGTCGTTGATCGGTTACTAATGTGAAACGATGCCCATTATATAGGGCCGAAATTGTTTTACTGCGAAAACAATAGCGAGCAGTTCTTTTTCTAATTTCGTGTAATTTACTTCGTGCTTTCCGAGAGTTCGCGATGCGTAAGCTATCGGCAAATCGCGACCTATTGGGCCTTGACTTAACACAGTACCCAGGGCTAAATCTGAGGCGTCTATTGTCAAAACAAACGCCTTACTGAAATCGGGGTATTGAAGGAGTGACTTTTAGCAAAGTTTATCGCGAAGTAACTCGAACGCTTTCTGTTGGGATTCCGTCCAAGCGAATCGCATATCCTTTTTTAAAAGTATTGTTAGCGGTTTAGCAATTTTGGCGAACTCTGGGAATAAATCAGCGGTAATAACCAGCGAGTCCTACGAATTGTCTAACATTTTCCCTAGTTCCCGTTCCTGGTTTGGGACATTCGTGCCTTATATGTCCAATTTCTTTGCAAAAATTTATAGCATTGAATTGACGATCCCGGTTTCCCACGGGCGTGACCCGGTCGCGGAGGATTTTATTTTACATGTGCGGCTTGTTTTTTCCCCTCTAAATTTAATTATCTCACTGCTGGGAGAGTGATCGAGAGAAACGGCCCTAAATTTTTTTTCATGGATTTCCGCCCAGCAACGCGCTTCAATATCAGCTTTGAGAGCTAGGTCAATAGCCTCGTCTAAACTCGCGGATTCTTAATTATTTATAAATGATAATGTTTGCATGTCGAGACCGTGAATAAAATGGCGAATCGCTGTTCCTTTCATCCCGTCAATTATTGCCTTTCTCGCTTCCCCAGAACTGCTCTGTTCGATACATATAATTATGTCTTGTAAGATATTTGAAACGCGTTGCGCGAAATCCGCGATAGGTTCGTCGGCGTTTCGCGATACGATCGTGAGTGTTTGGAGAAGTTGACTAACAAGGAAGGTATCCCAGGTCGATCTCTCCGAGTTCGATCTAACTCATATATGTTGTAGTACATCGAAAACTAAGCGACGCGTATTTTTTTTATCTGCCATTAAACACTTTAAGGGGGTGAAACCACACTCCAAAGTAAGGCATGCCAAGGGGCCATTTGGTAGTTTCACCCACAAGGACATAATATTTTTTTACCAATCCAAGTGCAAAAGTTTTCTCGTAATGAGAAACGAAAAATGTAATTTTCTCGATTAAAAAAAAAAAAAAAAACAAGGGGTGAGCCACCCCTAAATATTATTACATTAATGTGTTATGTCAGGGAATTCGTATATTGGGCCAAGAAGGAAACAGAATTAAATATAAACTTCTGTTACTCGAACGCAATTTTAATACTGAAATATTTGTCTCTTGAGGAAAATTAGATTTATCACTTTATAACTTTGAGAAATGCATGCGAAAACAAACTTCCGAAAGTCGCGGCTCACTCCCTATTTAGGACAATCTCTCGATCGACACAGGGTTGGGAGAAAAAAATAAATTGTGCAATGGGGTTAATATATCAAAAAAAATTTATTAAACTAAACGTGTGAGATTAAGCTCGAAACTCGATAACAGTCTTTTACTTACTCCAAACAGGCACTGCTCTTTTTGTCGTTCTCCTCGATTTCTATCTTTCCTTTAGTTTACTTTATTGCGTACTACTCTTACTTAAACTGGTTATAAGGTTCTTGTATTTTTTTCTTGATACTTTGGACTTTACTTTATTAATGGACTAAATGTCGTGGAGATTTCTCCGGTGGATACTATGGTTGAAAAACGAAAAATGACCGACTAAAAGTGCAGTGCGCGAGCTTAAATAATATTCTAATGGAGGTTGTGCCCTCCGGAACTTGGGCGGAAAATTCGGGACCAATCATGTAACTTCGACCCGAAGTTTCCCTCCAAACTCCCCGTTCCGGTGCTTCGGGGCTTTCTCCCTCTCCTCCGCACTGGGACCTTTCTTCAACTTTGGGTGAAATTTTCCATGTCCCCAAAATTGTTTCGGGACGCCCATCTCCCTCCACAATTTTATAATTTTTTATATTTGTTAATTATTTATTAAATTTTTATTCTATTTATTTATCCTATTTTTATCTTGCTTATTGTTTTTTTTGTTCTTTTTTGTTAACCACAAATTTATTTATCTCGTCGTCGCTTTGTAGTCACTCGTTCCTTTTTGTTCAGCTATTGTTTATTTGGGGTGTTTTACTTGTTCTATCTATATTTAAAGTTTATCTTGACGAATGCGAAAATGTTTTGTTAGAGAAGGAAAAAAAAATGAATAACTAAATAAAATGTTTTAATTTAATGTTCTAGAATATTCTTGAGAGTTACGTCGAATATTCTAGGCGCCTTATTTTATTTCTTTTTCTTCTTCGTCATTCTTAAATATTGGGTTTTTCCCTGGAAATTTCTGTTTGCTTCTTCATCTAGACTTTAATGCTCCTTAATGGGTCTGGCAATTATATTCCGACTGGAGTACGCGTAAATTACTTTATTAGGGCCTAATGACGGTACGCTTGGGTCTATTGTGTCTTTCGCGCTAATGGGTCTGTTGTATCTTTTCAATGCTTTTATAAGAAAAACGTCGCGACTGGTTTCCTTAATCGAAACCATTGGCGGACGTTACAAATGCAAAAAAATGGGCAAATTCAAGTAAAAAAAATCTGAAAAAATATATATTACGTATGAACACAAAATAAAATTGAGGTGTTTTTGGATTTTCCCGAAAAAAAAAAAATTGGCCGTGGTAACTACCCCTGAACGCTGTTTATCTTGCCTGGACGCGAAAAATGGTCAAATTCAAGTCTAATAATCTGAAAAAATATATATTGCGTATGAACACGAAATAATATTGACTTGTTTTGGATCTTCCCGAAAAAAAAACATTGGCCGGGGTAACTACCCCTGAACGCCGTTTATCTTGCCTGTACGCGAAAAATTGTCAAATTCAAGTCTAAAAATCAGAAAAAATGTATATTGCATATGAACACGAAAGAATATTGCCTTGTTTTTGGATCTTCCAAAAAAAAAATATTGGCCGGGGTAACTACCCCTGAACGCTGTTTATCTTGCGTGTATGCGAAAAATGGTCCAATTCAAGTCTAAAAATCTGAAAAAAATGTATATTGCATATGAACACGAAAGAAGACTTGTTTTGGATCTTCCCGAAAAAAAAAGATTGGCCGGGGTAACTACCCCTGAACGCTGTTTATCTTGCTTGGACGCGAAAAATGGTCAAATTCAAGTCTAAAAATCTGAAAAAATATATATTGCGTATGAACACGAAATAATATTGACTTGTTTTGGATCTTCCCGAAAGAAAAACATTGGCCGGGGTAACTACCCCTGAACGCTGTTTATCTTGCCTGTACGCGAAAAATTGTCAAATTCAAGTCTAAAAATCAGAAAAAATGTACATTGCATATGAACACGAAAGAATATTGCCTTGTTTTTGGATCTTCCCGAAAAAAAATATTGGCCGGGGTAACTATCCCTGAACGCTGTTTATCTTGCCTGTATGCGAAAAATGGTCAAATTCAAGTCTAAAAATGAGAAAAAATGTATATTGCATATGAACACGAAAGAATATGGCCTTGTTTTTGGATCTTCCCGAAAAAAAATATTGGCCGGGGTTTCTACCCATGAACGCTGTTTATCTTGCGTGTATGCAAAAAATGGTCCAATTCAAGTCTAAAAATCTGAAAAAATGTATATTGCGTATGAACACGAAATAATATTGACTTGTTTTGGATCTTCCCGAAAAAAAATATCGGCCGGGCAACTACCCCCGATGAACAAAATTCATTCGGTCGGTTTTTACTCTACGTACACGTCCAAAGGTGATCGTGAGGAATTAAATTTTATACAAAATACTGAATCTACAAGGAAGACGTCGAAATTAAAGGCTGCACAAACGTTGCTGTTATTCGATGTTCATGGTGTAAAAAATCCTTCTGCTTTAAACACTTTTTCGACGACTATCATTATTGTTCAATATTCGAAAATTAATCATTTTTGGTTTATCATTTTCGTAACGATAAGTTATACCAATAAAACGTATTAAACTTCATTCGAAAAATTACCTTGTCTTTGTTCCCGATGATTTTTTTTTAAGCATTTGATGATATCATGAGAAAAAAAACAAAGTTAACAATTCAAAGCATTGAGGGGTAGTTACCCCGTCCAATGTTTTTTTCGGGAAAAACCAAAGACACGTCGAATTTCTTTTGGCTTCATACGCAATCAATTTTTTTTCAGATGTTAAGAGTTGATTTGACCATTTTTCACGTACACGCAAGATAAACAGCGTTCAGGGGTAGTTACCCCAGCCAATATTTTTTTTCGGGAAGATCCAAAAACAAGTCAATATTATTTCGTGTTTATACGCGATATAGATTTTTTCAAATTTTTAAACTTGAATTTGACGATTTTTCGCGTACACGCAAGATAAACAGCATTCAGGGGTAGTTACCCCGGCCAATTTTTTTTTTCGGGAAAATCCAAAAACACGTCAATTTTATTTTTGTGTTCACACGTAATATATATTTTTTTCAGATGTTTTTACTGGAATTTGCCCATTTTTCGCACTAATGTAATAATATTTTCGGGTGGCTCACTCCCTTGTTTTTTTTTTTAATCGAGAAAATTACATTTTTCGTTTCTCATTATGAGAAAACTTTTGCACTTGGAATGGTTAAAAAATATTATGTCCTTGTGGGTGAAACTGCCAAATGGCCCCTTGACATGCCTTACTTTGGAGGGTGGTTTCACCCCTTTAAAGTGTTTAATAGCAGATAAACAAAATACGTGCTGCTTAGTTTTCGATGTACTACAACATATATGAGTTAGATCAAAATCGGAGTGATCGACCCGGGATACCTTCCTTGTAAGATCGTTTTTCTGAGCTAACCCTCCCTTCAAAGTAGTTAACAAATCCTCGAGAGTGTCAAATTTTTTCCCTTGCGTACGCTGAAACGCCTTTTTTGTTAATTTTGTACGAATCAAAATAATTAAGAATTTTTCTTCATTGGGATCGATGGCGGTGAGGGCAGCTCGACAATATTCTGTAAAGGTGGCGACCGGAAAGCTTTCGCCATGAAAGCTCGGAATTAACGAGACTGCGATCTTAAATCCTGGCATCGCAATCGACGGAGATATAATACTCTGTGGGGCAAGAGAAGGGCCACCACCCCCACTCGACCCCGTACTCGACAAATTATCGGCGGGATATATTTCAGCTTGTACGGCACGAGTAACAGCGTTATTATCGTTTGGGACGATATCTTAGTTATTAATGGGCTGATTTGATTCATCAGGGCGTGTCGCTGCATGCAAACTCGAGGCTCTTAAGGAGCGCGAGTTAACTCTCCATGGACGCGGCATGCCTTTTTATATAATAGACTTATTGACTTACCAATCTTCTCCTCGCGAGCTAAAACTTAAGATTAAATAGTCACTTAGTACAAAAAATAATTGTCACTGATATCTGGACGCCTCAGCGGTTTACAATTTCTAACGATGCGTTGAGCACGCGAAGTCCGCTGTTCAAAGATTCACGACATCCCGATACTCGTATTCGGCGTCTGTAGAGTCTGCCTCTGTCGTGGTGAAATCCCTCGTTGGACCGACCCTGTGGGCTGGTTGGCCGCTACCACTTCGCTGAACGGGTCAAGCAAGCGAAGGTCTTCGATTCACTGTTTTCCGCGGTGAAATCCTCCCATGCGGTTCGGTCAAACTACTCAATTCACCCAACCAAGGTCCGATAAGAAGATAACACTTTAGAAAAACTGTTAACCCAGTGCGATTTATTTCGTTCGCAAAGATAGTTCAAACTATCGCATTTTCTAACAGCGAATTACTTGTAAATTCCTATTGACACACACGCACTAGTAATTAATCGTTTGTCTGGTTACACTCCCGGAACTCAGGTGCAGCATTTAAATTTGTCCTATCGACTGCGCCAGTTTTGTTACGAGCCGTTCCATGGATTGGCTGCTCGATTCTAGTCTGAGCCACCTGGTTGGCTCAGGTTCGCCTTGCTGCCGAGCGAATGAAAATTCGGTCCTGCGAACCGGGAATTCGTGCGGGGTTTGAACGCTGTTGCGCGAAATGAATTAAAACACGTTCATTATGGTTATGTTGTCGTTGTATATTTAAAGTTCATGAAAAGAAATCAGTAAGGGAGAAATATAAAATACTATTAGAATTTAAAAGTAAGTTTAAGATATAACTCGAGAGAAAAGTTCCGAGACCATTCGCTTCAATAGACAGAGACAAGAGTTGACGTACATATTTTATTGTATGCAGCTGCGACGCTCATTTTAAAACTTTTGGATTTTTTCCTGTATCCGCTTACGGACCAGGAAAAATTATGGTAAAATTTCAGTATCGTACTCCGTCTTGAAGTTGGCCACTATAAGCATGGGACATAGATACTTGGTGAAAAAAATACTAATGTCTATAATGGTATCCTACACTGTAAAAAATTTCTGTTTGAAAATTAATCTACCGGTATAGGAAGTTCAGATGCATAAACCTAATATAAAATTTCATGCAAACCTGCATCAGAAAATGAAGATGACTGCGATTCAATAATCATGCACGGTTTATTAAATTTCATATACACCTTCGTTAATTATTCAATGGACCGATATTATTTTTTTAAACTTCGAGCAGTTCATTTAAGATACAGAAGTATTGCTATTTTCAAGATTCAGTTTAGGAAAATTGCTGTATTCGGATAGAAAAAACACTTTGCTTTCGTATATTAAAGTAATCAAACTGTGTTTTTAAATATTGCGCGTGGTATATTAAATTTAATATACGAAGGAATAGTCATTTCGAGATACAGAGTAATTAAAAGTCATGTTTTCGAATACAAAAAATCAAATGATTTTGTATATTCAAGGGATAAAACCACGTTTTAAAAAACAGAGGGCGTGGTATACTAAATTTGATATACGAAAGTATATTTATTTCGAGAGACTTGAGGTACGTTCGGTATTTACCTCCCCAGCGAGATATGAGCAATTGTCATGTGGCATCATATTGCCTTTCAAGGCAATCGAGGAATCAGATGTCAATACCGAACGCACCCAGAGTAATGGAAATTGAGATCTTCGAATACAAAGAATACAATGTTTTTGTATATTAAAAGGATAAGACCGCGTTTTAAAAAACAGAGGGCGTGGTATATTATAAATTTAATATACGAAAGTATAGTTATTTCGAGAGACGAGGTGATGAAAAGTCAGTCTTTGAATACTAAAAAAACACTAAATAATCGTGCTAATTAGAAATTTGCCCACAGCTTCTTGGTTTCTTTCCGTCGTTCGTTAAGCTTCCTTTATGAAGAAACTATTGTCATACTTATCGTTGAGGAGCTCGTGAACCCCGATATAGGCGCTAAGCCTGAGAACGGGAAGGGGGGGGGGCAGGGTGTTATGTGCTTCCTTTATAATGATGGACGTATAACGAAAAATAAAAAAAACAATTTGTCCGGCGCAGGACAACCCTTCATCCCTCTCGATTTCATCTTCTATTTCTGATTATATATACAGTAGAGTGCTCCTTATTTGGACTTTTTTTCTAATTTCAATTCTTACGCCCCCTAAATCCATTCTAAATAATTTTAAAAAAATAATCCACGTGCTAGAAATTTTTTTTTCACATATTCGCCATTACCAGCGGGGTCAAAGTTTCTTATGTAAATTACTCACGTTTTTATGATATCAAGGAAAATAATTGTTTCCACTCAGTAATTCGTAGTCGAAAAATCTGAAACTTGGTGGGTACAATCTTGATGACCAAACAAGCAAATAACTACCATATACTTTTATTAAAATATGTATGGGTCATTTCGATTTAGCGTGGCAAAGTTTTTTTTTCATAAATAGTGTTGAAAATATAAAAAAACACAACTATTGCTTCATACATATTTTTTACAGGCATAGAAACCATCATAATCACTAATTTTACGCCCCCTCCCCCCCCCCCCCCGCCCCTAGAAATTTTTTTATACAACGCAACCATGTTTTCCTCGCTTTTTCATGCGTGTGTACGGTAGGTAAAGTATAGGGGTTTTAGCGACTTCGATAGAGAAGCTCAGAAAATATGGTATTTGTTGAAAAACCCATAAATACATCTGCGATACGTTGTCGCACCGGTTATAAATTTATACTTTTGAAAATAAATAAATAAACTTTTATACTATCAAGACATTTTTTCTAGATTCCTTTTTCCATATCCTAAAAATGAGGATTTAAAACAATTTGGATCCTGCAGGGTGAGGGGTGGTGAAGAGGCGGTGGAGGGGGCGTAAAATAGGTGATTATGATGGTTTCTATGCCTGTAAAAAATATGTATGAAGCAATAGTTGTGTTTTTTTAAAAATATTTTCGACACTATTTAAAAAAAAAAAAACTTTGTTACGCTAAATCGAAATGACCCATACATATTTTAATAAAAGTATATGGTAGTTATATGTTCGTTTGGTCATCAAGATTATACCCACCAAGTTCAGATTTTTCGATCATGAATTACTGAGTGGAATCAATTAATTTCCTTGATATCTTAAGGTAGTACTCGCACAAGCTTAACGATTAGATAAAAATCTGAATTTTTTATACGGTGTAGCAGAAGTGTATAAGATAATGCCTGTAAAATTTCAAAGTGGGTCACCGACTCTTTACGCGAGTAATTAATTCGTAAAATCCACATATTTATCCCACACCATATCCGAATTCTGGGCTGACGCAACTTTGAAATAGAAATTCGTATCTTTCATGATTAGATACGATCAATATTAAAATTGTTAAATGTTCAGAAAACTATTACGATTACATACATTCCATAAAAAATGGGGGTTGCGGAACCTTTTGACATAAAATTATCGATTTTAAGGAAATTTTTTGCGTGCGTCAGATTATGAGCGGTCCGACTCTCTCTTTGTTTCATGCGTGCTCCTCGCTCGCCGCGCTCCGCCGCGTCTACGTTTCCGCTCATTCCCCCCCGCCGGTCGCGCGAGTACTACCTTAAAAACGTGTGTAATTTACATAAGAAACTTTGACCCCGCTGGTAATGGCGAATATTTGAAAAAAAAAATTTCTGCAACGCGGATAATTTTTTTTTAATTATTTGGAATGGATTGAGGGGGCGTAAGAATTGGAATTCGGAAAAAGTTCAAATAAAGAGCACCCTAATATAAATTCGAAAAAAGTTCAAATAAAGAGCACCCTAATATACAGTTTATTTATATTCGCTTTAGCAGAAAATATTACACAATAAAAAATCGAAACTACAATACTTTTGGTCATCGACACTATAGGAAAGGAAAAAAATATATGAAAATGGCCTCAATGATTTTTCTATTGGGCGCTACTGAGTTGATTGGATAGTTTCAAGACTTGCGGATTGAACGACAATGATTTCCTCTGCTTTCCGAATCTCTTATGTCCCGTTGCTGGATTAATTTTCAGCAGTACTCTGTAAAAAAAAGCACAGTTATAAAGTTTGAGCGTGTCTTCATGAGCAGTTACAAAAACATATATGGCGGAAATGATTCATTACAGTGATTATTGCTATAAAAACTTTTTAAGTGATTTTGCAAATATTTTTTCTTTATACCTCGGTCGAAAGTACGTATTTCCGGCATAGATTTCGAGGCAGAAAGCCTAAGATTCATGCATTGGTCGAACTTCACGCACATCCTCCGGAGCAACGGGAGCAAAAAGCTTTTTATGCTCACTGGTACGTCAGATATCCTTCCTATAATTAACAGTATTATATATCTGTGCTCTCAAAACTTCTGATCCAGTCCCCAATACTGTTTTCCACCGATGACGTCTTGAAAACTGGTAGGATATTTTTGAGTAATGGCCCTTGCAATCCTCCCGGCCGTTGTCCGTGAAGTGTCCTCCAATTCACTCTGCATATAATCCGCGATTATGGATATCATTGAACGTCGATGATTAATGGGATATGGTGATAATCCTTTGTTACAGAATTTCAAAAGCCTTTTCGGAAAACGATTCCAAAGGTTTTCACCGATTTTTATTTCGACTATAACTGCTGGCTCTTGTTGTTTATTAACAACTGTTGATGCTCAAATGCGGTTGATATGGCTGCATCATTATCCCACTTCTAATTGTCATTTAACAGCATAAGTGTCGTTAATTGCGATCCTGTTATTTCGCGAAGAACTTCGTCATCGACAACCTCGGTCCCATCTCCTCTAAAACTAGCTAAGAATCATTAAACTGATTGAGGATTACCGTTCAAAACATCCAAGAATTTATTTTCGAAAGCCACGAGTTTTTAAGTGCACATCGAAGAATAAAGCTTTCCAGCCGTCTACGCCAGAGAGCGATGAACAATAGAAATAATTACCTTGTATAAGCCATCATCAAGGCCTAATTTCATTCGTCCTTTCTCGATGATCTCCTGTATATTCCTACCAGTTACAAGAAATTTTTTCGTCTGATCATGTACAGAGATTTTGTACGCTGGCATGATGATAGAAAGGTCGCAGTAACAACTCTCATTATATAACTAATTTAGATGAAATTCGTGGTTAATAATAATGTTCGATGAATATAATAAATTCGACAGATAAGTATGACTTAGTACAACGTGGCGATTCCAAACTCTTTTATAATTTTATTATATTTCTCATCAAATACATTTGTGGATGTACTTCATCGAAGCTACATTTCTATATAAAGTAACGAGAAAAATAGTATACATATGATCGAAAATTGTCACTTTTAGACATCAAAGTTGTGTTAAACAAGTCCATAGTTTGGTTTGACAAAGAGAAAATTAGCAACTTTGTATATGTGCAGTGGCTCCTGGCTCGGTAGCGCATTCAAAGGCTTGCAAGTGTACCGCACCCTGTTCCCGAGTACGTAGGCACGTAACCCGAGTCGAAATTTAGCGCCCGCTTAGAACCTCCAACATCCTTATTTCGAGGTTTTGGGAGGGTCTAGAGGGGATCATTTCGCATAGAAAATCAAATCCTCTTTAACGCCTCAAACTTGCAGAAACCAGACAAATCGCAGCATTTGAGGCGTAAATGAGGCTCTCGCGAGAACCTCTTATATAGCCTCTCCACATCCCGTGTCGAAATTTTCCATTTTTATCCGGGGCCTGGTTTGGATTTTCATCAGGGCAAATTGGCATAATAAATATAGTTTATTATCTATAAATTGGCAATTAAAAATCATCGATGAATTAATTGAATACTGTTATTCCATTATTTTTAAAAATCTTGTACATTAAAAAAAAAGTCACCGACCGGGACTCGAACCCACTATCCTTCAATCAGTGAATTCAGCACTTCCAATGCTTAAATAATTATTTTTAAAAAAAACATTAACGCTCTGGGAATTTTTTTTTACGAGTATTTCCGGCTTCGTAGTCCGGACGTTATTTCGACGAAATTAATTTTTTTCCTACCTGAGATTTTAACTGAGACCTATATGACGACGTACCTAACGACTGACCCACTACCACTACGCTATTGATTCCTCATGACTTTCTCGTATTTAGATGACATTAGTCTACAAGTTGTAATGAAAAAGCGCTGTCTCACCGGGCTGCATAGAACAGCGTGATATACAGTGAAAAATTTATTCAATTGTTAAATAACAAATGGGTTTCATAAGAACTAGGTGAATTGAAATTATAAAATTCATTTGTGGAATATTGAAAGTGTGAGCAGGACGGGATGGTGTAGAAAAAAATAAAATATTCAAGTAATCAATTTACTTAGGGTACATTAGTTAACAATTACATTTATCAAGATCCATGTAGAGTACAAAAATAAAAATTGTTATATGGGCTTGTGAGACGATGTGCAAGGTGATAGTAAGTGAAAATTTCACTCACCTGTTAATTAACAATTGATTCAAAATGACTGCAGGCAATTAGAGTTTGAAAATTGATATCTCGAATCTTCGAATTTCGAATAGAACAGAATTATGTATACAAAAACCTTAATATTTATATAATTAATTTACGTTTTTCACGTTAGTTAACAAATATATTTCTCGAGAACCACGTGTAGTTTCAGCATCAAAATTTTTGTATAGACGTGTAAGACTGTGAATTTTATTTAATATAATAAATACATGTGAACAATAAAAATTTTATTTAAAAAAAAGTTAATTAACAAGTGGGTTTCCTAAGAACTAGGTGCATACAATTATAAAATTCATTTGTGGAATATTGAAAATGTGAGCAGGACAGGATGGTGTAGAAAAAAAAATACAATAAATGTAATCAATTTACTTAGGGTACTTTAGTTAACAATTACATTCATCAAGATCCATGTATAGTTCAAAAATGAAAATTGTTCTACGGGCTTGTGAGACGATGTGCAAGGTGAGAGTAAGTGAAAATTTTACTCACCTGTTCATTAACAATTGAGTTCAAAATGACTGCAGGCAATTAAAGTTTGAAAATTAATATCTCGAATCTTCATATTCTGAATAGAACAGAAGTATGTATACAAAATCCTTAATGGTATGGTATGGTAGTTTTTACACCGACTCTCCTGAGGGTTGCAGGCTCCGAACACCATCTACCTTTGGTCTCCTCTCGTATCCGTTTGTCCCCGGTTCGATTCCCCCTGCCGGAGCTTGTCGCGCACCCGCATTAAAATTTTTATATAGACATGTAAGTTGGTGAATAAGGCGATACTAAATTGAGGCATTGGTTACAATTATTTTCCTATTTTCTATTTCAGTATTATATTTAATATTTATTATGTACTTGAATTTCCGAACGTTCGTTTGAACGAAAAAACGAAAAAAAAATTACTTGCGATGAAACGCTCATTTCACCGGAAATTTTTAATTATCATTATATTCTGATATTTCAAGGTTTTTAGAGTTCTACGAATGCTCGGATAATCACCCCAAAAATCCAGGGCACCACCCCCTCAACTACCCCTAATATACAATCATTCGTTTTCGTGACTCAAAATCAAAAGACCCCGCCAATACTTTCTGAATCGTGTTTAATAATTGAATAACGACTTTTAAGAATTTTTTCGACCCCCTGAAAATCCCGGACCCCCCCCCCCCCAACTACCCCTAACATACAATCATTCGTTTTCGTGACTAAAAGTCAAAAGACCCCGTCAATCCTTTCTCAATCTCCAGTGAAAATGATACAACAATTTTTGATAACTTTTTCACACCCTGCTAATCCCGGCCACTGCCCCTTTAACTCCCCCTACCTCTATAATTTCATAAATTGTAAAAATTCAATTCACAAAATTCACAATTCAAAAAAATATTACTCTAAAAGTGTGTGTGAGATCAACATTAGTATACATTTATGGATCGTCATTCGATTCCTTAGAATCGAATGAAAAATTAATATTGAATTGAAAAATTAAAAAAAAAAGTTGAAGATTTTGTAAAAACATCATACATATTATCCGTCCTCAATTCTCGATGCATTGCTTGTACATATTTTTAATCATCGATAATTCGAGTCATTTTTAATGGACTACTTTCCACCTTACCTCAAACCACTAATTTCAAATTATTGCACCGATTATGAATATAAAGCTCTTCGTGCAATGCACCTATATAATATTATATAATTCTAAGAAAATGATTTATTTTCAACCTGTCAGCGAGTATTTTCCAAGTTTAAGAAATCACAATATTTACTGCATTCATTCGATATATGAAGCGTATAGAATATATCAGGATCGGGGAACTCAGAAGAACAAAAAAAAACGATCAATTTCAGTTTCCCTACTTTATAAGACCTAGGCTTATTATCGTCTGAGCATAATACCGGGCTATAGCATCTCGTGCTGCGTGGTGGGATGAATTTGTGCGCGCACACACATTCGTACACAGGACTTATGCCTATACAGCTAGAAATGGCATCTGTAGGCTCCGTTACCGAGGCGAGTACAGTTTTTTTGGTTTGGTTTGACAAAGGTGGTTTATTTTTAATTATTTCTCAGTATACATTTGTAAGTAATAAACTTCCTTATAAGAACTTAAACAGTATCGAGAATCAATATAATTTGGATTGTCGTCGAGTGACGTTTCTAACCAAAAATCAGTTTACATAGTTTGTATTTTAAACTTCAGATCGTTGATCTGTCATTGTGGTTGGAAATTGTATCCTTTCTTTTTTGTGATTATGTGTGCTATGGAAAAAAAATTTTTTTTATAAAAACCATTGCTACTGTTTTCGTCGAAGACTTTTCGGGGGGGAAGGGAGGAGAGGGGAGGAGGAAGAGGAGGAGGAGGAGGAGGAGGAGGGATAGTTATTTACAATATGTACAAAGTTTGGGTGCTGGAGCACCTAACGCGTTTAAATGTTGTTGTTATAGTCGTTGTAAATAGCGGGCTCTGTTCGCTGCTCTTTGATGTTGTTGCTGGAGTTCTTTTTTCCTTCTGGCTCTTCTCCTCAGTTCGTCCATATGCTTGGCTTCTCCTTGTAGCCACCAGTATTTTTCTATGAGTCTGTCGAGATTTTCTCGATCTCTTCTGGGCAATGCCGTGGAATAAACCCAATTTTCCCTTGGAATGTTATCCGGATCAGTATATATAGCCTTTTTAGCACAATGTCTTTTTATGTGATAAATTATTGGTAAGTTGTTTTCGTCTTGTATGTAGCCCAGTTTATCGAAGTTTGTGAAGGTTTCCGGGGGTGAGTAATTACTTTTTGCCATTCTGAGAATTGTTGCATCGTTATTTATCGGTAGTTGATTGATGAGGTCATTATTTATTTCATAAGCTGTGCTGAAGTAATTTATTGTAAGCATGAGGCAAAAGGAGTCGAAACGTGGTATATCGGCTCTGTCGTAAATTGTTTCATTATTGATGCGTCTAGTATACTCCGATTCCGCCATGCGATATTGTCCAAGGCAGGCTTTCAGGCATGATCTTTCGAATTTTCGGTATTTTTCCATAACTGAGGGTCTTACGTTCCACCAGATCGGCGCAGCGTAGGCCATGATTGGTCTTATCAGAAGTTGATAGCAGATTATTTTCGCTTTCGGTTCTAATTCTCTGTTGAAGAAAATTCTGTGGTTGGCTCTCAGAGCGTTTCTTGCTTTCGTTAGTTGTGTCGAGTGGTGTTTATTCAGTCTGAGAAGGTAGTCAATGTGTACTCCAAGGTATTTTACAACAGCTTTGTTGGGGATTGGCGTGATCTCCCCGGTACTTTGGTCTTCAATTGTGATTTGGAAATCTTTTATATGAGGAACCGTCAGAGGAGAAATTTCGTTGACTGTTTTTCGGAATAATATGGTTTCGCTTTTCAGCGGATTTATTTTGAGATTCCAGCATTTGTAATACGAGTAAATTTGGTTCACCACGGAATTTAATTTTTCCTGTATTGTTGGGATTTTTCTGTCGGCTACGTAGACAATCATGTCGTCTGCGTACGCTCCGGAATGTGTGTCATTACCTGAGTTAAGGTTGAAGAGATTTAGAATTTCGCTGTTGAATATATTGAAAAGAACCGGGGAAGTCACCGTTCCTTGTTGCAATCCTTCTTGAATTCGGAATGAGATCGTTGATTGACCATAGCCATCCCAGGTGATGAACGTTTTGTTGTGTATCATATCGCAGATGAGAAGGACCAGGTTGTGAGGGAAGTTGAGATGATGTAACTTGTGTATTAATCCGTTTAGCCAGACTGAGTCGAAAGCCTTTTCCAGGTCGATTAAGGTTGCGCCGACCAACTTGCCGTTCAGGAGGTGTTTATTGATGTCAGATGAGAATTTGTTGATTGCTTGGACCGTTGAATGTTTCGCCCTGAATCCAAATTGATTATTAGGGATTATTCTGTTTGCATCTGTGTGAGAAGTGAGTTGAAGTTTGATGAGTTTTTCAAAAATTTTACTAATGTTGACCGTGAGACTTATGGGCCTGTAGCTCGCTGGATCTGCTCCGTCTTTGTCTTTCTTTTTTATCGGGATAACTTTGGCTTTTTTCCATCTGTCCGGATAATACGAGTGGTTAAAGCAATTGTTAAATAAAATCGTATAATCTTTTATTAATGGAGGAGGGAGATGTTTAAGCACGATCATCGGTATGTTGTCCAGGCCACTGGAGGTTTTGTTTTTCGCCTTTTGGAAAATCAGAGCAATTTCAGCTTGGCTATGAAGGAATTTTGTCCCATCTCTCTCCTGTACGGGGAGATAGGCCAGGTTATCATTATTGAAGTTGGTGTGTGTAATGTTGTGTTGCCTCATATATTGAATGCGTAGTTTTATTTCTGTTGCAGAAGCGTCGGCAGAGTGTTTTATTTCCGTTCCCTCGTTCGAGTATCTCGGGGAGTTAATTGATTCGAAGTATTTTCCAATGATGTTAAGCTTCGTTGTTGGGTTTGTGAAGATGTATTGATTGTTTTTTTCAATGAGAGGTGCGTTGTCTAGTATTTTATCTGTTAATAGAGCGTTATTGTTAATATCTATGGTGAAGGGGTCGATTTTTGGCGGCTCTTTATATCGGAAGTTCCTATTTATTCTTGGAAAAAATTTAGTTGAGTCACGGTAGTCAATGCCCCTTGCTTTCACCTTCCAGTATTCTGTTTCTGTTTTTCTGAACTGTGACATTAGTTGTTTATTAATTGTTTTGATGAGGGTTTTGATTTTCTGTTTAACCTGAGCATTTTTGAGATTGTTTCTGAATAGGAAGGAGATTAGTGATGATTTGTAAGTGTTTAGTCTTTTTATTCTATTGTTGACGTATTTTAGACATCCTGCTTTATCGTCGGGTTTGATTTTTGGTACTGCTGAGTTGATGGCTGCTGTGATGTGATCTTCGATTTTAGTTATATGTTCATCGATTTCCATTATTGTTAAATTTCGGTTGTCAGGGAGACGATCGGTGTAGTTATCTTGTAACGATTGCGAGAAATTTCTCCAATTCGTTTTTTTGTAGTTCAGTCTAGTTATCGGGTGCGGGGGAGATGCGAAGCCCAAGAAAATGTCGCGAGAGTCGAGGGAGAAGCAGATGGCGTTATGGTCACTATCGTAGGGGATTGTGTTGAGTTTGTTGTTAGCCAGGTTTTTAAATTCTATGCGTGAGTCGGCGAGGCAGTAGTCAAGAAACGATCCTGATCTCGGGAACGTAGGTTTGTCTGCGATGTATAATGTGGTTCTATTGGTGATACCGTGTTCTTCGTCCCAGCTTTTGAGTAAGGACCCTCTTTCGTTGATCTTGGAGTCGCCCCAAACCGTGTGCCTGGCATTTAGATCACCCGCCAGGATAAAATAAACAGTGTCGTTTCCCAGGTTATGCTCTCGGTAGATATTGTTAAGCTCCTCGATAAAGGTTCTTTTATTATTTCAGGCTGCATAGATACTGAATAAGAGTAGGGTATTATTTGTATTTATATTGATTTTTATTAGCGTGTATTCTATGACTTTATTGTTCAGTGAGTTTGGTTGTAGGATTTGTCTGAAGATAAATTTTTTGTTGATCAGTATTGCAGTTCCTCCTCCGTTTCTGGCGTTTGGTCGGTCTGTTCTAATGAATTTGTAGTTTTGGAAACTTAGTTTATGTCTGTTATTTAGTTTTGTTTCTGAGATCAGGGCTATATCGATGTGGTTGTGTTTAATGAATTCTTGCAGGTCGTGTCTTTTTTTATTTGCCGCCAGAGAATTTACGTTTATTGCGCAGATTTTAATTTTGTGGTCAGGGATGTTGTTGTTCCTCTGATAATTATTTTGCTGTGTATTTACATTCGCCATTTTTTTAGAATTCGAATTGATTCATTAGAAATTCAATATTCCGAGAATGTTCCGTTAATTTCTTGTTAATACCGGATAATTGTGATTTCAGGATCTCTAACAAGCTGTTTTTAAACTCGTCCAGCAATCTCTCTATATTGGGGAAATTATTGTTGTCGTGAGCCGAGTTGTTGTTGTTATTGAATGGCATTTTATTATTGTTGTTGTAAGGTATGTTAATGTTGTGGTATTTGTCGTGATCGAGTCCGTAAAGATCGTTATCGTGCTCGTTATATTGTGGAGGATAATGGGTTTCTTGTGATTGGTGCAGAATGCGCGTTTCTCTGCTTCTGGGGAGAGCAGGGAAATTGCTGTTATAGTTTTCTGCAATAGATGCGTACGGGGTGTTAGGGTTTGCGTACCGCTCAATTTTGTTTACTTTTTCAGCTCTTAAGGATTTTCTGATCCCTTGAGCCTGTCTTTTAAGATCGTGTGCCGTGGCTAAATAAGGGCATCCCTTATATGAGGCGGGGTGGCCTGTGTTGCCGCAGTTAGCGCATTTAATATTTTCCCTGTCGACGATCACTGTTATTTCGCAGACTCCTCCTTCTATCGTGGGGCCGTGATCTTTTCCGCATTTAACGCACCGAAACTTCAGGTGGCAGTTCTTGCTCGCATGGCCTATACGCTGGCATCTTTTGCATTGGAAGATTAATTTCTTTCGGATTCTCTCCCATCTCACCGGTTGGTAAAGTAGGAATTTAATTCTGGTTAATGCGGCCATCTTGATGCCTGGGGAGAGCTGTATAATATGATGAAATTTATTTCCGTTTTGTTTGCCGTAATTGAGTCTAATCATTACCTCGACTTTGAGGTCGGGAAGATTTTTCTTGATAATGCACTCTCTGATGTCCTCTTCGGTGTATTCAGCATTTATACTCTAAGTACGAGCGACTTTTTTTCTCACTCTGGGGGGTGAACGTGAAATATTCGACTTTGTTGGTTTCCAATATTTTTTTGATTTTATGGAACGTGTCTAATTTCTGTGGCATTACTCTAACGTAGTCTCCGTCGGCTTGTTTTAACCAGAAATCCTCCTCTGCGATATTGGATGCCGTTAACAGTTGGATAGTTGCCCTCGGGCTGATCTTATATACGTGTATGGGTGGCGGTTTGTGTTTCAATTTCGGGGTGTTGTTGCTTCTTTCTGTTCTGGCGTTTGCAGTATGTGCGTCAAGGTTATGTGTGTCCAGTGTCTGTCTAGGTGGATCTCGGTCGGTGTCGCCCTCTGTGACACTCATGGTGTCTGAGAGAGCGTCGTACTGGTTGGTGCAGCTAATTCCTGCATTATCATCTTCTTTCCTCGGTCTGCTAGCTTTCTTTGGGAATATGAACCCAGTTGTCGCTGCTGCCGCATTCCGGGCGGACTCGGCGTCTGGCTTTCTTTCGATCGATGTCGATCGTGATCTTGCCTCTGTGAGGATGGGGGCGATTTTTGGTCTTGCGTTAACCACTCTTTAAATGTTAGTCGTACCTGTAAGCCTGTCGATTTCTCTTGCTTTCTTCCTCAGCTCCGCATGGGAGAAATTATCCGAGGTATGAACCTCCCTTGGTCGTTTCTGCATCCTCGGATTGAGGTTAGGATGCCGGGGAGCTGGTCCTACGCACCACACTCCGTTTGGCTGGACTCTTTTTGAATCACAGTCTCCTTTATTAATTTTAAAAATGATGATGTTCCACCATGGAGGGCCCGAGCTACAATTAGTTACACTTAGGCAACTGAATTCGCACTCTATCCTTCTATATTCTTCACAGTAACGGTCACTGAAACTGCGTGCGATGTTCACTCGCTAAGATCTCAACGCTTACTCCGGCGAGTACAGTACTGGTCACACATGCGGTCCACAATAGTCAAGGATACGAAAAGTAGAGTATAATACGGGCGTTCGCAGGTACATCGTCCCGGGGTGTACACTGGGGGGAATATATCAAAACTTCATTCAGTCAAATTATAATTTATCCAGTTAATATACAGGGTGGCCCATTTTAATCTATAATGGGAAATAACTCAGAATTTTGGTTAGATACGGAAAAATGTTTCAGACAAAAGTTGAAGGGGGTAAATGGGGTCAATTTATGTTATTAATGACCTTGACCTGGAACTCCATTTTCAAGGTTATTTCAAGGCCAAAGTGATTTTTTTTTTACATTGGAACACCTATTTTCGATCCCGGATTTGAAAAGAGCGGAAAATTTTACGTTCATAATGATATTTTCAACAAGGTCATGGTAAGGTCAAATGAAGGTCAAATTTGCAAAAATTGTTAAAAGATAAGTTTTAACTCGGAATAAAGGTTAAGGGATCGTCTCAGTGTGACCCTTCGAAAAATCACTGATTTTCGCGATTTTTTTCTTTTAATGTTGTAATGAACTAATCGGTCTGGTTTTTTTTTATAAATAAATACATTCATGCCGAATACAAAATGATTTTTTTTACGTTCATTTATTTAGTATATAATAATTAAATAAATTGTTGAAATGACACGTTAAAAAAAAAGGTCCTGTACGATGTCCACGATTGCGGCCGCAATTTTGATCTGAAACAAAAATTTTAAAAAGATTATTAATCTGTAGGAAAGTCGCTTTCGCGCTATGGAGGTTTATTTTTTTTTTTGAAATTTGACAAAATGGCGGTGGTTTGAACAAAAAGTATCGAATTTGGCCCTTTTCTTCGACAGTTTTTCGTAAAAAAAAAATAGGAAGATTTAAAAAAAAAAGCTTCCATAGCGCGATAGAGAATGACGTTAAAAATGTTCTCTCAAAATTGGAAATAGATATCTTCAAAACTCTTCCTTTGAGAGTGGACACCGTTTTGAAAAACACCATTCCGAGAAAAACGCGTTGAAAGATTGAAGTTAGAAAATTTTTGATAAATCGTTTACTTACGATCAATCGGAGATGCCAGGTCCATACAATATCCCTTCTGCTTCCTCGAACTGCTCATTTTCGGCTGAAATTTCGTTTCGACGAGCTGTCCTGATTTCTTTGCTGTCCAGAGAGCTTCGGCGTTCTGCAATTTTGATGCGCTCCGCCTCATATTTTGCAGCGAAGTCTGCGGCTATCGGCCCTATCGTGCACCCCATTGTCTCCAGGATTTTTAAAATTGGATCGAACCTTTCGTTGAACGTACAGGCGGCACAATACGTCGCGATTTCTATAGTTTGCTTCCCACAGAATATATGTTTGGGAACGAGTTGCCACACGCAATGATTGATACTCTCATTGTTATTTTGAGTGTTTGCGCCCGTACATCTCTCTAACAAATCGTCGGTGGTCAAATCCTCGTATATTGGCTTCAAAACCTCTTGGGCATCGTCATCGAGCGCTGGTGGATGAGAATATTTTTTCTTTAATCCATTGGCCTCAGCTATGCGCCATTTGCACCACGAATCTCCTCCCGAAGGACAATACTGTTGCTGGGGATTCTCATCAGTTGAGATTTTGTGATAAAAGGTCGCCCATATTGCGATCCTCATGTTCTCAACGGAATCGGAGTATCGACGAAGCCATAATATTCCGAAAGATATGTTAACATATGTTAACAACTTTAGTGTCAATTGCGCTTTTTTTGGTTCGGCAGCAGGTTTTTGTGTTGTATTTGTTTTTCTTTTCGAAATACTCGAAAGCTTGCCTGTCTTTACTTGCTTGTCTGCAATTTGCTTCTTGGCTTTCTTCAATTGTACCAACCTTTTTCTCGCTTCGTTTCCCCTCTTTTGTAAACACGTTTTTTGACGTGCAGAACGCATTCTTTTTTTTCACCGTGAAATGGTCGCCATAAGGCTTGGCTTCTAACAATATCTTGAAGGTCTTTGTATCTCCATCTCCAATATAGTATCTGTATTTTGCATTGTGTAATTCCTCAGATCTCTTGAAAATTTCGATTTTGCCATCAACCTCCATCTTTCCAGCGGTGCCCTCGTTATTCACGTTGCACTCCGGTTCGTGCGTCGCATACCATGCATCGTATTCGATCGTGTTCTCTCTTCCCTTCCAAAGTGAACAAGCTTTGCAAAAGCTTGACCGAACAGCAACGTCCAAGACTTTATTGGTGTATTTTCCAATCACAGACACGATACCCATGCGCGAAGTAAAACCGCGTTTCGACCAGGATCCATCACCAGACACCGTGAGTATATCCGCGCGATTTTCCGCTTCCAAATTTTTTTCCTTTTCTTCAGAGCCTGCTTTTCGGATAACAGCCTCGTATACAGTTTTTACAGCAATATGCAGCGTTTTCAGGATTCCGTAATAAGTTGTGCTGTAGAAAGTTGAGGTTAGATCCATCAATGCGGTAAAATTTCTGATGCCATGTATGCCGATGCCGAGTATTCGCATGACGAAACAGAAACGACGGTTGATTTCGTATGCATTGTTTACCAGCGGACAAGAATTTATCTCGGCCGGATCTAAACACAAACACTGAACACAAATTTTGAATCCTAATCCTCGAATCGATTTTTTATAAAATCTCACATCACTATCACACTTTTTGCACTTGAGGAGTTGTTGCAGAGCACCGAAAACTAAGAAAAATTCGATTAAAACATAGCTGAATGTTTGATCGATTCTAACCTCAAACTCCGGACTCTTTCTCGCTATTTTCATCGCCGAAGTACTTGCGAATGATGTATCCGTCTCAATGAAATGTCGATTTGTTCCCTTCAACTTTGCGGGTCTTTTTCTATCACTTCGTGGATTCGTGCTCCTCGCGCCTTTTCTGTCCATCTTGATTTTTTTCTTGGGGGTTTCACTCGTATGTCTATCCGTGGTGGATGTCAAAAACGAACTGAAATGCTTGGACAATTTATTCTGCAAAGTTATCGAACCTAAGCACCTTAGAAAGGTACACGCGCAAGTAGAAAAATAACAAAAGGTCGAGCGGCGCGACGGACTGGGCAGATGTCCCACTCCGTTCCCTTTCTATATGAAACGCTGTAGCGACCGTAATAATTTGAATTTCGATTTAAAAATTTGAGAGAATGTTTAGAACAGTGTATACTATACGATAATGCAAAAAAAAAAAACAATTTTTTGAAAATTTCACACTGAGACGATCCCTTAAAAATAGCCGAATGTTTCGGATGAAAGTTGTCAGGGATGGAAAGGATTACATCCTGGTATCTCAATTGCTTTGACCGTCAACTCGAAAATTTATCTTGTAAACGATATATTTATCAAGGGCATGGCAAGGTCGGATGAAGGTCAATTTATTGTTTTTAAAAAGTTGAAAATAAACTTTCAAAAGTCAAGACATCAAAGCCCGTTGTACTTCGACTATTTTTAATATGAAATAAATTGTAAATGAGCAAATGTAACTCGATATTCATTTGTTAAAAATGTAAATACAAGTACATGTAATACAAAGATAAAAATCTTCGTATTTTATTCGAAACATAGGAGACCAACCAAACATCAACAATTGTGACTTCCTATTTTTAACGCTATCCAGGAACAACGACGTGGACGTGATAGGATTATGTTCCCTTCGGGTGCTTAATTAAAGTGAGTCCCCTTGCCTTTCACTATTTGGGGTGCTTAATTAAAGTGAATCCCCTTGCCTCTTACTGTTTGGGGTGCTTAATTAAAGTGAGTCCCCTTGCCTCTCACTATTTCGGGTGCTTAATTAAAGTTTTATCCGAAACATTTTGCTATTTTTAACCTTTATTCCGAGTTAAAACTCATTTTTCAACAATTTGTGCAAATTCGACCTTACCATGATCTTGTTGAAAATATCATTATTAACGTAAAAATTTCCGCTCTTTTCAAATCCAGGGTCAAAAATAGGTGTTGCCATGTTAAAAAAATCACTTTAACCTTGAAATAACCTTGGAAATGGGTTTTGAGGTCAAGGTCATTCATACCATAAGTTGACCCCCTTTGCCCCCTTCAACTTTTGTCTGAAACATATTTTTACATCGAACCAAAATTCTGAGATATTTCCTATAATAGATTCAAATGGGCCATCCTGTACATCAGTGGTGATTATATATCCAGATATTCGGCTGTGATATTAGACAACTTCATCAGACACGAGACTGATAAAAACAGCTACGCCTTAACATTTTTGTACTTTAGGAATTGGAAATGTGTCAACCGCAGTAATCGGTACGCACGCTTCGGAAGGATGGAGTCTAATATTGCGGCAATAGTATTACAATCGCAGGAATGCACGCATCCTTGAAAAATTCGTACCAAGTATTGCGGCGACAAATTAAAAATGAAAATAAGATAAATTTTAATTCTACAAAATTTTTTAATTAAAATTAAGTCTTATTTTAGTGACCGTAACAAAATATAAGGACATTGTAGCAATAACAAAGAAAACCATTACTAGCAAAAATTGGTGAAATTTTCGCTCACAAAGACCTCTTCATTTTGAAAAATCAACAATAAATTAAATAATCATGATGCAAGTCATTTTATTGATTCATTGTGTTTTCTAGACATTGAATTAACAGTTTGATTTTTTCAAGCTATAAATTATGAGACAAGATTAAATTCTGATAAAATAAAAAAAAATCACAGTAATACCCACACACGCAGTAATACCCACACTGACCCTATATACCGAAAACAAGATTGAAATTTTTTTTATGTCGTAGGTTTTGGTAAACGGACGCTCGTTCATAATTACATATGTAATTTGCTGGTATACTGCTAGAACAGATAATTGTGATGTCATGACGATCAAATAAAAAAAAAAATTAAAATTATCATTGTGGGATAATTAGATTACAGTTTATGTTTATGTGCAGCGAAACGTTCGGCAACAAGGAGAAAACAAACCAAAAAAATTATTATAGATCAGCAGATTGGTAATATTCACGTAGACTTGTGCGGTTATAAGTCCCTTTAATCTTTCCTGAAGCATCGTCAAATTAAAAAAAAAATGCATTCGTGCCTATACCTCTTGCTATCCTGTACACGAGAGCACTTTGAGTTATAAACTTACGCGCCCTTCGGTCGATATTAGTTTTTGAAAAATTTTCTGTATCATCTTCTAGAGTCCCACAAATTTTAACTTCAATTTAAACGACGTAGGATTGCAAAAAGAGTGAATTATGACCCCCGCCTCTCGTCGTTAAAGGGTTAAACCAAACATTAGTTAAAACTAAACCGTTTCTTTTGTCAATGCATGACAAAATATTCTTCAAGTTTTCATAACGATTCCATACATTTTCATGTTACCTGGGTTCAGATCCAGACTATTTTTCATTTAAAAAATTCGATTCAAAGAGCGCAGAACTGTTCTAACTGAATAGAAGTACTCTAATCGTACGAATTTTGATAAGACCATTCTCAATGAATTTTCACAGCGTTCAAATATAAGAATATCTATACTAATTACACCAATCATAGCGTGAAGTATACATTATTTTTTGTATCGAATAAATTCCCCACACAATCGACATAAAAACGTGTTGATGTCGGTACATTTCAGTTTATTCATTTTTTTGATTTTTTCTACGCGATGTCAGACTTTCCTTTTCTTCATCCTCGGTGGTATTATAATAATAATAGTCGAGTTTTACTTGTACACCCCCTCTTGGGGGTTTTTACAAGGGCGGTGATATCGTATCCACTTTCGACCAATCAACCGCCTGCTCCTACCATTATTACCACCTCTTCTTCCTCGCGATCATACGTCTGCAGCCGCATCGCACCTTTACTACCATCCTGTATCGCATTCGCCGAAGACGGAAGAAAACTGCAGAAAACCTACCGCCGATACAGGTCGGAGACTCCCTAGTTCCCCCCTGGTGGCCGCGCGAGTAAACTCAAGCGCGGTCTCCAGAGGAGCCCTAAGCGATCTCCTCCTTTACTGTGATTCAGTGGGTAAGTCAGAGCACTGCTAAGGGGCCACCTTCCGAGCGATAAGAACCGCTACGGGAGTCCTCCAGAGCCGTACCCCGACCACCCACCCATCACAGAAAGGTGTTTTCGGGCATTTGTTTTGGTGGGATCCGAACCACCGGGTTTGCAGATTAAACACATAGAATAAATTCCATCGGTGTCGGCCGTGGGGCTCGAACCCGGGTCCGCTGCGTGCAAACCCAGAGCCTCACCCACTGCACCACTGCTCTCCCCTTCCTCGGTGGTATTATTATCACCCTCAATACATTTTTTATGAATCTTTCGGCTACACACGGTGCACATAATTTCATCTGCATTCAGTAAGAATTTTCCAAAACAGTATAGACAATCATTTTTAATATCTGCAGATTGTTCCAGTAGTGTTCTTGCTATTTCGTGTTGATATTCTAAAGGGTCGAAAGTTGAGTTTGGATCGATGTTTTGCCCTATACATTTGATGTACTACATAACATATATGTATGCCGCAATTCCATCCATCGTTCTGTGGCTGATATGGACATTTCTTTTTTTTTAATTTTCCAGGTTTTATTATTGAATGGGTATAAAGTTGAATGCTTACTACATTCATTTAAATATTTTTTGAAAGCTTTTATCACTCGACCAATATCGCTGGTATTTTCGTAAGGATCCAAAAGTGTTAAAGTTTCTTTGTTGATATTAACTTCGAATAATCTCCAATGTCCTTCAAATGCATATGGGATTAATAAAATATTGTGTAAGGGTACCATTATATTATACGGAGTTGCTTAATTATGTTTTCTTTTTTCCCAGAAATTACCTATCACCGAGCAAGATATATCAGTCGGTAAATACGATACATTATGCCACTGGTCTGTTATGTCACGGAATTCGTATATTGGGCCAAGAAGGAAACAGAATTAAATATAAACTTCTGTTACTCGAACGCAATTTTAATACTGAAATATTTGTCTCTTGAGGAAAATTAGATTTATCACTTTATAACTTTGAGAAATGCATGCGAAAACAAACTTCCGAAAGTCGCGGCTCACTCCCTATTTAGGACAATCTCTCGATCGACACAGGGTTGGGAGAAAAAAATAAATTGTGCAATGGGGTTAATATATCAAAAAAAATTTATTAAACTAAACGTGTGAGATTAAGCTCGAAACTCGATAACAGTCTTTTACTTACTCCAAACAGGCACTGCTCTTTTTGTCGTTCTCCTCGATTTCTATCTTTCCTTTAGTTTACTTTATTGCGTACTACTCTTACTTAAACTGGTTATAAGGTTCTTGTATTTTTTTCTTGATACTTTGGACTTTACTTTATTAATGGACTAAATGTCGTGGAGATTTCTCCGGTGGATACTATGGTTGAAAAACGAAAAATGACCGACTAAAAGTGCAGTGCGCGAGCTTAAATAATATTCTAATGGAGGTTGTGCACTCCGGAACTTGGGCGGAAAATTCGGGACCAATCATGTAACTTCGACCCGAAGTTTCCCTCCAAACTCCCCGTTCCGGTGCTTCGGGGCTTTCTCCCTCTCCTCCGCACTGGGACCTTTCTTCAACTTTGGGTGAAATTTTCCATGTCCCCAAAATTGTTTCGGGACGCCCATCTCCCTCCACAATTTTATAATTTTTTATATTTGTTAATTATTTATTAAATTTTTATTCTATTTATTTATCCTATTTTTATCTTGCTTATTGTTTTTTTTGTTCTTTTTTGTTAACCACAAATTTATTTATCTCGTCGTCGCTTTGTAGTCACTCGTTCCTTTTTGTTCAGCTATTGTTTATTTGGGGTGTTTTACTTGTTCTATCTATATTTAAAGTTTATCTTGACGAATGCGAAAATGTTTTGTTAGAGAAGGAAAAAAAAATGAATAACTAAATAAAATGTTTTAATTTAATGTTCTAGAATATTCTTGAGAGTTACGTCGAATATTCTAGGCGCCTTATTCTATTTCTTTTTCTTCTTCGTCATTCTTAAATATTGGGTTTTTCCCTGGAAATTTCTGTTTGCTTCTTCATCTAGACTTTAATGCTCCTTAATGGGTCTGGCAATTATATTCCGACTGGAGTACGCGTAAATTACTTTATTAGGGCCTAATGACGGTACGCTTGGGTCTATTGTGTCTTTCGCGCTAATGGGTCTGTTGTATCTTTTCAATGCTTTTATAAGAAAAACGTCGCGACTGGTTTCCTTAATCGAAACCATTGGCGGACGTTACAGGTCCATATATGTCATAGTGTATGCGTCGATAACGATCCCATCAATCCATTCGTTAGTATAAACCACAGTTCCGAATTCGCTAGGTGAAATTAAAATGTTCATATCATCTAAAGGGAGATTGACAATCGGCGAATAAGATCCGATTTTAATATGCCTTAATCTGGACTCTATGTAATATTTGATGCTGATAACTACCCCATTTTGTAGAATATCTAGTTTAAAAGGACTTGTATCACAGCTTTAAAGAATTTTTCCGTGGAATTCCGCAGTTTCGATTTGTTATCATTGAAGTACATTGAACGAACAGTTTTATTTGTTGTATTAATTCTCTGATTGGTAGCTGAATTTTCACTTCGAACTATATTTTCTTCTACGTTCATCTCGTTGTCGTTTTTTGCCATGATCACTTCAATTTTATTTCCAATTTTTTCACTCAATTTAATTAATTCTCTCCCCTCCATGTATTGATTTCTGTGCTTTTTCGATTCTTGACGGGCTAAATCTTTCTTTTTTCTCGCCCATTTTTCCCTGAGGAAAGGATTTGACGCTGTTTCTGGACAGAACGGATAATTTCTGATTTTTATTTTTCCCTTTGTCTGAACGTTTAATAGATCTTCTTTAGCCAATAGTTCATTTTTTTTCTTCTAATATGCGACAAATCTCAGCAAGTGTATAGTTTTTTTTTTATTTTGCAATAATACACTTTTATGAGTTTTCATATGGGATTCTGCATATGCATTTGTTACTCGCGAGTTTTGGGATTAACTAGGCTTAACATCAAACCACTCCAAAGAGGACGATACGGCATGTATACTTTCACTATATATTCTGCATATTTTGGAGCGTAAAAGTCATTAGTTACGTTAACAATATCTTGTTCTCTTTCATTAATTTCATCTTTTATAATCGTAAATTTTCTCCAGTAACGTTCAAAAAATGGCGAATTCTCGTATACAGTTGAGCTTTTACCATATAACTGGACAAATTTATTCTCGATTTCAGCCTCTTTCTCATCTAAAGTTTCGGTATCCGTTAATATGTCCTTGATTTCTTTACTGTTTTTCTGCTTTCCAGCGGAAACGAATAAAAGAGCACATTCAGCCCTGCATTTCTCCTTTGATAATAATACCGTCATAAAATCGTTGAATATCATATCCATATCTTCTAGTATTCTACTCAATATCATGAGTGCCATGCATTCCATAAGCAAGGGTTTTATTGTTATTAGACTACAGGAGTCCTTTTTTATAGTTCTATAAATTCTGTACATTATGTGAGCACAGCAACTCAAAATAATTGTCATCTCTTTTGGTTGTTCATTATTTGTTACATAATTATACGATATTTGCAAATAATTGTGTATGGTCATGTTATTCCATGCTCGTGATAAGCTATTCACGAATACCCAGCTCCAGTCGTCTACTACAGCGTTGACAAACGGCCACTTGTTCCACCTTTTTTCGACAAAACTTTTGAATTTACTCAACCAAGTAGATATCGATGAAATATCGTGTTCCGATGTCAACATTTCAACGATAAGAATTGTTGATATCTTTGATCGGTACACCATAGCGTAATAGAAAATTTTCTTGCAATGCAAATACTATGGTTTTCGCACGTTTGCGCCAATCGCATCGAGATGTAGTATAACTGGTATCGTTTTATTGCGACTGTGGCACCTATCTTCCGAACGTACTTTATGCTTTATGTAATGTTTGCAAGTTCCTAACTTCTTGGGTATGCCCATCCTTCAATAACTCCGAATCACAATTTTTTATCAATTGTAATTGAACTGTATGCGTTGATCAATATTTAGTCAATTTCGTGACTTCATTCCTATACGTTCCTCTGATAGGGCGGAAAGGTTTATCATCCTCGTCGTTATGTCTGAACGGTATATTCTTATCAGATAAAAATGTATTTCCATAACATGGTCATCGATTTCGAGCATGTCAAATTTAAAACGAGCTTTATGACTGGAAATTAAACATCTAGCATATGCTACAATTGACGCATGATTAAAACGCATGCCACCGTAAAATGATAAAGGGCATAAGCAGTTGAATTCTTTTCTTCAAAGATATAGTCGATAATGTTACGCATTTTTTCTCTATTTAAACAACCATCTTCTGTTGCTACCTTAACAATTACTATACTACTTTTACCAATAAATATATTATAATGAAGTTTTTTTTTTATTCCTATTATCGTCGTCGCTTTTACCGCGATTGCTCGTATTGTCAAAACTTTCTGCTTCGTTTTCATTATTCTTTAGTGCTTCATGACGGGCACTACCTATATCACTTTCTGCGCTAGCACTATCCGAATCGTTTTCGTCAGATAAGGAAACAATACTGCTGTTGATTATTTCTGAGGGATTGCAACATTTGTTGGAGCTATTTTTAAGATCGAAGTGGTTGTAAGCTTCGGATTTGGTTTTAGCTACGAGGCTCGTTTCTTTATCCTCCGTGATTTCTTCGTTGTCATTTTCGTTATTGCAATCTATTTGATTCTTATAATAGAATTGTTTGAATAGAAATATTCGAAATTGAACGTTTTACGCGAGGGATTATTTTTGTTCGCTTCTTTATTTTCATCTCCCGCGTTTTTTGAATCTAATGTAGAGCAAAGGTTGGAATTTGTAGGGGAATTATTTTCACCATATGCACTATTAAAAGTACTGTCTATGGGATTATTATTATTTCCATCGGAGAAAGCGGGTTTGTTGTTCTTTATTATTTCTGAGGGAGCGCCTCAATCATCCAAGTCATTTTCAAAATTGAATGGGCCATTAACTTCAGAAATGGTTTGAGCTGCCGGGCTCTTCTCTTTATACCTTCTGCATTATCTTTTTTTTTCATTTTCTTTATCGCAATTTGTTTCATGCTCAATATTGTGGTTCTTTAAATAGGAATAATTGTTAATTCCTTTTTCATCTTGTCCCGCACTTTTTGAACTTATTTTTGAGAATACTTTTAATTTGTCATCTGAATCGGTATGCTCGTGTATTTTGTTTATTTTTTTGGTTTCTTGTAGAGCTTCGAAATGTCCACTTCTTCTAGCGCCACTAAATAATAAATTCAAGTAATTGTCTCTACTGTTTTCAGCCTCGTCAACTACTCCGTCTAAAACATATTGATTATTTATCCTTGAAAAAATGTTTAAATTTCTTCGATAAACTTTTGTAAAAATTGCAGTTTCAAAATCTGTGCCCATTGTGCCATATTTGCCCATAACAAATTGATAATGATCGCTATTCCTATACATAAATTCTGTGCAGGTTGCATTGAGTATCTCGACGTTCTCCATCCAGTGTTTACTTACGCAATCAATAATATTATTGCGAATTTCGGCATGTCGTTCTTCAGTACCGTATATCAAATAAGACAAAGAACGAAATATACAATTTTCATCACCTTTGATTGGAATAACGGTAAAATTATAACTTAAAATTTCTGAGCAATTTACTGACTTGGTCGTTTGCTGAAGGAGAGCTTTAACTTCTTGTAAATATCCTTGCTTCCACAATTTCCTCATCTCATTCCGAAATTTCTTATCGCATTTGACCTTTAACCCTCTCAGCTCAATAAGCGTCTCCCCACTCCTTGCATGGGCGGCGCATAGCGACAGTCAGCTGGCTGCGGTCAGGGATGTATCTAAGGTTATCGACTGGTGGGGGCGTATAGGAAAAATAAAAATTACACCTTTTGCGCATATTTATTCTAGTTTTCGACTACTCGAGACATTCGACATGTCTCGTTATTTTACCTATTTAAAATTAAATCAAGTATTCAAATAAAAACTAACCTCCAAATGTCACACTGAGATTCCGAAATATGATGAGTGTTATGAATGATTTTTTATCTATTAAATCAAAACGTTCAAAGAGTATTATTTATTAATTTATTTATTAGAATAACATTCTTATCATAAGATTTATTAGTCGCTTAATTATCACTTTTATTTACATAATTACAAGGAACATTTGTTGAACGTCAAGCCCGTTGAGCGTTGAGTCAGCCCTGATCGTTACTGGCGGTGGAAACATTCGAGCAGAGTGGGGGGCCTCATGCACAAGCTACACTACTACACGTTACTAACACAAAATCACGTTGCACGGTGATTGGCTGTGCCCTTTCTCTTTTCACACCGATACGCCTGGTGTCTTATTGAGCTGAGAGGGTTAAAACTATATGTATGTCATTGTAATTTTGCGGCAATTATTTCATAATGGTATATACATGCATAAGGTACACACAGTCCAATTTTTCCAAGAAACATTCAACATCGCTTGATTCAGTGAATCCATTTTGAAACATTACTTCATATGGTGTGCTACTCAAAACGACATCTCCCACATAATTCAATACTCAAGTTGTTGATATCATTTGGATCCTGTGCCAATCGATCTTCCGCGGCCTTCAGTGTTTCGTCATCTTTCAGGGGTAACTCGAATTTGGACTGGGCTAATTGGCTGAACTTCTCATCTCCTGCTACCAGTTTTTCCATTAACCTTTTAAGAGATAAGACCTCGGGACAGAATTTTGACACTCAACTTCAGCTCTGCAGTGTCTTCCAGCACTTTGGTCACGGTTTCCCCTAAAAAAAAGTGTACGATGAAATTGATGCAATTTTGGAATTTTGAATATCTTAAGAACGGAAAGCTAAATTAAATTGACTCATACTGATGTCCTGTAAATTCGGTAACTCCGCAACCCCGTGTGGAAATCAGGCCGGGACATCCTCGTTTAATCTTCGCCCCCGGCCAGCCCTGCCTGATCAGATTTTCCTGACAAGGCCCTGCCATGGAATTGGTCAGGAAAAAGTAGCGATTCATCTATTAGATCGTCAACATTTACACAGTGCCCTGCCCGAATAAATTATGGTCAGTTCCCGACAAGTAGTTCCCTACTTCGTTTATTTATGCGTTGGTATGTTATTAGAATTTTGTTTTAAAAAAATCCAGCAAAAAAAATGGATATGTAGTTCCCACAGATTTGTTATAAAAAGTTTTACCTCTGCGATTATGTTTTTTAATCAATTAATTATCATTCACGTTCATAATTGCAAATGAATAATAATATATTAATGATCATTTATTTGTCTGCAAATGTTTCGAATAATAAACCAAAAACTGCATGCTGGCTTGAATTTTTAAAAGTATTTGTAGGGGATTTCACTTCTTTTTGAAAGTTTGAAAGAATATATTTAAATTCTATTTTCATTGTTTTACTAAATAAATTATTTTAATTACTTTAATTAATAAATTTGATGTAAGAAAATATTAATTTAATTTATAAAAATTTTAAATTAATTCGAAATTTTTTTTTAATCCCAATTATTTTTTTAATAATTAAAGAGAGTATTCTTTTTGTGAGCTATGCCGTGGCTATGCCTATATATACCTATGATATACAATAAAACCTCGTTTATCCGAGATAATCTGAGGAGGAGGTACCTTGAATAAGCGAAAACTCGGATAACTCGGAAGAAATAAAAAATTGGAAAATTTAAACATTTTTTATGTATTCGAAATGGTAGAATGAAATTTAATGACAAAAGTGTATAAAAGTTAAAATCTAACGAACGTAGATTAATCTTTGGGGTACAAAGCATTGTTACTACATAACGTATAACTTGTAACAAGTTGTAAAGTGTTGTAGCAAGTTTATGCGTGTACATATGTATGTATAAGCAACAAAGTAGCAATCGCAAAAAATTCGCGCGTACAGCATAGGCATAGCAGCTCCATCCGTTTTATCCGAGTTTTTACATATATAGATATATATGGCACGCGTGTGGAAAGAAGAGAAAGAAAGAGAAATAGCGCGGTCCGCTGACTCCTCGGAAACTATCCGCGTATGCGTGGAGAGAAAGAAAGAACGACTGGGCAAGGTTGGCGGGCGAGAGGAAAGCAACGAACGAGAAAGAGCGATAGTGACATCTGTACGTGAGAGTGAGATGCGGATAGGGGATAAAAAATATCGCCGCGTTACACATTTTCGAGGCCAATAGCTCAGCGAAATAATTCGACTGAAAATGAAAATGATCATATTTGGAGATTGCGTTAACTCGAAAGGAAAAAATAACATTTCATTGATAAATAACAATTTTCATTTTTAAACTACATCATGAATCTTGAGAAATGTAATTGTTAGCTAAGGTCCACTAAGTAAATTAATTACATGAATATTATAATTTCAATGCTTCTAGTTCTTGTGTTATCCATTTGCTGTTAATTAACAATTATTATTATCATTATTACATGATAGCAATTATTATTAAACAAATCCATTTGTTAATTAACAATGGAATACATTTTTTTTCTGCATATTACCTTTTTACTGAATATCACGCTATGATATCCAGCCCGTTGAGACAGCGCTTTTTCATTGGAACTTGTATGTCATTTGAATACAGGAAAATAATAAGGAATCAGTAGCGTAGTGGTAGCGTGCCAGTCGTTAGGCAGGTCGTTAGGTAGGTCTCAGGTAAAATCTCAGGTAGGCTCAAAATTAATTTCGACGGAATAACGACCGGAATACGAAGCCGGAAGCACTCGTAAAAAAAAAAACCTCGAAAGCGTTAATTTTTTTTTTTAAATAATTATTTGAGGATTGAAAGTGCTGAATTCGTCGATTGGAGGATACCGGGTTCGATCCCAGTCAATTACTTTTTTTTTTTTTTTTAAATTTACAGGGTTTTCAAAAATAATAAAATAACAGTTTTATATTCGTTCATCGATCATTCCTAATTGCTAATTGATAAATAATAGACTATATTTATTATGCCAATTTGGCCCGCGTTTTTCATTTGGCTCTATATAGGGCCCTGACAAGGGCCTGGCCATATCCCTGGAGTGCCCTGGACAGGTTGGGCAGATCATAATCTGACCCGATGACCGTTACATGGCATGTCAGGCCCAAACCCGGTCAGTTCCTGATATTAAGTAGGGAAGGCAGATCGGGGGCTACACTTTTTCCCGACCAACATTTCCACACGGGACGATACTCAGTGCAATCGGCCCGAGATTCGTTGAATTTCCGTCTGGTGTACACTGTGAATCAGTGTTCTCGGGTGTCAGAGGGTTGGAAGATATTTCATCGTCGGTTATGGTGAGGTCGGATGCGTCACATAATTTGCGACAGTATTCTTCAGCTGCCGCTGCTGAATTAGTCTGTTTTTAAAATTCTACTGGATATTCGGTCCATTTCCCAACAATTGTTGGGCTGTGGCAGTTATCTACTATCTGCCCGATCCTACTCTGGGATTTGATGTGCACAGGCCATACGTATTTCGCTTTTTCGCTATTTCCCCAAGATGAAGGAACGTAGTCAACAGAGTCATTCCAGAAAATAACAACCTACGAACACATGACTGCAACAGAAATTTTTCAAGTACATCAGAAAAGAATTATCTTCAAAGATGAAGAACTTACCGAACTCGAAGTGGGGAACATATTTCAGACTACGACGAAAAAAGCGAACGGAACGGAACTAATATTGGGAAATGTCATGTAATATTCCGATAGCAACAAACTCCCTATCCCTCCAAGGCAATACCATACATTCGCAGAATACTTCTTCAAGCGCGCATGAAAATATGACGGATGTTAATTTACTGACTTTAAAATAAAATACTTCTTTCGAAGGCAAAGGACTATCATAAAAGCATTCTATATTTTGAAATATATATCCATATAATTGGAAAGTATCATTTTTTTTCTATTAAGAGGCACGGTAGTGCCTCGAGACAAGTACATTTCCTCGTATACCGACATTTTGAGAGGTACTACAGCCTCTTATACGCCACACATCTCGCTTATACACGGGAGTACATCTATATAATGAAACTTATTTTCCTAATTATCAATTAATTATACGGACTTCGGCAATGATATTAATACGAATATATTTTTTTTTCTCTTTCGATTGGTACCCAAATGAATGCTGTAGCTATTAAAATATGGGAGATATTGCATTTTTTAATTTATTTTGACGTACAACGATCATCACATTTTCGCTCCGCCAGTTTTTCGCTCCGCTAGTTTTTCGCTCCGCTGTTTTTTCGCTCCGCTGGTTTTTCGCCCCACCGTGAACCTAGCCGCACTAAACGTCTTGGCTCCCGTGTGACCACGGCCTGTCACCAGCCTGAAAGGCAGAAAAGACGCGATACCGGCGCATCTTGAAAAAATATGTATCCTTAGATAAATATTTTTATCATTCAATGTAGTCCTGTGTTATAAAAAAAGAATTTTTTTCGTGAATTTTTTTTAAGTGAAACTTCTTATACGGGGTTCTCGCGTTTAGCGTTTGCGTTTCTAACTCTATAGTTATTATATATACATGTTATACATATCTATCGATATCCAGGTCTACGAGAATGCGTTTGTCCAGGTCCGTCCAGGTCTCGCGCTCCATAGTTCTCGAGATCCAAGTCGACGGGAAGCGTTTACCGACGTCCAGGTCTCGCGCTCCGTAGCTCTCGAGATCCAGGTCGACGGGAATGCCTTTTCCGCCGTCCAGGTCTCGCGCTCCGTAGTTCTCGATATCCAGGTCGACGGGAATGCGTTTTCCGCCTTCCAGGTCTCGCGCTCCGTAGTCCCCGAGATCCAGATAGACGGAAATGCGTTTTCCGCCGTCCAGGTCTCGTGCTCCGTAGTTCTCGAGATCCAGGTGGACGGGAATGCGTCTTTCACCGTCCAGGTCTCGCGCTCCGTAGTTCTCGATAACCAGGTCGACTGGAATGCGTTTTCCGCCATCGAGGTCTTGCGCGCCGTAGTTCCCGAGATCCAGGTTGACGGAAATGCGTTTTCCGCCGTCTAGGTCTCGCGCTCCGTAGTTTACGAGATCCAGGTCGACGGGAATGCGTTTTCCGCCGTCCAGGTCTCGCGCTCCGTAGTTCCCGAGATCCAGGTCGACGGAAAAGCGTTTCCCGCCATCTAGGTCTCGCGCTCCGTAGTTTTCGTGATCCAGGTCGACAGGCATGCGTTTTCCGCTATCCAGGTCTCGCACTCCGTACTTCCCGAGATCCAGGGCGACGGGAATGCGTTTTGCACCGTCCAGGTCTTGTGCACCGTACCTCCCGAGAGCCAGGTCGACGGGAATGCGTTTTCACCGTCCAGGTCTCGCGCTCCGTAGTTCTCGATTTCCAGCTCGACGAGAATACGTTTTCCGCCGTCCAAGTCTCGTGCTCCATAGTTCACGAGATCCAGGTCGACGGGAATGCGTTTTCCGCCGTTCAGGTTTCGTGCTCCGTAGTTCCCGAGAGCCAGATCGACGGTAATGCGCCATTGACTTGCAACAATGAAATTCGACACACCACCAACTTGGCATAGAAAAATTCGATGCGCAAAAACTCCTATGTGTTATCTCGGCGAACAAATACTCTCCCATGGTGCAACTTCGCACGGCGAAAACTCTCATGCGGTGCAACTTAATCCGCTCGCACTCTCAACGGATGCAACCAATCTCATGGCAGATCATGATTGCATTCGGTCGCTCGCGCACGGAATAGCGGATGGCAGCGTCGGTGCAGCTGGGTGGCGTGGTGGGGGCCTGCGTCTCGCCTCGCGGCTCCTTTCGCGCGGCTTAGTTAACTATTTCCACATCTCCTTTACAAATTGTCGTAAAAAGTTTTTTTTTTCAATTTCACGTTGTTTTTTCTCACGATTTCAAAAATGCCCATAAAAATCAATATTCTCTAAGCCTCGCGCGGCTTAATTAACTATTTCCATATCACTTTAATAAAGTGTCGTAATTTTTTTTTTCTTTTATTTCATGTAGTTTTTTCCCACGATTTCAAAAATGCCCATAAAAATCAATATTTTTCAAGCCCGCCCGGCTTAATTAACTAATTCCATATCTTCCTTACGTGATAACATAAGATATCGCGATAACGATAATTGATCGCGCAAAAGCTTGTTTTTTAGAGAATGATGCCACGAATAACTTTTGTCTTCACAGTTTACGTGTATAACCCACATGAAAACAGTTTATCCACGAAAGGTGACTTTTCAATTGTTTAAACCTAGTTTGTGGCCAAACCCGGACCTAAATTTGTCAGAACTTTTTAGGGTATATTCGTGGGGGTCTAATCTACCTACAAAAAAAATCGGCTAAGATGCGTTATGCCAGAATAGAAGTCACTTGATTTTATGTCTAATTCGACTAGACTACGAGGAAGAGAACGCGTCAGAATTTCAGAGAGAAAGAAGTAAAGAAAAAAGAAGACGCGTAGCGCGTGCCTGCGCACTACGCACGCCGCCAGGTGCGAAGAAAGCGGAGGAGAGTATCGCTCCGTCTCACCCGTGTCAGAGATGCCCAAACAGACACGAGGATACATTTTCAGTTAAACCAAAATCTTCAAATTGTTTTTCTGCCCTTTTTCCGTCAGGAATGAATATTGTCTCTAATATACATACATATATATATAACAAATAAAAAAAGAAGGTCGCTCTTTGGTGGTAGCAACGGAAGAAAAATAAAATCAATCTGTCTCGAGACATTGAACCGATAATATGTGTTTCTCAAAAGAGTAAAAAAAGTTAACGTACAACGAATCTTAAGCTCATCACACAAATATTGAACTAGCAAAGTACATCTTAAATTGCTTATAAACAAACCGGCAAGCAATCGGTCTGGCCAACCGATCCACACGCCCGAGGTGGACCCTCGCTATAAACGCGACGGCGCTAACAAGCCCGTCCATAGGAGCAGAGAATTACACAACTGATTCACACCTCGTTCGTTCATTTTCTTCATGTTTTGTACCATTTCCTTGTGGTTGTTCTAATTATAATTTTATTTGAATAAATTGATTTTTATGCCTTACTGGCTTTTTCCCAAACAAACCCAAGCCTTGTTATTCCCTAAAGAATAATTTGTTCTTCAGTCTGAACGAAAGATGTAATACGAAAATAACACAACGAAACAGCCCTTAATATCAAAGATAGGGAATTCGACGTCAGACAAATTTATACGTATTTTATTATCCTGAACAACTTTTATTTGAAACATTTTTCGATCGGGCAATTAGTTTTTGAGATATAGCGATTTTTCAGTTTTCAACCCCTATTTCGGGGGGTAAGGGCGGGTTGAGGAACAAAATTTAATTGGGGTTACTTTGAGTATCCAACCATCTAGCTTCAGTCAAAAATTCAAATTTTAAGGAAAAAATTTCTCACTTTCGGCACATTGACTGGACTACATGCCCCGTACGCCCGTTCACTCGCATTGCAAAACCCATGCAATTCTCTCTCTACGGTGTCGTGTTGTAGAGCTTTTCGATCGAAGGGCATGTCATTAATAAAGAGCAGGTATTTCCGATGTGAACCTTTCCTACTTGGTGCGAATTTCGACAGGCAAAAACTCATCCCAGTTCACTTTTAAACTCCGTAATTCTTGGATAATGAATTTGGCACTCACAATGACGGGACTAAGAAGGCCGAGAGGGTCATATATCTTAGCCACCTCAGAGAATATAGTTCTTTTGGTGATCTTCGTTATAGACACTGGCTTGACGGTGTAGGTTATTTTATCTTCAGAAGAATTACAATAGATGCCTAAGGTTTTTAGCGTCGCGTCATCGGAGTTTTGATTTGTAGAAGTTCCGGGTTGGTTCACTTCAAGGAATTTAGCATAACGCACGCGAGTTTTATGTCCAGCGTACCAGAATCCGGCTCGAAGGACTAAAAGAGACCCTCGCCCCAGGTAAATCTTTATGAGGCTTCCTCAGACGGTGACATCATGGGTCATAGCACAAAAAGGGTAGTCTAGAGAGAGCAGATATGACGCTGAATAATATGTATAAAAGGAGTGGAAAGAACACACTCTAAGCTAGGTTTGCAAGTTTGCAACAATACATGTATTATAGGGCTAAAATTTCACTTGCGGGTCCCCTTACCATATTATTTTCTACAACAGCGGAGCGAAAGCGAGTTTCCATCCGCAATCGACTGGTTTTCGCAGCGACCGGCAATCGACTGCGGATTCCCGGTCATACTATTTTCGCATACTATTGATTACTTGAACATAATATTTTCTACAACAGCGGAGCGAAAGCAAGTTTCCGTCCGCAATCGCCTATCGATTGCCGGCCGCTGCGGAAACGAGTCGATCCCGGATGAAAACTCGCTTTCGCTCGGCTGTTATAAAAAATAGTATGTTAAGGTAATTCGGTCGAGTTTGGCCGAAGTCAAATTTCATCCGTAATTCAGATTTATCTACGTACAATTTAACCATATGAAAGCTATAACAAATTGAATTGTTGCATAAACAAATATTACAAGCTTCTTTTAGGCGTGTAAATAATAAGTTGATAATAATTAATACCCGGAATAATGACAGACTCAACTTGACTCATTCTCTACGTTAGGGAGCGAGCTAACCTAACCTTACGCATAAAGTTACTAGATTGCATTCGCGAGTTTTGTCTTATGCTTTAAAACAGTATAATGAAGAACAGGGGGGAAAAAAGGCTTGTCTCGAGGCGAGTACAGTTGAATCAACGCCAGTATGCAATGTGCTCGGAACTCGTCTAGTTGACATTGCATATCTTGCCGAACAACTCAAATGTGACAGTTGTTCAGAACCACTTTTGCTGGCGTTCATCGAATCTGAATTGAGACGCGGATTAGCTTCGGTTTTCACATTTTTTTTTTCCCTAGTAAACTTCTGCTAGCGAGCAGATCCAGTGTATGACAAGGACAGAGGCCGCGGACTCACATTAATTATTGAAATAAAAAAAAATCGTACGGTAAATCGACTTAAATCTTTGATAAATATCTCTTATAGATATCAACCATTATTGTGGTAAGTTTTTTTTGCCCTTAAACGATTAATTTTTCGTGTATGATGAAATTTCGATAGTTGGCGTACCATCTGAGCCTTATGCCCTATAAGAGCAATGTTAACTTATTTATTAATTACTCCCAAACTACACGGTAAATTAATTTGAAATTTTGCAGACATGTAGAGCAAGGTCAACTCTTTTGATTAAATGCAAAAAAATAGGCTGTTAAACGTGAACCTCAATTCGACCGAACTACCTTAAAGTAATCAATAGTATGTGAAAATCGTATGACCGGCAATCCGCAGTCGATTGCCGGTCGCTGCAGAAACCAGTCGATTACGGATGGAAACTCGCTTTCGCTCCGCCGTTGTAAAAAAATAGTATGTTAAAGTAATCAATAGTATGCAAAAATAGTATGATCGGCAATCCGCAGTCGATTGCCGGTCGCTGCGGAAACCAGTCGATTGCGGATGGAAACTCGCTTTTGGTCCGCTGTTGGAAAAAAATAGTACGTTAAAGTACTCTTATGAAATGAAACTTATCTTTTTCCATATTTGAGCATAATTATTGAAATACTAATCATTTTTGCTTATGTGGGTGAAATCCATATGAGCAGTTTTAATCGACTGCTCAGCTCATCACACACCAACCTACATACAATTACAGAATACATTCGACTTCCACAACATTTGACGTGGCTTACATGCTTTCCGGCTAGCTACATAATACTATACATTAAAAATAGACTTTTTTATTTGGGACAAACCGTCGAAATAGGGTAATAAAGAAAAATTATTATTCAATGCCTTCGACTATTTGTTCAATATGTACAAATAAATTCAGATCACAGCAATATCAAATACCTAGCTAGCGTAACCGCTGCTATATGTATTGGGTGTATAAGAGACGCGTTAGGTAGCTATATAGGACGAACCATACAGTCATGCGAATATGTGTGAGGGAATGCATCCGTTACTGAAAGCTTAGAGCTTTCGGTGAAATCGAACAAGAGGAATGGTTAAAAAATGAGGCTGAATAGCGTGGCTATCGTCACGAAATTGAAGTTCAGTTGAACGCAATAGTTCCGAACTGTAATGTAGGTAATGTAATGTAGAAAAATTGTATTTTTTCTCGGAAATCCATCGAAAATATCACAACGTAGAAATTAAATATACCTGATAAACGTAGTACTCACTTACCGTTGAAATTCGTTTCGGCGTGTAAATACTGAAGAACCGCCACAGAATCTTCACCAACGAATGCACGCTTCCTGAAGCGGTCGACAAGTATGGCGTAATATGGGATGACACGGTGGAAGTGCGCATTTGGTACAAAAAAATGTCGGATTGGGTTGCGTTTGCAAAACAGAAAAAACGCAAAAAGAAAACACTCAAGTCAGCTGGATTCGCGGCGGGGAGAGTAAGGAGGTGAATGCGCGATAAACGTGTCCTAACATGTCGAGAGAGTATAGATAGGAGTGCGCGCTACGTTACATATAGATATACACGCGCGTGTTAATGTATCAATTTTCAAAATTCGATATTTTGAAAACTATTGTGATGCGCCAAAAATCTTTTTAGGCAACGTTTTATATCGTCAAAACGAAGGTTGATGCCAAATTTCAGCCAAGTTGGTGGGGGGACGCTTTCGGAAGTTTATCCATAGATTCAAACTCCTAGAAGTTACTTCTTGGGGCAAAAGATGAAACCTACGCTGTTCAATTCAATTTCATAGGTCTTTCTTCTCTGTACGAGCCCAAATTTTTAATATTATTGAGCGGTTCATCGATTACCTGCGATGATTCAATATGTAGTTCATTCTGATTCAACTTAATCACTTATGCTGATGAAAAGCAGAGCTAATTTACAATGTCTCTGTTTTACACATCCAAATTATCACAAGTCTCATCTTTAACATTTACAATTTGTATAGCGAAAGACTACGCTGTTGAGTCTTCGTCACTGCATCAGATTATCAGGCTCCTTGACCGGCTTGTCATTATACCTTCTTTGTATAAAATATTTATACAATATGCGGTGAGCTTATTTGATTAATATTCATGGCTTACAAATTTTAAATAAGTGTAACGTGTCGCAAGACCCATCTGACACCTTACGGACCAGCGATATCCAAAATCAGTTTCACTATTACTTTACTGACGGCATTGCAGTTTCTGCTCATTACTATAGCCACAAAAAACGCCTCCGGCGAAAAAAAATTGGACAAGTACATTTTAAGTATTTTTCCCTACACAAAGAGCATTCATATCATTATACGGCCAAGTCATCGTCACTATTGAAAATAATGATGAAATATGTACCAATTGTAAAAAGTTGTGAAATAAATTCAAATCTCACCAAACGTTATGAAATAAATTCAAACCTTATGGCGGGTTTCATCAACATAAACAAGAACTTTAAACTACATCCTTACAAAAAGTTGTCAAATAAATCCAATCATCAAGTACATGTAGGTTTCTTTTTTTATTAATATTATTATTTTATTATTAAATCATTCTTTTCATAATTATGAACATATTAATAATTATTTATAACTTTTAATTCTTGTATGATTATCCACCCATACCGTTTTAACGATGAACATCGAAAGGAAATTGAGGTGTCTAGATGAAATTAAAAAAAAAAACACAAGAACGAAATATAAGTAAGTACTTGGCACTACCGTGGTTCGACATCGAAATGTATGTCTCAAATGAAAGTAGCGCCAAGTACTTACTTATATTTCGTTCTTGTGTTTTATTTTGTGTGTGTGTGTCTTTGTGCGTGCGTGTGCGTGTGCGTGTGTGTGTGTGTGTGTGTGTGTAATCATTTTGATAAATAATTCAAAACATAAAAATCTACGTTTGCGGCAGTCGTGGAGGCTCCCCCCTCCCCCCGAACCGCCCGCCGGGGCTTCGCCTCGGGACCCCCCCCCCCTGCTCACTACACGCACTCACGCGCGCACGTACAAATATTCGATATCGAATTCATAGAGAACATTGACATACGTGTTCTAAAAAAAAATTTATAATTTATAATAAATATCAATTGGCGAATATCAATTTTTCTTTGTATCAACGTGAATTTGAGATTTGTATATAGATAAACGAAATATATAAAATCTGTTATAAAACTTGCATAAGTTGGAAAAATACTAGGCAGATTAAATTTGCTTACCTCACAAAAAGTAACGGGAAGGGATGACAAAGCACGAGCAGACTGAAGAAAGCGAAATAATAATTTGAAAGAAATTACACTGGAAAGGTAAAGCTTAGGGAGGTTAGCAAGAATAAAGGATCTGAATTAGGGAAAATATTGGGACAGGTATACAGTCAAACCTCGGGCACTGACTGACCCTGGGCACTGTTGTCAGCTGTTACTCGGACACTGCGGAATCTACAGTGGCGCTACAATATAGAACCCCCATGAACAAAAAAATTTATAATTTCAAGGAGTGGAGGGTATCGATATACGTATGATACGGGCCTGGTGCTTTATTCTCATTGGTTAGTAAGAAGGTTCGGTCTTTTGGTCAGTGTCCGAGGCTCCTGTGCTCGAGCTCACTGAGCTCAGTCAGTGCCCGAGGTCTGACTGTAATCCTTAATGATGCGTTTATACGACATAAGGAAATCCAGGAATACCGGACGAGACAGCAACGGGGTTTTTTGTTACTGATTACAAGTAAATCTCAATAAGTCTCGTGTTAAATTTTTTATTTTGAAGCACGGGCAACGGAAATTTCTATTACATTGTGTATTAAAAACGTCTAAGAAATATGCAAGACCGATTATTAATATTCATAATGGTACATTAAATTTCCAAAGAACACGGAAAAAAGACATTTCAAAAAATAATAACTGAAATTTAAAAATACAACGATGGAGAGAGAAACAATGCAGTTTAACACAGTAAATTAATCTCTTTACAGTGTTTTGATCAAAAGTAATGTGCAGAATATACTTCGGTACTATCTGTACAACCATATTTGCTGGTTGAAACTGTAAAAACAATTATTTCCACTTCAAAAATCAAAAGAGTTTCCGAAGTTTTCCTCCCGAGAGGCAAAATTTTTTTCCGTGTAGATATATGATTATGAAATTAATACACTGGATTTGGGATATCGAAGTGCACATAGTAATTTTACCAGGAAGATTTTCGAAATTCCATTAGGGGTTTCGATTTTTAATACACCGTTATATGAATTTCCAAACGACGGCTTGGAATTTTCTGAAGAATATTGTAATTTTTTGTTATCGATAACAAGTAAATCTCAACAGCACCCGTGTTGTATTTTTCAAGCACGGGCAACCAAATTTCTTTCCATTGCGTATTATATACTAAAACACATCTAAGAAATATGCAAGACTGCTTATGAATATTCATAACGGTACATTAAATTTCTAAAGTAGGTGTATGATTATAAAATTAATACACCGGATTTGGGATATCAAAGTGCACAAAGTAATTTTACCAAGATGATTTTCGAAATTCCATCAGAGGTTTTGATTTTTAATACACCTTTATATGAATTTCCAAACGACGGCTTGGAATTGTCTAAAGAATAATGTAATTTTTTGTTATCGATTACAAGTAAATCTCAACAGCTCTCGTGTTGTATTTTTCAAGCAAGGGCAACCAAAATTTCTTTCCATTGCGTATTATAAAGTAAAACACATCTAAGAAATATGTAAGACTGCTTATGAATATTCATAACGGTACATTAAATTTCCAAAGTAGGTGTATGATTATGCAATTAATACACCGGGTTTGGGATATCAAAGTGCACATAGTAATTTTACCAGGATGATTTTTGAAATGCCATCAGAGGTTTCGATTTTTAATACACCGTTATATGAATTTCCAAACGACGGCTTGGAATTTTCTGAAGAATATTGTAATTTTTTGTTATCGATAACAAGTAAATCTCAACAGCTCTCGTGTTGTATTTTTTAAGCACGGGAAACCAAAATTTTTGTTCCATTGCGTATTAAAAACTAAAACACATCTAACAAATATGCAAGACTGCTTATGAATATTCATAACGGTATATTAAATTTCCAAAGTAGGTGTATGATTATAAAATTGGTGCACCGGGTTTGTGATTTTTTAATATAAAAGTAACAAATTTCAAGACCGGTATATTAATATCAATAAAAATTATAGTAAATTTACTAAATATGTAAAGAATAGTACATTTTGATACGAGTACGCAAAGGCTTTTTTGACGAAACGAGAGGATTACGGCACGAGCCGAAGACGAGTCAAAAAGCCTTTTGGTACGCGTATCGAACATTTTTTTCCTCATGAGAGCCGAGAAATCGCAACTTTGTTGCGATTTCGAGGTTAGAATGTGGAAAATCAATATTGTTGAAATTACCGGTGAGATATCTGGTTGAGGGGGGATCGGGGTGAGGAACGCGGAGAGAAAATTGACCGAGTCCGTAGGTATATTTCCGTCACCCTTGAGTGACGGTTCGAGTCGACACCGAGTTTATTGTTTAAGCGTAGCTTCTTACAGAGATATTAAAATAACGGTGATAACCCCAACGGTGATAAACCCAAGATCCCGAGAGAGAGCGCGTGAGGAGTGCTGACCGCAAGGTGCTGCCGCGAGTGATTTGAGCGCGAGAATTTAAACTTGATATTTTCTCAACAAATACATGCATATTAATTTTACTATGCAAGTATATAAAATTTATTTTCATACACCCAGCTTGTAAAACTAATAAGAATCGACATCCTGAATTTGCGATTTTTTTTTACAGTGTATGTCGATAAACGTTAGTAATGTTGTTACGCCTAGTGGTATTTTCAAATCGGTTAAGAAAAAAATGCATTTCACCTGAAGAATATTGTGGAGGGCGTGTGTATTATGCGTGTGCGTGTGTGCGTAATCGTTTTAATGAAATTTAAAACTTAAAAATCTCCGTCTGCGGCAGTTGCCCCCCCCCCCCCCCCCCCCCGACAGGGCTTCGCCCCCGGACCGCGGTAGACTACCCCCCACACACAAATGCATGCACACGAGCGCGCGCACACACACGCACGCACACATCCATACTCACAGCCACGCGCGCGCGCACACACGCATGCACACACACACACGCACGCACATGCGCACACACACACACCCGCACGTGCTGACGCACACACACACACACACACACACACCCTCGCGCACACACACACACGCACATGCACAGAGACCTAGATAACCTAGCTCTTTACAAAGGAATTTGCATTTATCGGACTGGAGGACAAGGCCAGCGGTCATTAATCTCCCTAACAATTTTCTCAATTTTTCGGAGTGAACCTTTAGACTACGCGCGTAGATGACGATGTCGTCCATATAAACAAACATCTCCACCCCCTGCAAGCCCGAAAGGACACGGTCCATGGTTCTTTGAAAGGTTGCAGGTGCGTTTTTAATCCGAAGGGCATTCTATTGAACTCGTAGTGCCCGAACGGTGTTGAGAATACGATCTTGTGCCGGTAGATGGGGTTGACTTCGATCTGGTGAAACCCAGAGGCGAGATCTAGTGCCGAAAAGTACTGTGCTCCTCCCAATTGGTTCAATATATCGGTGATATTTGGCAGAGGATACGCGTCTCCGACCGTTTTCTCGTTGAGCGCACGGTAGTATATTACCACACGCCAACGCTTATTCCCTTTCGAGTCTTCCCCTTTAGGGACAACCTAAACTGGCGAATTGTATGGAGAAATCGAGGGCGTTATGCTCCCATTCTCCAACAAATCGGCAGTTTGTTTCTTGATCTCTTCTTTATGTATGGCTGGTAATCTATGTTGTTTCTCATTTACAGTTCTATCGTCAATCGTTGATATTTTATGTTTCGTAACGTTGGTGCTACCTAACTTATCCCCAGGTAAGAGAAATTCATACAATTCCTGTATTAAATCCTGCAATAAGCTATCCATCTCCTCGATATTTAAGTGTTTCAAGTCTAAATTTTCAAACAGAGTTCCTATTCTCTTTTTCCATTTTCTAGATTTTCCGTCTTGTCAGATTTTCTAGCAGTACGCGCGCTAGGACCTATAATCGAGAACTCTTCTAATTCTACAGGTGGTATTGTCAGCACTATTTCCCGAGTGGTAGAATTTATACAAAATGCTCCGGCACATCCGTCAACTTGAGTGACTAGGGATTATCCCAAAAATACCCCTGGACCAGCATTAATTCGTCGTAAATATCCTTCTTTAACATCGGTATTTCTCACGGATATATTCATCAAGTGTCGAGTTCGGGCGCGTGAACGTATTACCTTTCCTCTTTGAAGAGAAATTATTCCAATTCTTGTAATAATTTTACTTTCTTTTAGGTCTAATATGACATTCTGATCTTTCAAGAAGGGCATGCCCAGGAGACCATCTTGAATAAATCGGTAATGTATTCGGTACTACATGGAATTAAATTTCTGATCTTCGTAAAAGGATTTTAACTCCCCCCAGTGTCTTTATACTCCCTGGTCCTATTCCAAACAGATGGTACGTGTTTTCCTGTAATATGGGAGGTTTTGATTTTGCCATTTGTTCTTTAATCACGTTTAATTCCGCGCCCACATTAAATAAAAATTGTGCAGTTTGACCTTCAAACGCATCGGCTTCTAGTGTTGCCACGGGGGAATTCATTTTACTTGACGGATTTACCAGGAACACTTTAGCCTTTATCGGGGCTTCCAGGTTCTTGGGCTCAACGTTGCGCCCGCAAGTCGAGTGCCTTATCTGTTTAAAGGCTTGCCGGAACTGTTTCCAGTTGTTGTATTCCGTTGGGACGATTCTAACAGTGTTCAGCGAGATGCCCTGACTTCTTGCAATTACTACAGACAATCGCGTCGGTTGGGTTCGGACAATCACGCGCCATATGTCCAGCGATGCCGCATTTGTAACAAATTAATTGAATATAATTTGCTATTCTGCAATCTCGAGAGTAATGTCCTTTATTATGACAGCGGAAGCACGTGTTCTCGTTCCCCGCGCCCTTTGTGCAGTCACGCGCGTCATGGCCAACTTTACCGCACGCGTGACAACTACCCGGGCTACCGCTTTGATCTTGTCTTTCGGTCCCGTTAGCCGGTTTATTACCGTCGCTCCTCCCTCTGTTTACTTCCCATATGTTTCCATGCCCTAGATTAAAATTCCTTTCCCTTGACCCACGTCCACCGTTACTCCACCCGCCCCCTGGACCCATTTTGAACGAGAGTATGCGCGACATACCCCTTCCACGATATGGCACAGTGCGTTGCCCGGATAAAAAATTTCTCGATTTGCCTACGCTCTGAAAATTCTCTTGCGCGGCCGGTTCGACGCTATCACTCACTCTGGATAATTTTTTCTGATGTGTGACCTCCCACTTCGCGTTTTTGCTGATACGAATTGCATCGTGGATTTTTTCGGCGTACCAAGCCTCACGCGAATCTCGCGTTTGGATTGTAACCCCCGCATAAAATTTTTCAAAGCTGATTCCCGTGCTGATTCTAACAAACCGTATGCAATCTCAGGGGGTTTCACCTCCTGGATCACGTTAATCAGCTCGTTTAAGATTTTACACGTTCACACACCGTAAGCCGCCACCGTTTAGCCGGTCTTCTGCGCGACCGTCGACAACATCGTAGTGAGACTCTCGGCGGTCTCTGTTTTTGGGAGTCAAGAACAAGACTGTTTTTTGGTAATTCTCGACGTGGTCTCGAGAGCAGCATTTCAGCCCCCACTCTCGATGTCTGATGCTCTGCATCCGATCACTCTCTCTCTCTCTCTCTCTCTCTCTCTCTCTCTCTCTCTCTCTCTCTCTCTCTCTCTCTCTCTCTCTCTCTCTCTCTCTCTCTCTCTCTCTGTAAGTAGTAGTACACGCAGGTCTTACCGTTCCCCGTCTTCTTGAACTTTTACTGCCGCATGGGCCTACATGCATATTTACTTGTAGATTACAGCATGCCAAAAAATGCGCTCAATCGTTGGATTAAATCTAATTTGTGCTGGGACTTGCGTGAGGATATTTTTTCCGGATTATCTGTGACATCTCGTGATGGTTAGTTCATTAATTTATTTATCTGCTATTTCTCAACACTATGTACTCACAAATCGGCCGTTCTTATAGCTTGCATCTAACTTTAATCGTGTAATAATAATTAAGCTTGTTCTCACAACTTGCTGCAATATTTGCTCAACATTGGGCAATACATATATATTATCAATCAATCAATCAATCTCTCTCGTTTTTTCTTATTTCTACTCTTGTATGGTCACTCACGCTCTCTTTATCTCTCTCTTTGCTCCCACTTCTTCTCTCGCTTTTCCAATGACTCGTTTGCTTTTTCGCTCGCATTTTATGGAGATATCTCTTTCTCTTTTACTCTCGTCTCGCTTCCTCCGTTCTCACTCTTTCTCTCTCTGTACGCACACACTCTCTCTCTCTCTCTCTCTCTTAAACCTAGCTGTCCGCCTTTTCTCCTCCACTCCTCTACTCTTTTAAACGCTTTTTCTCTGGGACCGCACATGTGACCACTTGTGCTATGCTATACTATTGCAGTTTACAAATCGAGCCTTTGTTTGAATATAGCCATAGAATGAAATAGGTTGCTGCGCATATTTTCGACTTCGTTGGGTCGTAAAAATCCACGAGGGTTGGAAAAAGTCATGTACATACACCAAGAAAAATGAAGCGAACGCAATAAAAAGGAACTCGAGATTTTAAAGGTTTATAACTTGCAAAGCGTGTGTAATTCGACGCTGGTCGAGAACTAGACTCGTATCTTTCTTACAGCATAGAAAATAGAATAAAATAACGTAAACTCGAAAACGAAATGAATATTCGTCACGCGTTAGAGGGAAAAGTGGACAAAGCAAGCATTTATGCTATTCATGGAAAACGCTCTCTGTCGAGTACATTTAATATATTTATATAAACTATATATATACACGCAGGCAGGCATTATTGATCCTCGATATCTTCGTTAGGTGGGCGTTTCGAGTATTGTTGGTTTATCCTACCCAGCCCCGTGAGTATAGTCGGTATAATTTAGAGACACGGCAGCGGGCGAGAATGAAGCCCGCAGACGTAACAGGGATCAGGAGATGCTGCCTCATGCGGCAAATCCGCGTACCGAGTTGGGATTCATCACAATTAGTATTTTTACCACCTAGAGATGGCGCTACGATCAAAGTCTTGTAACGCTCCGAGCGGGAAAATGTGACATTTAATATCACATTTTCCCGCTCGGAGCGTTAAACCTAATAATTAGCAATGACGGTTAATAAATTCAAGTGAGCTCGATTGGTAAGGAACTGGAGTTCACCTTGGGAATTTTCCTCGATGCGTATAATAAATTCAAAGTGAATAATAGAGAAAGCTGAATGTCTTTTATTTCTGTTATATAAATATGTGTTTGCTAGGAGGGTCGAAGTTGATCTCTCTTTGCTTTCCGCTTCTTCGATATTACACAGCTTCAAACCTTTCTGGAAGTTTTCGCGCAGACTCCGTATGCTTACTCGTACGCACCCAATCACACCCTTCACACTCTCCCCACCCAGTAAGTCTGACCCACGGTCTGGCCCGTTATGTGTAGACCCTTTCATTTCCACGAAACCGCTCTCGTTTTGGCTCCTATCTTTACGAGCCGATGATCAACATTTCCCGTATACGAAGAGTTGACTTGAAACATTGAGAAAATTCGGTAATAAGAAACTATTTACATAAATCTAAAGGCTCTACTTTGAAACGTCTACAGCGTTCTGTAAATAATATAGAATATAGAAATCGGTGTGTATATATGATAGGCACGTATTCATAACACTGAAAAATAGTTATTATTTGTTGTTATTCTTAAATATTACTTCTATCGTTATGAAGGGGAGCAGTAGCGCAGTGGGTAGCGTACCCGGCGCGCACGCAGTGGCGCGCGAGGTGGACGGGTTCGATTCCTACTGTCGGCACCAATGGACAAATTTTAAAGTGCATTTTCTGTGACCCCGGTGGTTCGGAACCCACCTAAAAATGTAGGTCCGGAAGAAACCAGCGCCTTGGTGTGGTGACCGAAAAGCTGGGAAGATGTCTCGGGTTCGATTCCCCGATGCCGTAGCACGGCTGATGAAAGCACAACGGGCTCGGACGTAGCTCCAGAGGCAGGGCGTACGAACTACGACTGTTTCTGTTCCAGGTGCTGACATCTAGCGGGTGTGCGACAAGCTCCGGCAGTGGAGATCGAACCGGGGACAAACGGATACGAGAGGAGACCATGGATAGATGATGTTTGGAGCCCGCAACCCTCAGGGGAGTCGGTGTAAGAACTCATACCATACCATATCGTACAATCGTACGATCGTTATAATTGATTAGTTAAGCACCACATTCCCTATCACGTTCCTCTCGTGATTTCTCAAATAGTAAGCTGCATATAAAATAACCATTCTACTCGTTATAAAATAATATGAATAATGAAGATTGAATGTTAAGCCTTCATACTTTCGCGGTTTTTATGCAAAGGCAAGAACCACGCTCTAGCGACGAATTTCGCATTCATCACAGTCTTGTGACGCCTTTGTCACGAAATGCAGCGGGAACTTCGATTTAAAACAACCGATGTTCCCTCGTGTAGTGCGAGCTCTTTCGGCGGTGAAGAGCTAAAGCTCGCCTTGTGGATTTTTCTTAGCGTTGTTGGATTTTTACTGAAAAGGGGCTTGGTTGGAGAAATTATTATATTGGCAAGATTAAAACTGTTTGAATTTTTATTGAAGTGATTTATATTATTTCGTTGACTTGTCTCTCCATAAGAAATGTTACCGCTCGCGGTGATAAACAAAACTTGAAGTCCTTTCGCACTCTCGCAGGAGTTTCTCTCACGCACTCCTCACAGTACAGCATCCAAGATATGTACTCCCATACGACTCTCGTGAGCCAATAAGCGTTCGCGCCGCGCTCATACAAAGACAGCCTTTGTGCCTCGAAGGTTCGTTCTGATGCATGGACATACGCATAGTCACACATGCAAAGTTTGAAGAGTAAATAACAGTCACATTTATATATTCTCTCAGTTTCTACGAGTGTTATTAAAATTTAGTCTAGGAAAGAAATATCAGGTTTCACAAATATTTATATTTTAGCCTTATATTTCTCGAGTATATCCTATGAAAGTTTATTCCAAGCAATCTCCTGTAAATAATAGTTCTTTTTCGAAAGCACGTACTTTGAATATTAATCTTCTTTGTCGATCCGCCTATAAATTCACGGTTCAACCGTATATGTATAATATATGTTATTTTATAAGTTTCCCCAATTTTTACATGATAATTTATGTACTTGCAATTATTATCGTCGTCACCACCATCTCATTCTCGATCCCTTCAGAGTTTTCTAGAACGATAGCGCATGTACTATTCAATTACTATTAATAGTTTTCCCAATGACAGATTCTATTATGGCGTATATTTGCATGATTCGAAATATTCGCGGGACTATCATTGCGCAGGTGAACCCTCTGTCGGCGAATCCCTACATTATCCACGAGGGTTGGAAAAAGTCTTGTTCATACACCAAGAAAAATGAAGCGAACGTAATAAAAGGAACTCGAGATTTTAAAGGTTTATAACTTGCAAGGCGCATGTAATTCGGAGCTGGTCGAAAACGAGTCTCGTACCTTTCTCAGAGCATGAATAATGAAATAAAATAACGTAAACTCGAAAACGAAATCAATATTCGTCACGCGTGAGAGGTAAAAATGGACAAAGCAGACATTTATGCTATTCATGGAAAACGCTCTCTGTCGAGTACATTTATATATTTATATAAACTATATATTGAACCGGTAAACCTTTCGTGTGTTTAATGTTTGTGTGTGTGTTTTCGCTTTGTTTTATTTGTATTTATGTGAGTTCGACTCTGGGCCCGTTATACTGAAACACCTGGGTGTTTTATTTGTAAAATTCCTTTTTTCTGTGTATGATTCTATTTTTATTTTATTTTGAGGCCTCAGCTTCTGGGTAGGTTACGCTCTCGAAGAGGTGGTTAACCCATGCATCATCATAGGACGATAAATGTTCTTTATTGTTTATTTTGTACAAGTTTGATATTTCTCTAATGTTTCGGTATGAGTGTTTGAAAATTGTATTTCAAGTGTATGTGTACGTGGTAGGCGCTTCGCTTGCCCTTTAGAGGCTAAATTTGCTATTTGCTTGGCGCTTATATTTTTTATTTTCTTTTCTAAGGTTTCTCATTCATTTAATAAAGAGTTTTGGTTCCCTTATGAGACCCTGCGATTATCCCTTCAAATTTAAGTTTCTACGTCCTAAGTATGATTTATGCTCTCTTTCAGGTGATATCTTTTTATTCTTTCTTGAGAGGGCCAGGTGCAATCCTGAGGGCTCGCAAGAAGGAAGGATAGATCGGTTCCGGATATAAAGAGGGCCAACTGCTATGTTGGGGGGTTCTTTATTTTGGTATTTTTAGGGTGTTATAATTTAGGCAATTTGGATTGATGAATTTTCCTGTTTTTGTGAGAGCCAGGTGCAATCCTGGGGGCTCGCAAGATCAAAAGAGGATGTGATTAGGAGATAGAGAGGGCAAACTGCAATGTTCCTTGTCTTTATTTTAGTTCTTTCTTGAGAGGGCCAGGTGCGATCCTGGGGGCTCGCAAAAAAGGAGAATAGGATTGGGTATTTTCTTAAATTTAAGAGAGATGGGCTTTCTCAAGAGTGACCTGGGCTGTGTCAAGAGTTTATGAGGGCCAGAAGCAATTCTGATAGCTCATAAACGGTAAAAGGGCTTGATGAGAGCCTATTTGGTTTGCTACGATACGAAGCGTATGGTAGGATAGTTGGATTAGGAATGAAGGTTTCGAGCGCTGTTCGCTCGGTCTTATATATACGCCTCGTGCGGCCCGCGTGTCACGTGTATAACCGATTTTATCCGGTTAACGCTGGTATATCGCTCGCTCGCTCTCTCTCTCTCTCTCTCTGACACATTAGTTGATCGAATCCGGCTATAACCGGTTTTGATAGATGGATCGTTACAATATATATACACGCAAGCAGGCATAATTAATCCTAGATATCTTCATTAGGTTAGATGTATTGCGTTCCGAGTATTGTTACTTTATCCTACCCGGCCCCGTGAGTGCAGTCGGCATCATCTAGAGACACGGCAGCGGGCGAGCATAAAACCCGCAGACCAAACAGCGATCAGGAGATGCTGCCTCATACAGCAAATCCGCGTACCGAGTTGGGATTCGTCACAATTAGTATTTTTACCACCAAGAGATGGCGCTACGATCACAGTCTCATGATTATAGTGGCCCAGCCGGGTGCTCTGGCATAGTGGTTAGCGTGCCTGCCTCTAAACCAGAGCATTGGGAGGTCGAGGGTTCCAGTCCCAGTCACGTAGTGTCGTCGAAAATAAAAATTTCCGACGAAACGTGACGTAGCTCCGGGATTGGGAAGCGAACCCAAGACTTGGTCCACTATACATCGTGGAGTGTCAGAGCGAGGTAAAAAAAAATTATAGTGGCCCACCCTCACGTGTCAGGTAGTATAAATATTAGACAAATTCATAAATTCCATAGATAAGTAGTTCATCCAAGCTGTACCATTAGTTTATGAGGAGGCGTAAAGTGTCCATGTTAACTTAGTTATGATTATTTTTATAGTTTTATCAACGAGTAAACCAATCGTATACTGTTACCATGTTCAGGCTGTATGAGGAACACCTCAAGGCTTTGTGTATGTTCTGTGCGGCGCGTCCTCCTTACTAAAAAAGAGGGCGCGTATTTATTCTTGAAACATAATAAGTCTCGACGTTGATAAAACGCAATTCTGATTTTATGAATAAGGATTAAGGGGGTAGGAAAAAAATTAATCAACACACATTTTTTGAGCCATACAAGTTCTTCGTTTAATTATGGCTCAGAGAGGAAAATCTCCGAGGTGTAAACCTCATAGAAAAAAAAATCTCTCGCGAATGATGTATTTACAATCGATACAGTCTTCTAGGTTACCGAATATATTTCGCGTGATAATTATTGTGAAGATGAAATCTACGGTCGGAAAAGGCTTGTGGATGTATATGTGTATAGTATGTTTAATTATGTCATGCGATATGATTGTATAGTCGAAGCTTCTTCATAGGCAAAGTTGCCTCGTAGTTTTGTATTGAACCTTTTTCCATTAATATTAAGGATAGAGGTTGAGGTTTTCTCGAATAAAAAACTCGCGCGTTTGAGCCATCGAATTATAAATGTTTATTAGCTCTTGTGGGAAAAGCCTTGCGGCATAAAAACCCACGACGTTTGAACGATTATTTAGAAGCGTATAAAAGCGTGTGTCGCACACGTGAATATGTCGATTGCGTATATGAATGCGTATATGCCTGTTACAGCCGTTTGGCTCGTGCCACCGCGATCTCACGCGCGTTCCGTATTGCGATTTTTGTTTTGTTCGATTCGATCGAATTTCGTGTGATTTTATGAGAGTATATTTGGGCCTCTCGTGGAGCGAATGCAGATGAGAGTATATTTGGGCCTCTCGCCTGTGGTAGTATGGAAGAGCGCTCGGGCTCGTTGTATGATGATAGGGTGCAAGACCCTTGGTATGCGTGTGTGTGTGGGCACTCGGTCCCGTGCAGAAATGAGAGGACACTCGGGCCCTTATGTGTATATCGGCACGAAGGCCATATAGAATGAGAAGACACTTGGGCCTTTCTCATCTATGTAGTGTTAGAGAGCGCTCGGACTCTTTCGTTTATGGTCGTGATACGAGAGAACGCACGGGCTCTCTCGCCCCACGCGTCACCGGCGATCGTCATGAGACGGACGACCGTGATCGACTAGTTAAACTGTATAATGCGCGATTGCCTCCTTGTCCACGCGAGATTTGGCATCCCTGTGGACACGAGTCGATCCGAACGACTCGTTCGAGCGCGGCTCGCATGGAGATCGCAATGGCACGGGCACAAACGACGCTCAGGGACTGAACATCCTCCCCCCGTTGGGAGTGATAACGAACAAAATTATTCAAAAAGTACATGTCTTGAATTTATTATAATCGATTATTTCATACATCATTATCTTAGATCTAAATACGTCATTGGAATGTAATACAGATATTGTCAGTTTACATTTTTCGTTTTATGTTGAATTGAATTTTGAAGGAATAGTAATTGACTTCGTATAACTGTGAAATTGGATGAGAAATTGAAAATTGAAAAAATGAGAAATTTGTCATTTTATCGTATATCGTTTAGCGGTTGATGATAAATTCAAGCGCTTATGGGTAATGCGCAAATCGATTTCGTGTTGCGCTTGTAGATTCCGTGAGCTGTTTTCACGGTGACGACTCTGACCACGCCATCGTCTCCCGGATGCAGCTCGACCACTCGACCCAAGCGCCACTGCATACAAGGTTGATTCTTGTCGATTACTAGGACGACAGCGTCCTGTGCGATGTTTTCCGTTGGATTTATCCATTTTTGTCGTTTTTGCAACTCGCTTAGGTATTCGAGTTGCCATCCGCGCCAGAATTCTTGCCAGGTTTTCGTAATTAGTTGCCACGACGACAATCGGTTGTCTGGAACAAGCGAAAAATCATTTTCTGGCAGCATAGTGAGAGGTCTACCGACAAGAAAATGCGCAGGAGTTGAAGCGATTGGATCGTTCGGATCTGTCGAAATAGGGCACAATGGGCGAGAGTTTAAAATGGCTTCGATTTCGATTGCTAGAGTGGTTAGCTCTTCGTATGTGAACAAAAGATCACGCATTACGCGCTTGAGGTGGTGTTTACACGATTTTACGGCCGCCTCCCTGATACCTCCGAAATGAGGTGAGAGGGGCGGATTAAAATGCCATTCGATTTTTCTGTTTGACGTGAATGCGTATAGTTGAGAGCAAAATTCTTCGGATTCTCTCAATGCGTAAAATTCGCGAAATTGACTGTTTGCGCCGACAAAATTTGTCCCGTTATCGGAATAGATATGCCCCGGAATACCCCAACGACTTGTGAATCGTCGTAAAACCGCGAGGAACGAGTCTGTTGTTAGGTCGCTCGCGATCTCGACGTGAATAGCTTTCGTTGACATGCATATGAATATGCAGCCGTAAACCTTCACGCTATCGCGATTACGATGTTTTTTCTCTTTGACGAGTATAGGACCAAAGTAATCGACTCCCGTGTGATAAAACGCCGGCGCGATATCTACTCTCGATTTAGGCAAATCAGCCATTTGATACGTCCCTGGTACGGCGTGAATTATTTTACGAATTTGATTTCTGCCGTCTAAGATCCAAAATCTTTGCCGGATATTGTATAATGTCGATTGAATTTCGGTATGATATAATTTCTCGTGCATATGTCGAATCAAAAGATCGGTTACGTAATGTCGCGATGGAAGAAGCATTGGATTTTTTTGATCCAGCGAGATATCGGCTTTGATTATGCGACCGCCGACGCGAAGCAAGCCTTTTTCGTCGACCAGCGGGTTCAGAGATCCGAGTTTCGCGCATTTTACTTTTTCTTTGGACAAGAGACGATCGATCTCGTCTTGAAAGTGCGCTCGTTGTATTAATTGAATGACGCGAATCAATCGCGTATAGGACGAAAATTTTTCGACAATTTCTTTCGATTGTAATTGCGAGACCATGCAAAATAATTTTTTGATTCCGGGTAAATCTTTTGAATGTACCACGGCAACTTGAGGCTACACGGATTCAGGCTGGGTCAGCCACGAAGGCCCCCGAAACCACGAGTCGTTGTTCAAAAATTCTCAAGAGAGTTGACCTCGCGATAACGCGTCTGCCGGATTTTGATTGGTTCGGATGTGTCGCCACTTCGCGGTTTTACTGATCTCTTGTATTTGCGCGACGCGATTTGCTTCGAACACCTTCAAGACGCTCGGATGTTTTTTCAGCCACTGTAAAACTGTATTTGAGTCTGACCAGAAAATTGTCTTGTCAACGCGAAAGGTTAATACTTCGCGGATCTCGCGATACAGACGAGCGAGTGTCAGCGCGCCGCAGAGTTTGAGTCGCCGGGTCGTTTGATCTTTTAGTGGGGTGACGCGTCCCTTTGAGCAGAAAAGTCTCACACGAATTTCACCCTTCTGGTCGCAAGAGCGCACGTATATACAAGCCTCGTAACCTGTGTTACTCGCGTCGCAGAAACCGTGAATTTGGATATTGATTGGGTCATTTATCGAGACGTATCGATCAATCTTTAAATTGTCGATTAACGAGAGTTGTTCCGCGAACGATCACCACGCGTAGTCTAACGTGCTGGGCACGGATTCGTCCCAGGTAGTTTTTGCTTTCCAACACCGCTGCATAAGCACCTTTGAGACGAGAATGACCGGACGGAGTAGACCGAGGGGGTCGAAAAATTTAGCGATTTCGGATAAGATATATCGTTTAGTGACCCTTTCGGAGGACTTGATATGTTTCACCGTGCATAGTAAATCGTCATTTCGCGCGTTCCACGAGATGCCGAGTGTCTTGTGTACGGGATTCTCGTCTGTTAGAAATTCGACATTTGAAGTTTTCTCGGTCAGATTGTTTAGAGCTCGCGGATGATTTGATGCCCACTGACGAATATCGAATCCACCACGCTTCAATATTTCGATGACTTTGTCTCGAATTTGTACGACTTTATCGAACGTGTCTGCTCCCGATAACAGATCGTCGACGTATAAGACGCGCGTTAAGGCCTCAGCGCCAATTGGATAATCCGCGCTCTCGTCGCTCGCAAGTTTCTGTACGGTTCGTATTGCGAGGAACGGAGCCGCCGATACGCCGAATGTTACCGTGTTTAACTCGAATACGCGTATTCTCTTGTTATGGAGCCAAAAAATTCGTTGATAACGACGGTCGCTGGGATGAATCCAGACTTTCGCGATATCCGCGGTGATAACGTATTTGTGACTGCGAAACCGTATCAGATGTTCGAATAGTTTTAATTGAATGGTCGGACCGACCATTAACGTGTCGTTAAGCGAGATTCCTTTGCTTGTCTTCGCGGACGCGTCAAAGACAACTTGAGTCTTCGTCGTAGCGCTTGTCGATTTTATAACCGCGTGGTGTGGGAGATAATACCCGGGTTGTGATTCGTCGACAACGAGTGACATATGGCCTAGCTCGATGTACTCGTTCATAATGCGGTAATATTCCTGTTTAAGGATCGGATTTGTGCTGAGTTTCTTCTGCAAGCCAACGAATCGTCGCAAGGCTATTGATCGCGAATCACCAAGATCTCGATCTGCGCTGCGAAACGGCAGATGAACGACGTACCATCCCGACGAATCGCGAGTAACGTTTTGAATGAAATGAGTTTCGCAATCCGTATTTTGCGATAATTTTATCTGACTCGCGCTTGCATCATCGAGCAACCAGAATTTTTCGATTTGTTCCTTTATTCGGTTAATTGGCACGACACCCGTTTTCCGACCGTGTCGTTTGTTCTACCGCCAGCGACGGCCCAGCCGAGCTGAGTTTTCTGTAAAAAGAGATCGCAGCCGTCGCGAGATAGATCACACTGTCCAACCGATAATAATGACAATGTTGCCCCTGACCCGATAAGGACGTCGATTTTTCGAGGCAAATGAAATTGCGGATCGGCCAAACTTACGGTTCGCGGTATATCGATTGATTCGCGAGGGAAGATTTCGTTCGGTGCATTATCCGCTATTTTCGGGATAATCAGAAACGTGAGAGTTTTATTGAAATTATTGTGTATCGAATAAAACGTGCACTCGATTGTGCCTTTAGAAATCGTATTCGCGTCGTCGATCATTCCCACCGAGATCGAGCACGCGCGTATCGGTAAATTTAATTCTTTCACGAGATCGTCCGTGATAAAATGTGCCGTAGCACATGTGTCTAATAAAGCGCGACATTATACGAACTGACCACGTGCGTCCTTAACGCGTATTTGAGTGCTCAGCATTAGCTGTGATTGTAAAGCTCGCGACGTAAAACTGTATGCAATTATTTCGTGATGTGTCGAATTTACCTTTGTTGTCGGAACGGTTGTCGCGTCCAATTTTTCCGTCGGTTGAGTCGCATGGAGGGCTGCAGCAGGAGACTCGCTGTGCAAGAGAGTGTGGTGATACCTCGAGCATCTTTTGCAATGCGTGTAGGTGCATTTACCACCGTGTGGACGCAGACAGTTTCTACACAGGGACGCCCTTTTCACGAAATTCCACCGCTATGGTACCGCCATGTTTTGAAATTCGCGACACTCATAGGCGGGATGATTTTCTTTCTTGCATACTACGCACTTTGCTGACGTGCCAGTCGCGAGGGTGCGAGCGCCGTTTTCTCCCCGTCGCGTCTTGAATCCGTTTTGGTCTTCATTATTCGACAGCGATCGTTTATTGTTAAGTTCTTGTTTCGAACACGAGGCATCTTGCTCGAGAGAGCACAAATGAAACGCGGTCTCGGAAACGAATTTATATATTTGCGCGAGCGTCGGCGAGGTGTCGAGATTGAGCATTTCTTCACACTTTATCCGAACATTGTTGGGTAGCGTGCGTTCGATTATCCGAACCAATAAATGTTCGTCCGGTACAGCGTTCATCGATGCGAGCATGTTCACATGCTGACGCATGTCGTCGACGAGTCTCGTCAAACCATTGTGCGACGCCTTTGTTACCGCGAATGGCTCGAGGACCGCGTCGAGATGTTTTACGATAAGGATTCGAACCTTCCCATGTACGGTTCGGAAGTCGGGCCAACATCGGCGCAACGACGATCGCCTAGATTAAAACGTCGGCCCGACTCCGTTCGCCAACGTCGGTTTGACGCCAAATAAACGCTCTAGCATGATAACACCGGCCCAACGTTACACCTAAGCGTCGGGCCTATGTTGAATGCAACGTAGGCCCGCCGTCGTAATCGATGTAGGCCCTACGATGGTAGCAGCGTCGGGCCTACTTTGAATGCAACGTAGGGCCGACGCTCAAGTGCGACATTGGGCCGATGTTAGCATACCGGCGTTTATTGGACGTCGAACCGACGTCGTAATCGGCGTAGGCCCTACGTTGATAGCAGCGTCCGGCCTACTTTGAATGCAACGTAGGCCCGACGTCATTGTTGACGAAGGAAGAATTATCGTTATAATCACAAAATTTTACAGAAGAAATAGAGTTTTTATTATTATTTCATTCAATACAAAAGAATAAGAATAAAGAAAAAAATAGCCGCGTTTATGCTAATTTTTGGTTATTTTTTATAGTAAGTTATAGTATGTAATCACATTTCGTCTGATTTATTACAAACAAATATAGAAATCAAATAAAAATACCCTCGGCCGTTTATATCAATTTTTGGTTATTTTTATAGTAATAAGTGTTATGCGATTATCGCGTTTCGTCGCTTATTACCAACAAGTAAGAATGAAATAAAAATATCTCAATTTTTTGTTATTCTTATCGTAAGTTTAAGATAATCGATAAAGAAAAAAATGTCAATTTTTTATTTTTTTATAGTAAAGTTTAAGATTATAGCTTTTCGTTTGACGCCTTTTCATTTCCTTTGTTTACGACCACCAGCGCGATCAGCAGCTCCAATAAACCATCGGCTCATCTTCGAAGGAACGGTTTTTGTAGAGACCGAATACTTCTCGGTCAGAACAGCTGTTGGGAAACGAAACAGTGAGAACTATGTATGTAGTAATACACTTTACCAAATCCAAAAAAAACTCATACTAATGAGAAAAACATACCGTCCAAACATTTAAATGTTCCGGTTTGGCTAAAATTTGTTTTTTTTATTCCTCGGATCGCTCGTCCACATGCGCTGTACTGCAGTTGTACGGCTTTGCTTAGCAGACTCGATAGAATGGATGACAGTGCGACGGCGAATTCTTTGTTTCCAATGGTAAACTTTGTCATGATAATTTCCTGTAAGTAAGAAGAAATGAATATTATATTAGTTGTTTTGTGGGGCGCGTCCTCCTTACTAAAAACGAGGGCGCGTAATTAAATTTCGAAAATAGTAAATCTCGACGTTCATAAAATATAATTCTGATTTTATGAATAAGGATTAAAGGAGTAGGGAATAAATAAATCAACACATCTTTTTTGAGCCATACATGTTCTTCGTTTAATTATGGCTCAGAGAGGAAAATCTCCGAGGTGTAAACCTCAAAGAAAAAACCTCTCGCGAATGATGTATTTACAATCGATACAGTCTTTTAGGTTTTAGGTTTAGAATATCTTTCGCGTGATAATTATTGTGAAGGTGAAATCTACAGTCGGAAACGACTTATGGATGTGTATGTGTATTGTAGGTTTAATTATATCATGCGATATGATTGTTATGTATAAAATCTTTGGCGATCTCGTAAAAGTATTGCGCTTGGGTTCAAATAATATAATTACCGTGTTTAAGGTCGCTGTGGACTCGTAAGCGTTGCGCTTGTGTTCCAGAGAATGTGTTATTGTATGAAGTCGCTGGCGACTTCGGAAGCATTGCGCTTGGTTTCAGAGAATGTGTTATTGTATAAAGTCGCTGGCGACTTCGGAAGCATTGCGCTTGGTTTCAGAGAATGTGTTATTGTATAAAGTCGCTGGCGACTTCGGAAGCATTGCGCTTGGTTTCAGAGAATGTATTATTGTATAAAGTCGCTGGCGACTTCGTAAGCATTGCGCTTGTGTTCGGAATCACCGTCTGAATTTGATGCACAGGATGATCGTTCAGATCACCAGCATGCTGACAAATTGAAAGGGAGACACACGCGACTTCACGATTCCTGAGTGGTGATTTAATCGCGATAAATCCTTTATTGTTAGATTATTTTGTTTCTCAGAAAAACAGACACAAAACTAAGAGAAGACGACTGTCCATCAGTCCCGCGATCGTTCGACTGACGAGGCCCAGCCAGCGTTACCCCTTCCAATTCGAGTTTACCCGAGCACATGAAAATTAAAGGGGATGGTTGACCGCGCGACGCTTGAATGTGTACATAAGCGCTAGTGACCCTTGGTACCTGGGTACCTTCAAACTATTCGTTCAACCGAACAGACTCCCCCCGTTGCGAGGAAAAACGAGCAAACATGTTTTTATTTTATTTATTTTATTTTATTATCCCCTTTTTTTACGGTATATTCTGCGAATAGGTAACTGCGTTAGATGAGCATACAATAGATATTGTTTAAATTTCGTCTGGTAACGGACACAGTTGAGTACAATTTCGTTCGTATTCTCCTTGCATCGTCTTGACGGTAGCGACTCTAACGACTCCGTCGTCTCCGGGATGAACCTCGCGGATTATCCCTAACGGCCACCGCATACACGGCTGGTTCTTCTCGATCAAAATTACCACGGCTCCTGGACGGAGTTGACCTGTTGTTTTCTGCCACTTTTGCCGCTTTTGGAATTCGCTCAAGTATTCGAGGTACCATCGTCGCCAAAAATCCTGACGAGCCTTGGAAATAAAATTCCAGACCGTTAAACGATTATTTGGAACGTCGGAAAAGTCGGCTTCCGGCAACCCTGTGAGGGGACGTCCGATGAGGATATGAGCCGGTGTGATGGCTACTGGATCATTCGGATCGGAGGAGAGAGAGCAGAGAGGCCGCGAGTTTAAAATCGCTTCTATCTCTATCGCCAACGTGCTGAACTCCTCGATGGTAAAAGCCTGTTCTCGTATGATCCGTAAGAAATGGTGTTTGAATGACTTCACTGCGGCCTCCCACAACCCTCCAAAATGCGGTGACAACGGAGGGTTGAATTTCCACGTAATGTTACGCTGAGTCGCGTATGCGACGACGGTTTTTCTGAACTCTTGGGTCTCGAGTAATGCATAGAGCTCGCGTAGCCGTTTGTTTGCTCCGACGAAATTTGTCCCGTTGTCTGAGAACACGTGGCTGGGAACTCCACGACGTCCGATAAAACGGCGAAATGCCGCGAGAAATGCTTCAGTGCTGAGATCGCTTACAATCTCAAGGTGGGCGGCCTTTGTCGCCATGCAAACGATAACGCAACCGTATGATTTTATAAATTTTTGGTTCCGGAATTTCTTTTCCTTTACAAGCACCGGGCCGAAATAGTCTACGCCCACGTGTAAAAACGCCGCCGTCCCGCTCACCCGTGCCTTGGGTAAATCAGCCATTTTGCTTTCCAATGGGACCGGCCGGTATCTGAGGGATCGAACGCATTTTCGGATAATCCTTTGTACCTGGTTCCTTCCATCGAGCAGCCACAGCCCTCTCTGTCTTATAGTGCTCAGCGCGCTCTGAATGCCGACATGATATGATCGTTCGTGCGTTTCCTTGATAATCAAATCGGTGACGAGATGATGTGTCGGCAGAAAGATGGGATGTTTATGCTCGTAGGGAATCTCCGCCTTTCTCAGACGTCCTTCGACGCGAAGAAGCCCGTATTCGTCGACGAACGGATTAAGCGAGGCAAGTTTATAGTCCTTGACGGTCTCATTGTTCATGATCCTGTCGATGTCCTTCGAGAATTGGTTTCTCTGGATCAATTGTAAAATTTTATGTTCCGCGGCAATCCTTTCTGCCGCCTCGATTTCTCTTCCCGTATACTTCTTGGGTGTTCGTATACGCAAACAATATGCCACCACCCTCGTTCATTTCGAATAAGAAGAAAATCGGGTGAGTAGGTCACCGCTCTCCGGTTGCGAAACAAAGCATATATTCTTTTTAAGCGCGGTAGAGTCGGTAACCGTGATCTCGGCGTTCTCTGGCCATTCCCTTTCAGATTGGTTAAGCCATATCGGTCCTGTGAACCACGAATTATTCCGCAAAAAATCCTTGGGAAGTTGACCGCGCGATAGTGCGTCCGCGGGATTTTCCTCACCCTTCACATGACGCCACTTCACCTCGTTCTCGAGAGTCTGAATTTCGGCGATGCGGTTCGATTCGAAAACCCTTAGAACCTCCGGAGGTTTTTTGAGCCAGTTAAGCACGATGCTCGAATCTGACCACAAAATAATGCGATCTACCTTGAAGTCGAAAACTGATCGAACCTCTTTATATAACCGAGCTAAAATCAATGCACCGCACAATTCGAGCTGAGGGATGGTATGTATCTCCCTTTCTTTCTCATCTGTCAAAGCTCCCTTTCGCGATATACGCCTTGATTTCAACGGAGCGACGCGAGATTTGGCGCACGCTAGAGCCATAGAAACTCGGCCGTTCGGATCGACCGATCGCACATAAATGCAAGCTCCGTAGCCATCTTTACTAGCGTCTCAAAATCCGTATATCTCGATCGTTTTCGGATTTTTCAATAACAAATGCCGTTTCACCGACACGTCGCGCAAGAGTCCGAGTTGACGTGAAAACGCAATCCAGTCCGCGTGCAAGTTTTGCGGTAAGGATTCATCCCAATTAACCTCCGCTCGCCAACATTTTTGAAGGATGATCTTCGCGAACATGACCGTGGGACCGAGCAAACCCAACGGATCGAATATTTTTGCGATTTCGGATAGTACGTTGCGCTTTGTTATCGTTTCCGGGCATTCGATCGGTTTGACTGTAAACCCATATTCGTCGCGTTGTGAGTCCCACACGATGCCGGGTGTTTTTATGACAGCGTTTGACTCAATCGCCCGATCGAGATCGCGAAATCTTTCTTCTAAGTTATCGAGCGCGTGTCGATGATTTGAGGCCCATTGCCGAATATTGAACCCTTCACGCCTCAACAGTTCGATTACCTCGTCACGTATTCGCAAAATTTCCTCAAGTGAATCTGCGCCCGTTAAAAGATCGTCGACGTACATGTCGCGCCTTAAAACCTCCGCCGCGTGGGGAAAATTGCTTCTCTCGTCGTCCGCGAGCCGGTGAATCGTGCGTATCGCGAGATAAGGCGCAGCCGACACCCCAAAGGTCACCGTATTCAGTTCGTACGTCGTAAGCTCACTGCCGCGATACCAAAAAACTCGCTGAAATCTCCGGTCGCTTGGATGCATGAGCACCTGCCGGTACATTTTCTCAATATCCGCCGTGACGACGTACGTATGGATTCGGTAACGTAACAAATGCCCGAATAATTTATTTTGTATGACCGGACCGACCATCAATGTATCGTTTAATGAAAAATCCTTGCCGGATTTCGCGGAGGCGTCGAACACCACGCGGACCTTGGTCGTGTTGCTGGAGGCCTTTACCACCGCGTGATGTGGCAGAAAGTATCCGTCGGTCAATTCGTCGTGACATTCAGACATATGTCCGAGATCCACGTATTCTTTCATCACCTTGATGTATTCTTCCTTGAGGACAGGATTTGAATTCAGTTTTTTCTGGAGAGAGTAAAATCGTCGCAGTGCTTGAGATCGTGAATCACCGAAGTCCGTATTTGCGTGTCGAAACGGTAGACGCACGATATACCGTCCTGTATCGTCGCGCGTCGTGTTTTTTGCGTAATACTCTTCGCATAACGAGTCCTCGGACGAGAAGGATACCTTGGCGTTGACCTCTTCGATCTCCCAGACTTTGTTGATCAGTTTCGATAGGTTGGTGAGGTTGCAGGAGATTCCGTAATTCTCGCGTTCTCTATTCACCCCTCCGGCTATTACCCAACCCAAGCGCGTTTTCTGCAGAATTAAATCAACTCCGTTTTTAGACAAATTTATTTGTCCGACGGACAACATGGACAACGTGGCACCGGAACCGATTAGTATGTCCACTGGTCGAGGTACGTAGAATTGCGGGTCCGCCACTCGCAAATTTGTTGGGATCTTAATCAACTCGCGTGGAAACACCGTGTCCGGCACTGAACTCGCGATTTCATTTACTGTCAAACAATTCACGGATTTTATGAATCTGTTGCTCTTCGATTGGAATTGTATCTTGACACAACCTTTCGTTTGCGTCTGTGCTCCGTTAATCGCGTTGACCGGCGTTGCGTACGAGTAAGCGGGAAGTCGCAATTTTCGCGCAAACTCCTCCGTAATAAAATGCGCGGTCGAACAAGTGTCCAACAAAGCTCGGACCTCGAATAATTTATTGTCCACGTCGCGAACGTTTATAATGGCACTCATCATCAATTGTGAGCTGGGCACGCGCGACACCGAGATGAATACGTCCACGCCTAGTCATGCCGACGATGCCTTTGTTGCCATCGATTTATTGTCCTCTAAACCCTTCGGAGTGAATCGTGCGGCCGACGATTTGGATGTTCTGTGTGAAGGAGAGTGTGATGATACCTTCGGCATTATTTGCATCGTTTGGCGGTGGGGCATTCACCAGCGTGAGGGCGCAAACAATGACGACACAGGTGCTTGGCCTTGACGAAGTCCCAACGCTGTTGTGTCGTCATTTTCTCGAACGTCGGACACTTGTAAATTATGTGCTTACCGTTGCATTGCACACAGTTCGCGGGTGGGGTCGTCACGAATGTTCGCGCGCCGTTGTCGCCCTTCCGCATTTTTGTCATCCGCAATTCCTTTTCGCTTGGTCGCTTCTCTCCCTTCGTGCGCGTGTTGTCCTGGTCCAGGGCCAAAAACCGGTGGGATGTTTCATTAATGAATTTGCAGAATTGATCGAAACTCGGCAGTGAATCCAGATCAAGAGATTCTTACCATCTCTCTCTTCTGTCCCTCGGAAGAGCCCTTTCGAGGATTCTCACGATAACTCGCTCGTCGGGCGTCACGTCTAAGGACTTAAGCATGCTGAAGTGTTGGCGAACCTTGTCGATTAGTTTCGCCAGCCCCTTCGACGTCCCTTTTTTCAACGGCTCGATGTCGAGAATCGCGTCGAAATGTCGAGAAACGAGGACGCGCCTCCTCTGGTACGCGTCGGTAAGTAGGATCCAAGCGGTCTTGTAGCTCTCTGCGCTAGCGTCGAATAGAGAGAGCTTGTTCGCTGCTTCCCCCTCCAGTGCGTCTTTCAGGTAGAGGAACTTTGTCAAATCGTCGATGTCTGATCTCCTGTCGACCATGCTCATGAAAGTATTTTTGAACGTCAGCCATTTACTGTGGTCACCGTCAAATTTGGGTAACTCCGTGAACGGAAGCTTGAGTAGGCGCTGTTTTTCTCTATGGTGGTGTCACCGGTTGACTCCCCCAACCTAGTCGTGCCCAAAATGTTTTCCACTTCTGCGGCGAGCTCGTAGTAATCGTTTTGAATCGCGTTTAATTGCTCTAACCCTTCGTTCGTCGCATCTAGAACGGCGAGCTCGTCGTGCATCTCTTCGTATGCATGAAATGAAAAAGTTACTCGCGTCAGACGTAGCTTCATGTTCATTTTGTCGATTTTTCCTTGAGCCACAGCATTGCGCCGTGTCGTTATTTGCGTTTTCAGCGCCGTCCGCTTCTGCGAGATTTGCGCGATGCGCGTCGCCATGTTGAGAAGGTGTTAGAATTATCCTTTCTCAATCTCAATCTCAATGGTTTGAAAAAAACCACGCGAACTCGCGATCGCGCCCTTTCTTGTCACTCGAACACGAAATGGGTTATTCTGATTTCTTTCGGTACGGATTATTAATAATCACGTTTGCACTATGTTTGATAAATTCCGGGATTATTTACGCGAAATCTCAAGTCGTTGTTGTACGAAAACCCTTCCTTCGAGAACAAAGAAACGATGGGGAAAAATTCGAACGGAACGATTGGATTGCACGACGGACGCGAACTAACTGTGACGCTGACGCCTTACGCGCTCTACGGAGGATTGGGGAGAGGGTTCGGGCCCATGACGCCCGGCCGTGTCCCGAAAGTTTCCGAAACTTCTTTGTCCCCGCGTATTGGGTTTTTCCCGGTATACGTACTATTTCACGGTCCCTATGAGTGCATTGCATGCATCATAAAGCAAGCGAGAAAAATTAAGAAACAAAGGAAAAATCCAATGTTAATTTTCTTCAAATCATGCAAGATAGATAAAACATAGAAAGAAGGGATTGTGTAGATTTCACCTCACAAGAGGCACCATGTTTTGTGGGGCGCGTCCTCCTTACTAAAAAAGAGGGTGCGTATTTAAATTTCGAAAAATAGTAAATCTCGACGTTGATAAAATATAATTCTGATTTTATGAATAAGGATTAAAGGGGTAGGGAATAAATAAATCAACACATCTTTTTTGAGCCATACAAGTTCTTCGTTTAATTATGGCTCAGAGAGGAAAATCTCCGAGGTGTAAACCTCAGAGAAAAAACCTCTCGCGAATGATGTATTTACAATCGATACAGTCTTTTAGGTTATAGAATATCTTTCGCATGATAATTATTGTGAAGGTGAAATCTACAGTCGGAAATGACTTATGGATGGGTATGTGTATTGTAGGTTTAATTATATCATGCGATATGATTGTTATGTATAAAATCGTTGGCGATCTCGTAAAAGTATTGCGCTTGGGTTCAGATAATATAATTACCGTGTTTAAGGTCGCTGTGGACTCGTAAGCATTGCGCTTGTGTTCCAGAGAATGTGTTGTTGTATGAAGTCGCTGGCGACTTCGGAAGCATTGCGCTTGGTTTCAGAGAATGTGTTATTGTATAAAGTCGCTGGCGACTTCGGAAGCATTGCGCTTGGTTTCAGAGAATGTATTATTGTATAAAGTCGCTGGCGACTTCGTAAGCATTGCGCTTGTGTTCGGAATCACCGTCTGAATTTGATGCACAGGATGATCGTTCAGATCACCAGCATGCTGACAAATTGAAAGGGAGACACACGCGACTTCACAATTCCTGAGTGGTGATTTAATCGCGATAAATCCTTTATTGTTAGATTATTTTGTTTCTCAGAAAAACAGACACAAAACTAAGAGAAGACGACTGTCCATCAGTCCCGCGATCGTTCGACTGACGAGGCCCAGCCAGCGTTACCCCTTCCAATTCGAGTTTACCCGAGCACATGAAAATTAAAGGGGATGGTTGACCGCGCGACGCTTGAATGTGTACATAAGCGCTAGTGACCCTTGGTACCTGGGTACCTTCAAACTATTCGTTCAACCGAACATTAGTTTAAGGTAAATTCGCTTTTTTCGTAGCCAATTAATCCCTCCCCCCCCCCCCCCCTTAGTGTATTATAATTTATAAATATTTATTAACTAATAGTAATTTTATACGGAACTTACCAACGCCCTTCGTTTCTCTTCGTTGGAAATTATCACTGCATCAAATATCTCGAAATCTTCTGTCGTTTGTAGAGGAAGTTCGAATCCCAAACTTTTGATTTGGTGAGAAAAGTTTGTGGTCAGTGAGGAGACGCTGTTGACCACCACTGTATTCTTGACTTCGTCCGCTCGTGCCTGTGTGTCGTATAGGATACTTCGTTTGACTCCATCGAGCTCACGAAGAATTCGGGTTACCGAGAGGTGAATCGCTCCGAGCATCGTTGACGTAACTTTTTCTGCAAAAAAAAAACAATATTTATTCGAATCTCATTCTGTCATATTATGTTGAACGATTGTTGTTAATTAATTATCGTGTAAAATACGTACCCAAATCTGTGGCTTTGACCGCGTTCCCTACCGCACCTATATATAAATGAAATGAATATAAATGAAAATGAATATAATATAAATGAATATGTGAGAAAAAATAATCAAAATGAATAAATAAATAAAAAAACAGATAGAGGGAATGAATATTTGACTAACGTTTTATAAATCCCCCCAAAAAACACCATAAATGGTGTAAAAAAAGTTGAGACAAGTACATTTCCTTGCATCGTTTTATCTTTCCTTACAAAAATATGTCAAACATAAATAGTTGTAAAATAAATCCTCACAAAAAGTTCTCAAATAATTTCAAATCATCCAACTCACAGTTGCCAAGTACATCCAGCATTTTTATTGTTTACATTGTTTATTAACCATTTATAAGTAGGTCACAACGCCCGAAAACGTCTTGAAACGGGACTTAGGGACTTAATCTAAAAATGTATTGTTTGAAAAATTTTTATTGAAAAAAATTCGGATTGAAAAAAAAATTCAAACGAAGTACTTGGCAAGTTACGTAAAATGACTGTACGGACTACCTGTTACGAACTCGCCAAGTACTTCGTTCGAATTTTTTTTTCAATCCGAATTTTTTTCAATAAAAATTTTTCAAACAATACATTTTTAGATTAAGTCCCTAAGTCCCGTTTCAAGACGTTTTCGGGCGTTGTGACCTACTTATAAATGGTTAATAAACAATGTAAACAATAAAAATGCTGGATGTACTTGGCAACTGTGAGTTGGATGATTTGAAATTATTTGAGAACTTTTTGTGAGGATTTATTTTACAACTATTTATGTTTGACATATTTTTGTAAGGAAAGATAAAACGATGCAAGGAAATGTACTTGTCTCAACTTTTTTTACACCATTTATGGTGTTTTTTGGGGGGATTTGGCTTCTTTTTGCAAAGGATTATATATATTTTTACCATGTAACTTCTATGTGAAAGCTTCGAATGGTGACTGCTCTGCTCAGGCTAGAATTAAACAATTTTTGAGGGGATGAATTTCGTCTTTCCAAAACATTTCGTCATGCGATGGTTTCATTATTTTACAAATTCAGAGGCCCCAATCTAGCAACTAAGACATTAAATATCATTTGCATTTCGTTTATTAGATCCTTAAGGGGGTCAGGTACCGAAAATTTCACATCCAGAACCACTAACGGTAGAGACTCGCTAATTTTGGTCTTGATATCATTTCTCGTATCAAAATACCTCACATTGATAAAATTTCGAAAAATTAATTTTTTCCACGTGTTTAAAATAATTTTTTTCGAATCCGTTACGATAGGTATCGGAAATCCCATCTGCTAGATTGTTCATTGTGACCCAAAGAATGTGTAAAAAAATCTACAACCCTCAAAGTTCAAAATTGTAGGAGGAGATACCATTTAAAGGCACAAAAATTTTCCAAATGTGTGATAAATTAATTGGTAGAATATAATAAGAAGAAAATGGATTCCATGGCCTGAATAAAAAAATTCTATGATATGATCAAGTAATAAAACTTTACCTGGACGAAATTATATAACAACACTTATCACAATGAATAATCTAGCAGTTGGGATTTTCGATATATCAACGGTTTCGAAAAAAATTATCTTGAAAATAGGGAAAAAATTAATTTTTCTAAATTTCATGAGGTATTTTGATATGAGAAATGATATCAAGACAAAAATCAGCCAGTCTCTACCGTTAGAGGTTCTGGATGTGAAAATTTCGGTACCTGACCCCCTTAATAAGCTTAGCAAACTTCAAAATGTTCCATGCGTACAACATGTTATCAATGAGGTATCCCGATTATTGAGAATGCTCGCATGACCTATCCGAACAACTTTGAGTCTTTGATTCTTGATACAATGCACCATCGCTAAGATATAAAATCATAGGCATCGCTTTTCGATAGTCTGTTTATAATATTGAGCTTTATGTTTTTTTTCTTAGCGATGGAATGGTAAAGCTTTGTTTGTACAGATACCAACTGAATGCAGACTCAACCCGACCCACGTAATTCTGCTCATAAAAGTCACACGCATAATTAACTGAACACAGAAAAATTCGACACATTGCACTGTAAAACAAAAAAAATCCCATGAAGCGACATGACCCAGACAAACTCAGCCTATAATTAAATTGGTGCAGAAAAACCCAATGCGCCATCGGCTTGCTCCAATTAAACTGGACATATTGCCAATTCAACATGGAAAAACTCGATGCATCACCAATTCGACATGCAAAAACTGCCAGGGCATGCCAACACAGAAAAATTCTCCCTTGGCGTAACTCGCCACAGCGAAACTTTCGTGGCACAGCTCGGCCCGCTCCAACTCTACACAGTCTAACGGACTATGGTTGCGTCTGTTGAGAGTTGAAGCGGACCAAGTTACGCCGCATGAGAGTTTTCGCTGTGTGAAACTGTACCATGGGAGAGTATATCTCCATCGAGATAGCCCGTAGGAGATTTTTTGTGCGTTGAGTTGGTGGTGCGTCGAATTTTTCTATTCCAAATTGGTGGTGCTTTGTGTTTTATTGTAGCAAGTTGATGGCGCAACGAGTTTATTTTTATCAAGTTGGATATGGGCCAAATTTACTGGGTCAAATCCCTATATGGGGAAATGTTTTTGTGACGGCTTAGCGATGTAACTAATTTTTCTGTGTTTAGTTGATGACGCATACTATTTTTCTGTCTAGAATTGCGCGAGCTTCTCTGGTTTGCATTCAGATGAAATCTGTGATAATAAGGCAGTGCAGCTGGGACTTTGTATGATGTCAAATAGAATACTCGGAGTTGATGGCGTTGATCATGTGCGGATTAAAAAACGTTAGAAGAGCTCCGGCATATCGATAACAAGCATAATGCTCACGGAACCTTTTGAAGTCCTGATGATCCTGAGAGAGGGAAGAGATACAAAAAGAAAATATTCAATCGAAATTACACGATGCAAAGAACTTATGAAGTTCACTTGGAATTTAAATATCATTTAAATAATAATTAAAATGTAAAAAACAATGTTAAAAATAAAAATACTGAATGTACTTTGATGTTTGTGGAAAAAAACACAATTCTGTTTCATTAATATACTTTAAACTTTATTTAATTAATAATCAATATTTATTTTTCGAAATACACCAATATAACCACTAAATGGGGAGTCATATCACTACGAGAACGCACATATAAGTATATAATTTTTTTTTTCACCGGTTCTGTCCGAAAATGATAAAATAATACTCTAACACTGTTCGTTTTTTTTTTTTTTTTTTCAATTTATTTTTATACTTCACTTTCGTAATAAAACCTCTGAACTTTCATCTCAAAGTAACGATAAAAAAAAAGCGTAAACGACTTTCGGAAATGCCGAAGCAACGAAGGCAGCTTCGTTAACCAAAGATCATACGTCACATGACATACGTGATTTCAGCCTTTTAGCCTGGTGTGACAGGTGAGCGATGAATTCGCGGTTAGATTCACGGGCGGTGCGAAAATTTGTGGCGGAGACAAAAAAAAAAAAAAGAAAACGATGATGATGATGTACGTCGAATGAAAATAATAAAATGCAATATCTCCCATATGTCAATAGCTACAGCATTCATTTGGGTACCGATCGAAAGAGAAAAAAAAATAAAAAATATTCGTGTTGATATCATTGCCTAAGTCCGTATAATTCATTAATAATTCGGAAAATAAGTTTCGTTATATAGATATACTCCCGTGTATAAGCCAGATGTGTGGCGTATAAGAGGCTGTAGTACCTCTCGACATGTCGGTAAAGGAGAGGAAATGTACTTGTCTCGAGGCACTACCGTGCCTCTTAATATGAAAGAAATGTTCGACATTCGCGAGCGGGCAATCTTATCATTTTTTGTTCCTCAGTGTAAAAAAATACCGCCCAAATAATTGGAAAAAGATGAAGAAAAAGTGTGAAACAAAATCAATTATAATTATTCAGTCTTTGAGGAAGCTGGGTGTTTTCGAGAGACATTTATGCCACGTAATATATTCATCAACGTAACCCGACTCTCACTCGCGTAATACACAGCAGAACACACGAATATACATGAATGTGATATGTTACGTCCTGGGTTTTTGGAATTATAATTTTAAAAATCGAAATAAAATTTTTTTTTAAAGTAATATTTTAATAATTCAGAGACGAAGAGACGTCTCAAAAGGTAACAATATCCGATACAATCATCGTGCGAACAAGTTATCAGTGACGATCCCACAGTCACAGCGTCTGCAAATTTTGCTGACACTGGGGATCTCACGGTAACGGGCCGGACGCTGGGCACCTACAAGATGTGCAACGCCCGACCCACGCACTCTTTTTTTGTCGCGGAGTAATCTCGAAGATGCTCTGCACTATTAAGATCTAAAGTGAGTTCAGTTAGAGGACGACACTCGACCAGAATGGTCGAGGTCGCAAAAATTCGGAAATCCTCTACTCCGGCTCCCGACCCGAATGGTCGGGGCCGTCACAAAATTTTAAGTCAAATATAAATTCAAAATCAACAAATATAAAAATTGCGCTCCAAAATTCACGGATAAACAAACGAATAAATAAATAAAACGAAGAATAAAATTCAAAATCACCGATCACCACTCTAGCTCCAGTCTTTGGCGGGCACATTCCCGCCTAAAAAGGAGCAAAACAACATTCAAACATCGTTACGCCAACGGAAAAATAATATTAAAATATCCGGGACGTAACAATAAAATAGGGCAAAAAAATTAAAGGAAAAATAAATAAATAAAATTAAGAGTCGATGAGGCGAGTTTTAACGCGTTTACGGACGAACATGCTCACCGAATATCGTTAATTATTGAAGCTGAAAGAAATGTATGATTTTTGCATTTGCGATTGTTAGCACAATTTATAATTTCGAGGAGCAAGCGAAAAAAACCCAAAAGGAACAATCGTACTGTTCGATGAAAAAAATGTCTTCTAAATGGCGCAAATAGGAAAAAATATATATAAAAAACAAACGTAGAGAGTCACAAAAAAAGTAGAAGAAGAACAGCAAAAGAATTAATTTTCTTGCGAAGAATAAATGCGATGTTACGGATAACGTTAGAACGGATATATATATATATATATATATATATATATATATTATATGTAAATAATATAATTAATATTAATTAATTAATTAATTTAAATGAAGGTTGATGAAAAAATACCTGCAAGCATTTCTGTACCCTCGGTATTATCCTTGTGACATCCGTTTTCTGCCAAATTGTCTCGTCGAACCACTTTCCTTGTGGAGGCGGAAGAATCAGCTGGTCGTGAGGTTCTTTCTTCTGTGAAAAATAAAATACAATTTAAAGAATAAATTGAAATATAAATTATGGATAAATAATTAAAATGAATTTGTCTTACTTTGCGCAGAGTCGTTCGAAGTCATCGGAAGTAGAGTTCGTAGTTCGGAAAGACCCTCCGCCGCAGACATAACGATGATGTTGTTATTGTCCTCGCAATCTGTTTCTTCTGGAATATTTTCGCCGGTACTGAGCACGACAGAATCAGTGTAAAATTTCTTGAGACGTCTGATGCCTTTCTCGTAGCTCACTAAACAAACGAAAAATTTGTTATTCAATATCCTGTCGAACATGATCGTAGCGAGATGGATTAAAAATACCATGATTCAGCTTACCTGCTTCTTTGAGAATTGAAACTTCGCATCCTTTCCACAATCTGTCCCTCGTTTTTGAAGTTTTGGTCCAGCTGTCGACTTTTGACCAATCTTTCTTTGGCGGATAATAGCATATCCATTTTTGTTCGACTCGATCGACCCACCCGCGAGGAACCAGTTCCACAGACACTTTATTTCTCCTAGTTTTTTCGTGCATGAAATCGACCACGACGTGCGTCGTTTGATCCGTCAAAAAATAACTTTGGGGAATGGAAAAGAAAAAGTAATTTTGAGGTTATGACAGCGCCCCTATTGAAGACTATGAAAACGCTCTTATTAACACGCTATAAAAATGCATGATATGAATTTTATACTTACTCATCGTTAAGGTGAGGATCGATCTCATCGGAAGACATATTCGGCTTTTCTCTCCACGTCGAGTATTGTACGTTGGCGAAAGAAAATAAACTCGAAATACGTGCGGACAACTCGAGCGTTCAACTGCGTACTGCGTTCAACTATGTACTATTGTGTGAGCGTGAGCCGGTATACACGTACACACGTATTGCCACCGCCACCGCTGAGACGCGGTTTTTCGCGGGAAAGGCGCGTTCTCGGATTGGCCCCCCTCTCTCATGAAACGCGCGAAATTTAAATTAGCACGAAATAGTTTATAGTGCACTTGAGTCAATTTATATTTAATTTATAGAGAATTTTTAAATTAAGTAGTTTATTTTAAATTAAGTAGTTAAATTCATCGTATTAATTTTTTTATTATATTCTGATTTTTTTTTATTTCACAACTCTTTTTTTAATTTGTTTTATTTTATTATTTAATATTTTATTGCCGTTCTTTCAATGGAGAAGGGTGGCTGCGTATCTTTTTCCAAGAATTTTGAAAAAGATACATTTTTTGTCGAAGTCAGACCCGGACCGCTCTACCAAAGTACTCACGCGTTTTCCCAATTTGAATATTCCAAACATCGATGAATTCTGCGGATATTTGAATGCGTCGCCCTGGATCTTGATCAAATGACCTTCTATAAAAAGGTCACTGATTCGAAATTCAGCACTCTTCGCAACAGTTATTTTTTTTATTCTCATAATATTACCATCGTTTAAGAGAGCGAGATTATTCGGTCGGGATGAGCTGAGAAGGACGTCTTTTATTTCGATACTTTTAATCGTTGATCTGGACTCTCCAGTTTCTCTTATAAATTGGAAATTACCAAGTACACTGCGAGGTCGCATGATGTAATCTGGCAATGCATCTGCTTCAGCTAGACGGTTCACAACTTGCACTACAGGATTGTTCGGTGATCGGATCAATTTTTTAATTTTTCCCAGTTGGTTTTCAAAGGGAAACGACGAAAAGTTGCTCACTGAAGCTTGCATGTAATCTACATCATCCACGATATGGATTAAGTTGTGGAAATTCATGGTTTGACTCGTCTCTCCATAGAACGTGGGCATTAGATGAAAAAATTTTCTCAATAATTCCCTGGTATAAGCCGTATACTTCGTAGCATTTTCCGAGATATCGAGTATCCTGCAAGCTACAAATAGTAGCAAAAAATGCATATATCTTTCTGGTGACAAGATTTCTTCTAGTACGATCCCGCCACAATAAAACAGGAAAAATCGAAATTGTGTAGCTTTCCAATGCATCCAGTCTTCAAGGTCAAACTCTTTACGTTGAAATTCACGAGGTACTGAGGGTGTTATCGATGCCATTATCTCTCTTAGAATTTTTCTCTTTGATCGTTTTATACGAGCTATGCTTTTTTTATTTTTGCCATCACCGAACCAGTGCGTAAACAAAGAACGCATGACACCAATACATAACAGGTGCATGTAATCGAGTACTACACCGCTTATTATATCGAAGTTTGGTATCTTTAATAACGGCAAGGATTCATTTTCGTGATGATGCGCTCCTTGAGTTTTGTTTTTAAACGATTCGTGGGTCCGAAGAGCAGCATCTATTTCTGGATGAACGCGTTTGTTTTTCGCTATTGTGAGTCCTCTCGTTTCGCATCGCTCATATCCATAAAATGCATTGTGAGCCTTGCAACATAGCATGAATGCTCTCGCAGGTGTGTCACATACGAGTGCCTCGACTTTAAACGCGTATCGTGTCGATTTTATTACGATTCCATCGTTTGTCAGTCGTTTAGCCTCACGTCCAAAATCACGGAAAAATTCTTCAACCGAAGCTGGCTTAGAATCTCCATAATAAAGGGCAACGATGACTGAAACACAGTGGTAGTCTGAATGAAAAACTTGAATCAATATCGGCCAAGACTGTTTTCGAGAATTGTTAAAGATGGGCATTCCGTCTGTGCTGACAAGGATTTTCATGGTCTCGCACTTATAAATTATAGGATCTACTCTTTTTTTTAATGCTTCCTCGATTCCTATGTAGATAAAACTACCTTCGACACCTCGTTTTGAGAGCATAGATTGCTTTGGCCGTACGTGGGTGGTACCTAAGAGAGTTTCTGCTGTAGGTGGAAGCTCCAAACCTCTGCTTCTCAAAGCAACTAACAGCTGGGAAACGCACTTATTTGTCAACGTTGTCATATTCGTTAACGCCCAGTAACGTAATATCTCTGCCATAGTCTGCGGTGTACTTTCGACCTTTTCATTTTGCACGTCAATTACCTGAGTTGCTTCGTCATCTATCGTTGAGACCGGGCTAGAACTTCTACTTGGAAGTTGTTGAGTCTCTTGATAATCTTCTTGCGCCGCGAAACTGGAATATTCCTTTGAATTTTCATGTGCATTTGGATGCGAACTAGCTGCAATCGCGTCTACAGTTTCCAAAACACCACCGTGAGAGGTTAAGTGATGCCCAGGAGGCTCAGGATTGTCAAGCTCGTATCTCATTTTACTGAGGACACGAAATTTTTTCACACGACTATACGAGGATTTTTTTTTTATACTATTACTATACGAGGCTTTATTTGAAACTATATTTCAACTCCAAAAAATCATGAACTCTTCTCTGCAACTAATGATCCTCCGTGCGCCACATATACGGTGTGTGTATAGTGTGAATAAGGCAAAGCTCAAGCGGAAGATATATCTCTATAACATACACCGACATACAGTCAATTGCCGACCGTTGGTTGTACTCTGAGATGCAAGCAGTGGCCAACTATCTTCAGACGACGATAAGCTAACGTCGTCTGAATCATGATAGCCAACGTCGCCCCAACCACAGACCCCAACGTCGTCGCGATGGTCGAACAAGAGTTTCACGAACGTTGAGCCGTGGTTGAGTTCCGATCGTCGGCTGCCGGTTTTTCCCCGCCTTACTGCCGACCATTGGCTGTACTCTGGAGTGCAACAAGTGGCCAACTGTCTTTATATGACGGTAAGCCAACGTCGTCTGAATCATGGTAGCCAACGTCGCGCCAACCACAGAGCCTAACGTCGTCGCGATGGTCGAACAAGAGTTTCACCACCGTTGGGCCATGGTTGGGTTCCGATCGTCGGGTACCGATTCTTTGCCGCTTAATAGCCAGACATCCCGCGTACGTTTTACCAACGTTGGGCCGTCATAGACCTCCGACCGTCGGTTGCCAACGAGATGCCACAGTACAGTTAATCGTCGGCCGACGTCAGAACGTTGGCTACCCGTACATGGGTTGTCGTACGAATTTAAGAGTAACTTCCACGCTGTATCGTAATTGTTCTCATTCACGTGATAGATCAGGATTTTATTCAACGCGTCACCCTCGAGACAATTCTTCAGATGGAGGAATTTTTGTGATTTCGTTATATATTCGCGCGAATCGATCATCGTAAGAAACGTGTTTTTGAACGGGAGCCATTTCTCGATATTCCCGTCGAATTTCGGGAGATCCGCGACCGGTAATTTAAGTGGACGCGTGCCGTCGATCGGCAAAGAAGTCACGTTTAACACACTCGGAGGTTGCGGCGTTGTCGATGGCAAGTCTGCCTCGATATTTATCACGACCACGTAGAATCGATCTTGTAATTCGTCGAAATCGTCGGCTTGATCGTTCTCTTATCGACCAATAACACGACTTCATCGCGCAATTCTTCGTATGCACGAAATTTTTCCTTGACACGATCTAAACGCATTTTTACATTCACGGGATCTGATTCCGCGTCTTCCACGATTTTCTCGAGTTTGGTTAATCACGATTTTCTCGAGTTTGGTTAATCGCGCTTTCAAGGTCGCGCGTTTTTGATGAATAAACTTTACGCGGTTAGCCATTTCGACTGAACTCGAACCGAGTAAATATTTCGAAGATATTTGACAAAGAATACGTATCGACACTTCGAACTGAGAGACACGTTGTCTTTGCGTTGAATGTCGTGTTGCGACTGACTCTCAAGGGTAAGCTCTCGAGCCTTTCCACATGTAGCACATATTTTTCCGAAAAAACACGTACCAACTCGCACGACCCCGACAAAGGATTAGAAATCGAGCGCGGCCCGAGCTAAAGTAAACAAGTCCCAAAAAGAAATATATTTTCGACTATGTCGAACGTTTGAACCATGAAGAAGATGTATAACGCCAAAAATAATGCGATATAAGAATTTAGAAATAATTGAATACTTATATTTCTGGAGATGATGATCGTGTTCCACAGATGACGAGCTGGGGGTGGCGAGGTCCGGAGGCGATGGTCGGTCGGTCGCAGAGTCGTCCTTTCGATAATGCGATGCACTTTTGCACTTTTTCTGGTCCTCTTTGAGGGCGTGGGTTCGAATCCCACTTCTGACACCATTTTGTATAGTCGAAGCTTCTTCATAGGCGAAGGTGCCTCGTAGTTTTGTATTGAACATTTTTCCATTAATATGAAGGCTAGAGGTTGAGGTTTTCTCGAATAAAAAACTCGCGCGTTTCAGCCATCGAATTATGAATGTTTACTAGCTCTTGTGGGAAAAGCCTTGCGGCATAAAAACCCACGACGTTTGAACGATTATTTAGAAGCGTATAAAAGCGTGTGTCGCACACGTGAATATGTCGATTGCGTATATGAATGCGTATATGCCGGTTACAGCCATTTGGCTCGTGCCACCGCGATCTCACGCGCGTTTCGTATTGCGATTTTTGTTTTGTTCGATTCGATCGAATTTCGTGTGATTTTATGAGAGTATATTTGGGCCTCTCGTGGAGCGAATGCAGATGAGAGTATATTTGGGCCTCTCGCCTGTGGTAGTATGGAAGAGCGCTCGGGCTCGTTGTATGATGATAGGGTGCAAGACCCTTGGTATGTGTGTGTGTATGGGCACTCGGTCCCGTGCAGAAATGAGAGGACACTCGGACCCTAATGTGTATATCGGCACAAAGGCCATATAGAATGAGAAGACACTTGGGCCTTTCTCATCTATGTAGTGTTAGAGAGCGCTTGGACTCTTTCGTTTATGGTCGTGGTACGAGAGAACGCACGGGCTCTCTCGCTCCACGCGTCACCGGCGATCGTTACTAGACGGACGACCGTGATCGACTAGTTAAAATGTATAATGTGCGCTCGCCTCCTTGTCCACGCGAGATTTAGCATCCCTGTGGACACGAGTCGTTCGAGCGCGGCTCGCATGGAGATCGCAATGGCACGGGCACAAACGACGCTCAGGCACTGAACAATGATTGTTGTGTATAAAGTCGCTGGTGACCTCGTAAGCATTGCGCTTGTGTTCACAGATAATGTGATCGTTGCGTATGAAATCGCTGATCAGTGTACTTACGGGCTAAAGTTCAGCTCACCAGCATGCTGACAATTTGAACGGGTTGACACACAACCTCACGATACCTGATTATAGTGATCGAATCACGAACAAATACCTCAGATTCTTTCGTTCCATGAAAAACAAGAGAAGACGACGCACTTGTCAGTGTACTGCGTAGTGATTGAATCGCGATCATAACCCTTAGACTCTTTACTTCTCAAAAGACAAGAGAATACGACTGTCCATGAGTCCCGCAATCGCTCGACTAATGCGGCCCGGCCAGCGCTACCCCCTCCACTTCGTGCTTGCCCGAGCACATGCAAAACAAAAAGGGACGGTCGACCGCGTGACGCGTGTGTTTGTATACACGCGCTAGTGACCGTTGGTACCCGGGTATCTTTAAAATATTCGCTCGACCGAAGAGTGTATATTCATTAATACATTTTTTTTTTAAGTACAGTGGCCAACTTCAAGACGGAGTACGATACTGCAATTGAGCCCAACTGATAGATTCGATTGTCAGTTCGTCAGTTCTGTCTATGACGAGCTTCGCTCATCGTTTCTTCTATCCTGCGTATTTTATTAGGCTACTCTCCGTGTTCATAACACTATCCTCTCCTACGAAAAAGTTGTCGTCCCGACAACTATACTATCTATTTAAGAATTCTCTTACCCTAGAGTTGCTACCCCTACAACTGACTGATTGGTCCGTATTCACAGTCGAGTCTTATTTTTAAGACGGTCTTAAGCACGGCCAACGACCAATCAAGACGTGCTAAACGACGCCTTAAGACCGTCTTATGGCCGGTTTATGCAGCGACCTTAACCCCAACCTCAGCCTTAACTTAACTTAACGTAACGACGCAGCGTTTATGCAAATTTATAAATGCCTAGTTCAGACCGGGCGCGATATCCAATGAGAGCTCTGCTTTTCCGAACGTCACGTTAAGCAGAGCTCGCGCGTATGTACCGGACTGTACCAACTCACTGGCTCTTAATTATTTGTAACATAACCTGCATGAACATAAAAAGCCGAGTAACGAATACAAGAAAAACACATGTAAAATATATTTGGTCAGTGCATAATAAAAAAATTATAATGAAGTGTTACGTCCCGAGACTTTCGGGACTTTTGCATCGATTTGAGATTACTTATATCTTGTAATTCTCAATAAAATTCAATACGAGGAAAGGGACCCGGTCATACGAGAGAAACGTGTTTTTTTCTTTGGAGAACTCGGATAGTTCGGGCTGTCTTCAAATCAAGCCGTCGACACGAATATGGTCTCAAGTGAGCATAAATTATCGAGAGGTGACGCCATGGCGGCGTCGATATCGCAGCTCTTTATAACAAAACGTCTATCGTCGGGCGTGAAGAAAAACATCCGTCGATGCTGAAGAAATCTTTGGCCATGGCATCAGATTACTCAGAAGTGGTGGGCCTTTGTGCACAACGAAAAGCAATGTGCATGGGACACTAATACAGGCTGAGTACAAAGTCTTTGCCTTCGAGAGAACCACAGGCGGTCTCTTTGGGTGTGTGTGAGAAGGAAAGCAGGAGAGACAGAGAGACAGAGCGTGTATGCCTCATCTAAAGCTTAGTGACCGGTGATCCTCTTTTTCCTTATCCCCGAATGAAGACTTTATGAACTGAATTCCCGAAAGTACGTGAGTGAACGGATGAAAAAAATGGAAAATCAAGAATGAGCATGGGTACCTGGGTCAGGTCATCGGTGATGGTAAAGGTGGCGTTAGATTATAGATTATTACATTTAAATGTTCAGTTTTATTTTAAACTAGGTCGGAATTTCCATGAATCGAAATTGGTCGAAGAGAAGAGAATTCTTCTTTGAATCTTTGTTGTTTTTCTTTTTTTCTTGCTCCGAAATTATGGGAGGTTTTAGCCTTGTTACGACTTTTTGGGAACGGCGTCTGAAAAAAGTCATCGGATAATTCTCATGGGCGGTCTACATGAGCTCTGCACGTGATCGATAAATTAACGCAGTGGTCGAGTCAAGGAGACTCGATGGAAGAAAGATTTCGACGAAACACCCAATCATCGACGGCCAAAATTAAACAAACTTTTGAGAATATCTGTTTATGCTTGGACTGTTATTGGACTCCAATTTAATGAGCACTGAATGTTTATGCTGCACGAAGAGAACGCCGAGTCTATAGCCAAAGAAAGAGAGCAAGCAGCGCTTTGTCCCAAGTCCTGGGATTCAGAAGGCGTATGTCCCATCGACATACGAATCCAAGCTCTCGCCTACGAAGGAGGGGGGACACCAAAATTCGGCATCGAATCCAACAAAGACCCCAAAAGCGTAGTAAGCGCATTATTTAATTTACGTTTTCCTTTTAATTAACAACGACCAAATTCAAAGATTTCAGGAGATTTCGTAATGCATGGATAAAGGTTTATGTGGAAATGAAAATTGTGAATGAATCCTTTTCCTATAATAATTACGAGTTTGATGAATAAATGTATGTGTGAAAGTTGCGTGAGCATGAAGATAGATCTTTCCTGTAATGACAAGTAAGAGAAATGATAAAGCCGGAATCATAAAATTGCACAAGATCCGAAGCATATAGATAGAATTTTCAATTGTTGTAACAAACGTAGAATCTGAATAACTGGTTAATAATTATGAGAATTTTGAGTAATTTGAATACGCTAAAATAATTTCCTTTCGTATAATTATTGGAAAGAATTAATTATAATCCAAAAGAAATTGCATGTCATACATCATTGCATTAGAATCTCCGCATGGTAAATGATTAAAAAGAAATAGGAATGAATGGAATGAGAGGAAAGATCGAACGAAATCCAGAGCGAGAAAGATACAGAGAAACAGAGGAGAAGTTGTCACCGAACGAGAGTACGAATGAGAAAAGACGAATGGAAATGTATGTGTATGTATGTATGTGTGTGTGACATCGAGAGCCTATGACCGGTCAGCTCGTGGCCGATAGGATAAGTCCAACCCAAGTATGGAGGGATGAGAAGGAGAGAGTGACCAGAATGAAGAGGAGGGGTTGTCTCCTCCGCTGTGTGGAACTTCGAAAACAAGGCATGGAATGAGTGAGAAAGTAAATACGAAATATGTAAGTATGAGAGAGACAGAGTGAGCGTCTTCATGAAAAGACGGCGTATGTACGAGAAATTCGTTTTCTGATTATTAGGTAATAATGGAATAATTATTATAAAGGAATGCAGGAGTGAATATTATATTATAAGGATAAATTCGTGTTAATCATAAGTATAAATTTTCGATTATATAGATTCCAGGGGATCATCGGGGTTGCGAGGTGGAGGCGGCGGAGGAGCCTGGAGCGTCTAAGGCGTCTAAGGGCGTACCTCCCCACCGCCGAAACTAAGCCATCCTAGAAGACCCTATATAAGACCGGGTAATGAGCCCGCGGTACGTTCAGAAACATCGGAGAAATTTTTAAGCAGAATCGCTGTCCGTCGCGTCAATTATTTTTATTTATATACTTTTCATCATTTTTGACACAGAATCTCAAGTTTATTTTATTTTATTTTATTCGTCCGATTTCAATACCGAACAATTTTATTTTGTGAACAATTTTATTTTTTTGCGAACCGTTTTATTTTTGCGGACAATATTTTTATTCCTATTTTGTTGTGAACAGACATTTCATTTTCCTTTCGCTGGACATTGTGTTTTAAAGAGCAATATATTTTTTTTGTGTGAACATTTTGTTTTGTTGGACACTGTTTTGCCCTGCCACAAATTTACCATTACGTTTAACCTCGTGGTCAATCGTTCCATCGTCGCCATCATTCAATTTTTGCCGGCCTTACACCTCGCTTTGTTCTCATAATCATCGAAGTAGTAAGTATCTCAAAATATGTTTTCTCGCATGTGTCAGTATATTTTCGTTCGTGTTGCGCGGTGTCTCCGACCCCGGTCGACACCCCATGACGGCTCGAGTCACGTAACCAAAACTACCGGGTTACTCACCGTTGGAGCTCTATGAAATATTTTCGTTGTTGTTCTTTTTCGCGTTATCCGTTTTGTATTAGATTCCGATTTTTGTGTTAAATTCAGTTTATGGAGATTCCGATTTTTTTGTGTTAAATTCAGTTTTATGGAGATTCAGATTTTTGTGTTTTATGGAAATTCAGATTGCTGTGTTAAATTCAATTTTGCGAAAAGGGTATGTCAATTTAACTTCAGTTTTGCGAAAAGTGTCTGATCAAAATTATTTTGCCAGTTTTATTTTTCTCATGTTTAAATTCAATTCTTCGTCCAATTTATTTCGCGTCCTTTAAAATTATTTTTATTTTTGTTTGTGCAATTCGATTATTTCAATGTTCCGAGTAAATCATTCCGAAAAACCTGTTCGTGTTTCAATCGATTGTAGGGTTATTTTTCGTGTGAATTTATTTTCTCCTAGGAAGTGCTCATGTTCGTAAATTCAGTGAAATATGTGCAAGTTAAATTCATTTGAGTCATTCATGTTTTGTTCCGGAAAATAATGGATCAATAGTGTTTTTTTTGTGTTTATCATTTGATATTCATTTCCAATATAAATTTATGCATTATTCGTGGTTAAATTCATTTTCAAGTAATTTTGGATTTCTTTGAGTGATTAAATTCGATCGAGTCGTGGTTGAGTAAATTCTGTGTTGTTTCTTTGCGTGAGTTGTCCTGTCAAATGACCATGGACCTTTTTCAGCTAAAAATAGCTATCGTTGTAGTAGCGGTCATTTTAATACTCGCGATAATTTCGTTTGTCCTTGTAGTTTGCGCGGATAAACCCCAGGAGGCTTATCTTGAGGATGGCCCTGTAGTTTATTTTCTTCCGCGTCAGTGACAGTTTAGTTCCCGTTTTATTCAGAATTTATTTAATGCGATCATACAATTTTTTTCCCTTTATATTACGAGTTTATTTGTCCGATTTTACCGAATTACAATTTATTAGTCTTTTCCGATGTATCTCGCGAAAATTAAGGAGTTTTGTTCGTGAGATTTTATTTTAATTTGCCATTGTTACCAAATTATGCACTCTCCGCCCATCCTGAGCAATTTTCCGCAAGGTTAGGCTCAAAACAGGGCAATAACCTGGCCAATTCCGATTTTATCTCGAATAACGTGTTAAAGGGAAAGCCGCGCTTTTCTTGGCCGAGATGAGAAAAATCGAGGGTCAGGACGTAACAGAAGACAGAGAGACGTGTACTTTTAATACTGGGGAAGATTCTGTTATTATCAAGTGCCTATGCGGCGTGCATAATACAGAAACGAAACAAATCTCAGAAAAGATACCGGAGATATGCAGTTCGGCCAATGAGTCGCAACAGACATGAAAATGGACATTTCTTCTCGCTGATCAGAGATATGCTAACCTTAGAGTAGGATCGCGAACAATTTTTCAAATATACGCGATGCACGCCGTTACTTTTCAATAAATTATTGCAATTAGTGGGACCAAAATTACAAAAAGATATTCGAAAGAATCCCTGTGTATTATCGCCTGCACATCGATTAACATTAACATTGCAGTAAGTTCACAACATTTAATGTTTTATTTTCCTCTAATTTGGATGAAATGCATAGAACTTGTATATATATTTCACAGCTATTTATCTGAAGGCTGTTCGATGCAGGAGGTGGCGCGAAACTTTCGCGTTGGAAAAACAACGGATCATGTCGTTATTAAAGAGACCTGTCGCATCTTGTGGATTGTGTTGCAGCCAATCGTATTACAACAACCTGACATCAATGCATTGAAGAAAATTTCTATTGAATATTTCGAGAGATGGAACATGCCAAATTGTATTGGGGCTGTGGATGGCAAACTCATCACGATACGGGCACCAAGCTATTCTGGATCAGAATATTTCAGCTATAAGAAATCTTTCAGTATTGTTCTAACGGCTGTATGTGATGCTTATTATCGTTTTATCTTTGTGGATGTTGGAGCACTTGGATCAAACCACGATGGAACGGTATTTAAAAACAGTGAATTTGGCCGAGCCCTATGAAGTGGCAATCTTGCAATTCCAGAACCTAGTAATCTTCCACGTACATCAACCAAATTCAATCATTTCTTAGTAGCTGATCAGGCATTTCCTCTTCACAACCATATAATGCGACCATATCCAGGTCAAGATTTGGGCGACAAAATAAATATTTTCAATTATCGGTTGTCACGTGCGAGGCGTACAATCGAAAATGCATTCGGAATATTAGTCCAACGATGGAGGATATTAAGAAAAGAAATTATTGCCGAAAAAGAAACTTGTGACGAAATAGTTAGGGCGTCAGTGGTACTCCACAATTTTTTACAAAAAGGTGAAGCAGATCTTGATCCATCCGAAAGAAGATATGTGCAAACTGGACTCCAAGAATGTAGAGACGAAAATGGTATATTACATGCAGATTTATGCAACAGTACAACCTACGCTTTGCATTCCATTGGTCGTACAAGATCAAACAATCCTATGAATTCAGCTAAAGAAGCTCGTGATAGGTTAGCTGATTATTTTGTAAGTGACCCGGGTTCCTTACCATGGCAAGAAGAGTATGTAAGGCGAGGTAGTCTCTCATAATCTTTTGCTGAAGTATGCTTATTACGTAGAGAATAAAGATGTGAACAATTATATGAAATAGCAATATATTTATTTAGAATGTATAACGTCAAAAACTTGTAATAAAAAATATTTTTAAAAAATATCAAGATGAGTTACAAATAAGGCTTAACCGATTTCTTCATCCCCAACTGCCATAGCAAGTTCAGTCATTATTTTTGACTTAACAATAAGTTTCAACTTTTGTGATTTTATATGTTTTAATGTCAAGGCTACAGAGCGGCCAAATGCGTAGTCGTCGTCTTTTAGCTCCAGCGGGACTTCCTCGGATCGGTTTGACTTTTCAACGAGTTCGTCAAATTTATCAAAAGCACCAGCTAAGCACTTTGTTAGATTCAAGACGTCGTCTGAATTTGTTGTCCTTTTTTTTTCAAAGGCCGCTGGGTTGAGTTGATATGCTCGTTGCTTGGGTACGATGAACTAGACGATGATTGTCCAGTCATCATTGATGACCGTAAAAAGCTTGTAGATGTTTTTGGAGTCAGATGTATGGAAATATCGATTGGATGGTTATTGCTTGTTTTTTTGTTTTGCGAATAAGAAGATTGATCTGGCGTATCAAATGATGAGCGATGAATAGTGCGGTGCATGAATACGTCATGTATAGCGTTAGATCTCCATCGCTTTCTTTCTGCATTAAAACGTCGTCGATGGTCTCAATTTGGAAATCGTCAGTATCAGATTCTCCAATCACTCCTGCACTATCCGATAACGCACTTGAATTGTTTTTCCGTCTGAAAAAATGAACGAGAAGTTTGCAATTATTGCTGTCATCTATAGGGGGAAAAGCGACCGGTGTAAAATAACCCTACAAGCAACCGGGTGGACAACAGTTGCTTTGTACAAAAAAGCAATTGCAAAAATATGTAATTGCTTAAGGTCCATGGTGGTTGCTCGTGCAGTTGCTGGTGGTTGCCTTAAGTTTAGTTAAGCTCAACAGAGTACTGGAATTTTTTTATTTCTTATTTTGCAAATCTTTTCTGTCCGTAGAGTCTAAAAAGGAATCTTTTTTGTCTGCAGAGTCCGTAGAGAAAAAAATCACAGTTCTCCGTTGAGTACAAGCTCAACGGAGAACTGGGATTTTTTAATTTCTTAATTTGCAAAACTGATTTGTCCGTAGAGTCTAAAAAAGAATTTTTTTTGTCCGCAGTGTGCGTAGAGAAAAAAATCTCAGTTCTCCGTTGGGTACAAGCTCAACGGAGAACTGGGATTTTTTAATTTCTTAATTTGCAAAACTTATCTGTCCGTAGAGTCTAAAAAAGAATTTTTTTTGTCCGCAGTGTGCGTAGAGAAAAAAATCTCAGTTCTCCGTTGAGTACAAGCTCAACGGAGAACTGGGATTTTTTAATTTCTTAATTTGCAAAACTTATCTGTCCGTAGAGTCTGAAAAAGAGTCTTTTTTGTCCGTAGAGTCCGTAGAGAAAAAAATTTAATTTCTCCATTGAGTGAAAGTTCAACGGAGAACTGGGATTTTTTTATTTCTTATTTTGCAAAAATTTTCTGTCTGTAGAGTCTTCAGACACTGAGAAGAACTAGAATTTTTTAAAAATCATTTCGAATAATTTTTCCCGTGTGCAGTCTTGAGAAAATAATTTTTAAAAAATCTCAGTTCTTCGCAGTCTGAAGACTCTGGACAGAAAGGTTTCGCAAAATAAGAAATAAAAAAAATCCCAGTTCTCTGTTGAGCTTGAACTCAATGGAGAACTGTGACTTTTTTTTCTCTATGGACTCTACGGACAAAAAAGATTCTTTTTTAGACTCTACAGACAGAAAAGTTTTGCAAAATAAGAAATAAAAAAATTAAAAAATCCCAGTTCTCCGTTGAGTTCAAGCTCAACGACGAACTGAGATTTTTTCATTTCTTATTTTGCAAAACTTTTCTGTGCATGGAGTCTTCAGACTCAGTGAAGAACTGGGATTTTTTTAAAATTATTTTCTCAAGACTGTGCATAGAAAAAATTATTCAAAATAATTTTTAAAAAATCCCAGTTGTTCTCACAAGGAGAGTACCAGGCCTCTGGGTCATGGATTCTGCTCAAACTTGCAGATGTGTTTCGTTAGCCCTAAGAATGAAGCTTCTCATCCGTAGTTCCATCCCATATAGGCATCTTGTCGCTCGCTTCATGACATAAAATACCATTTTTAACCAATTCACCAGTCCTACCGCACTACTCTGTACTGATCTGGTCAACTTGGATATGTTAATGAAACTTTGTCAGCCGATCATAAAAATGAATATTCCATGCGTTAACTTATAGTATTCAATGTTGGTCGCTACCGCTGGGCCGATACACGCTACGCGCAAGCAAAGAAAAGCGAGGCGATGCGAACTAAAGTGAAGATTTATATTACAATTCGTCTCATAGGAATATGCATAGTATTCATGCTTAGAAATACTATGCATATTACCACAGGACGAATTGTGATATAAATCTTCACTTCGCTTTTTTTTCGCTTGTGCGTAGTGTGTATCAGTCTAGCGGCAGCGACCGACATTGAATATTCAATGTCAGTCGCTGTAGTTAAACCGATACACACTATGCAGCGCATAGTAGCTACGCTAGACAGATACATACTACGCGCAAGCAAATAAAAGCAAAGGGATGCAAACCGAAGCGAAGATTTATATTACAATTCATCTTGTGGAAATACGCATAGTATTTCCAAGCATGAATAATATGCGTATTCCCATGAGATGAATTGTAATATAAATCTTCGCTTCGCTTTTCTTTGCTTGCGCGTATTGTGTATCCCACCAAAAACACCATGAATGGTGTATAAAAACTTGAGACAAGTACATTTCCTTGCGTCGTTTTGTTTATGCTTACAAAAAGATGTCAAACACAAAATGTTGTCAAATAAATTCAAATAATCTAAGTCACAGTTGCCAAGTACATCAAGCATTTTCATTGTTTACATTTTTATTAACCTTTTATAAGTAAGTAACAACGCTCGAAAACGTATTGAAACGGACTTAAGGACTTAATCTAAAAATTTAATGTTTATAAGATTTTATTGAAAAAAAATTCGCATTGAAAAAAAAAATCCGAACGAAGTACTTGGCGAGTTATGTAAAATGACTGTACAGACTACCTGTTACAAACTCGCCAAGTACTTCGTTCGGATTTTTTTTTTCAATGCGAATTTTTTTTCAATAAAATCTTTCAAACATTAAATTTTTAGATTAAGTCCTTAAGTCCGTTTCAATACGTTTTCGAGCGTTGTTACTTACTTATAAACGGTTAATAAAAATGTAAACAATGAAAATGCTTGATGTACTTGGCAACTGTGACTTAGATTATTTCAATTTATTTGACAACTTTTTGTGTTTGACATCTTTTTGTAAGCATAAACAAAACGACGCAAGGAAATGTACTTGTCTCAAGTTTTTATACACCATTCATGGTGTTTTTGGTGGGATTTGGTTTCTTTTTGCAAAGCATTATATATGTCGACATATATTTACGATGTAACTTCTATGTAAAAGCTTTGAATGGCGACTACTATGCTCAGGGTAGAATTGAACAATTTTTGACGGCATAAATTGTCTTGCCAAAACATTTCGTACAATTATGGAATGGTTTCATTATTTCACAACTTCAGAAGCCCCAATCTAGCACCTAGCACACGAATTATCATTTGCATTTTTTTTTTATTAGATCGTTAGCAAGTTTAGCGAACTCCAAAATATTCTATGCGTACAAAATCCTATCAATGAGGTCTCCCTATTCTTGAAAGTGCTCGCATGATCCATTCAAACATCTTTGAGTTTCGATTCTTGATACAAAGCACCATCGCTGAGTTATAAAAATCATAAGCATTGCTTTTCTATAGTCGGTTCATAGTATCGAGCACTATCTTTTTTTTTCGCGATGGAATATTAGAGCTTCGTTTGTAAGATATCAATGAAACGCAGACTCAACCCGACCGCGACCCACGTAATTCTACTCATAAAAGCCATCATAGTCAACTGAACAAGGGAAAATTCGACAAATCATTGCACTACAAAAAAAAAAATCCCATGAAGCGATTTGATCCAGACAAACGCAGTCTATAACCGAATTGGTACAGAAAAATGAAGCATGTTGTCCGTATGCGCAGGTCCTTTGAAATTTGAATTGTCTGTACCGAACCGAGTTGTGAAATTGTAATTAAACTTTGTTTACTTACAAATCACAAATGTAATTTGAAATTAAACTTTTTTCAATGGACTATTACAAATGTGATCTGTAATTGAACATTTTGTAATTAAAAATTAGAAATATAATCTGTAATTAAAATTTTCACTCTTTTCAATTACCCGTTACAAATAAAATTTCTAATTACACTTCTTTTAATTTCAAATTACAAATGTAATTTGTAATTAAACTTCTGTGTAACTACAAATTATAAATGTAATTTGAAATCGACAAGAATTTAATTACAAATTAAAATTGTAATTGAACAACGTTTAATTATAAATTATGAAAGTAATATATTCAATCAATTATTTGTAATCGATTAGACGAGTACAAATTCGCAATAAACAGATCCTCCGGAACATCATTCGTCACCCAGAGTTATCATTTTTTAAATAATTTTTACGTTTGATTATTTTTATGTTTTGCTCCCGATGGACATGTGGTGGTGCGCTCCGTAGCACCAGATCCCCAGGTCATGGGATCTTTTTTCCTGCCGTCCAGGTATCACTTTCGGTAGTTCTTGAGCACAGGTCGACGGGCATCCGTCACCTACCATCCTGGAATGGCCCCGCGCTTCGTAATCTTTGAGCACCAGGTAGTCGGGAAGGCGTTATTTGCCGTCCAGGCTCTGCGCTCCGTTGTTCTTGAGAACCAGGTCGACGGGAATGAGTTTTCCGTCATCCAGGTCTCACGCTTCGTAGTTCTTGAGTTCCAGGTCAACGGGATTGCGTTTTCCACCGTCCAGGTCTACCGCTCGATTGTTCTCGAGTTCCAAGTTGATGGGAATGCGTTTTACGCTGTCCAGGCCTCGCGCTCTGTAGTTCTTAAGTTCCAGGTCAACGGCAAGGCATTACGCATATAAATGGCGAGTAAGACCCGGACGCCAAGCACTATGGTGGGATCAAGCTGGACGCCAAGAAGTAACGCGCGATCAACCTGGATGCTAAAAACTATGACGTGATTGACCTAGACACCAAGAACTATGACGCGATTAACCTAGACATCAAGAACTATGGCGCGATCGACCTGGACGCCAAGAACTATGACGCGATTGACTTGGGCACCAATAACTATGGCTTGGTCAACCTGAACGCCAATAACTACCGCGCGATCAACCTGGACGCCAAGAACTATGACGCGATCGACCTGGACGCCAAAAACTACGATGCGATCGACCTGGACGCGAAGAACTATGGTGCGATTGACCTGGACGCCAAGAACTATGACACGATCGACCTGGACGCCAAGAACTATGGCGCGATTAATCTTGACATCGAGAACTATTGCGTGATCGACCTGGACCCCTAGAACTATGACGCGATTGACTTAGGCACCAATAACTATGGCTTGGTCAACCTGGACGCCAAGAACTATGACGCGAGATCGACCTGGACGTCAAGAACTATGGTGCGATCGACCTGGACACGAAGAACAATGGTGCGATCGACCTGAACGCCAAGAACTATGACGCGATCGACCTGAACGCCAAGAACTAATGTGCCATCAACCTGGATTCCAATAACTATGACGCGATTGACCTAGACACCTAAAACTACGACGCGATTGACCTCTAGACACGAAGAAATATGGAGCGATCGACCTGGACGCCAAAAATTTATGACGCGATTAACTTAGACACCAAAAATTATGGTGCGATCAGCCTGGACGAAACTTTTCTTTTTCAACACAGAACCACATTGAATGAAAAAAATATTTATTTAGAAATAAATATTTTTTCAAGATGCGCCGGTATCGCGTCTTTTCGGCCTTTCAGCGTGACACGGGACTGAAGACGGTTAGTGTGGTTATGTTGGTGGTGCGAAAAATTAGTGGAGCGAAAAATTTGCGGAGCGAAAAATTTGCGGAGCGAAAAAATGATGATCGTTGTACGTCGAAAATAAAAAATAAAATGCGATATCTCCCATATGTCAATAGCTACAGCATTCATTTGGGTACCAATCGAAAGAGAAAAAAAAATAAAAAATATTCGTATTAATATCATTGCCGAAGTCTGTATAATTAATTGATAATTAGAAAAATAAGTTTCGTTATATAGATATACTCCCGTGTATAAGCTCGATGTGTGGCGTATAAGAGGCTGTAGTACCTCTCGACATGTCGGTATAGGAGGAAATGTACTTGTCTCGAGGCTCTGCCGCTCCTCTTAATCGGCCTAGTGGCAGCGACCAACATTGAATACGGTAAATTAACACGTAGAATATTCATTTTTATGATTGGCTGACAAAGTTTCAATACATATCCAAGTTGACCGGATCAGTATACAGAGTGGTAGGGAAGGACTGGTAAATTGGTTAAAAATGGTATTTTATGACATGAAGCCAGCGAAAAAAGGCCTATGGGATGGAACTACGGATGAGAGACTTGATTCTTATAGGGCTAGTGAAACACATCTGGAGGCCTGATACACTCCTTTTCAGTGTCTGAAGACTCAATGGACAGAAAAGTTTTGCATAATAAGAAATAAAAAAATCTCAGTTCGAACTGTGTAAATCACAGTAAGACACAAAAAAACGGGGTGGCTGATGAGTTAACGTGGAATACGACACGTCAACGCAGCCACGTCAACGCAGCCACGTCAACTCAGCCACCTCGTTTTTTTTTGGTCTCGAAAAAATTATTCAGTATGGGCATTTCAAAGTACAATATATCCATGAAATTTTACCAAAATTTCATCCCCCCACTATTGTTGGTTCTCGAGATAATGATTAATAAATTCTCAATTTTGTGAAAATCATAACTTCGTAACGGCTGATCGGATTTTAACCCTCTCAGCTCAATAAGACACCAGGCGTATCGGTGTGAGAAGAGAAAGGGCACAGCCAATCACCGTGCAACGTGATTTTGTGTTAGTAACGTGTAGTAGTGTAGCTTGTGCATGAGGCCCCCCACTCTGCTCGAATGTTGCCACCGCCAGTAACGATCAGGGCTGACTCAACGCTCAACGGGCTCGACGTTCAACAAATGTTCCTTGTAATTATGTAAATAAAAGTGATAATTAAGCGACTAATAAATCTTATGATAAGAATGTTATTCTAATAAATAAATTAATAAATAATACTCTTTGAACGTTTTGATTTAATAGATAAAAAATCATTCATAACACTCATCATATTTCGGAATCTCAGTGTGACATTTGGAGGTTAGTTTTTATTTGAATACTTGATTTCTTTTTAAATAGGTAAAATAACGAGACATGTCGAATGTCTCGAGTAGTCGAAAACTAGAATAAATATGCGCAAAAGGTGTAATTTTTATTTTTCCTATACGCCCCCACCAGTCGATAACCTTAGATACATCCCTGACCGCAGCCAGCTGACTGTCGCTATGCGCCGCCCATGCAAGGAGTGGGGAGACGCTTATTGAGCTGAGAGGGTTAACGACTAAAAAAAGAATTTTTTTATTTTTTTCGCCCTTTTCGAAAAAAAATATGCCGTCATTGGAGAAAAGTTGATTAGACAGTTTTCGGGGAAATTTTTCGATTTTTTTTTTTTTTTTTCACGAAAGGGCCAATCGGAATTCTACTCAGTATTTTTTTTTCTGATAGAGGGAGGCAATACACAACTTCGCAGGATTTTTTCAAAATGGAACAAGGCATCAGTGAAGAGGGAAAAATTGTTTTTTGTTAATTTACCCCGAAAACTGTCTAATGAGCTTTTACCCGATGATGACATATTTTTTTTCGAAAAGGGCAAAAAAAATAAAAAAGTTTCTTTTTTTAATCGTTTAAATCCGATCAGTAGTTACAAAGTTATGATTTTTACAAAATTGAGACTTCATTAATCATTATCTCGAGAACCAACAATAGTGGGGGGATGAAATTTTGGTAAAATGTCATGGATATATTGTCCTTTGAAATGCCCATACTGAATAAATTTTTCGAGACAATAAAAAAAACGGGGTGGCTGAGGTGACGTGGAATGCGACATGTATATATCTACGTTTACTACGTCGGTGCATCGGAGTTACATTTTTCTTGCACTTAAATATTGTAAAATTATTGTTCAATCATGCCGAAAACAAATGCTGATAAGTGTGTTGTATGTTTTTATGTAAAACAATGTCAATATTTTTTCTCTTGGTTATTAATTAGTGGAATATCAGGCCTAGTTTAGTTTCCATTTGACTGGCCTATATTACAAAGTAAACATTGTAACCGCTAACTTTGTAACTACAGTCAAACCTCGGCACCTGCTCCCTCAGTCCCTATCCAGCTTCAATCCCTGTCCGCCGTTCCAGTGCCGTATTTAAAAAAGATTTATAGAAAATTTTCATCGTTTTGTGACGCATTTGTGCCCGGGGGCTTAACTTTAATAGGGCGAGACGTTTTGCTTTTTACATGTATACATTTTAGTTGGTTAAAAATCAAATAGTCAAAAAATAGTTGATATAAAAAATGAGATCTTCAATAATTACATAAAATTATGATACAACATAGTTATAATTCAAGAAGAAATTATAGTTACGCCTAGCTTCGAAGCGTATCTATGCCTATTTTTTCAGGGAAAAAATGTTCCAATTTACACATTTTTACTAATTACTTAATATGTATAAGCGGGAAAAAAAAATCAATTTGGGAAACATTTTCATCAGGACAGGGGTTGGATCAACGACACAGTTTTTTGGGTTTATCAAAACTTTGTTTTGCGTTTTCTTAAACACAATAAAGATTTTTTCCTCATTCTAACCTCGAAATCGCAACTTCGTTGCGATTTCTCGTCTCTCATCAGGAAAAATAATGTTCGATACGCGGACGAAAAGGCTTTTTGACGAAACGAGAGGATTACGGCACGAGCTGAAGGCGAGTGCTGTAATCGTCTCGTTTCGTCAGAAAAGCCTTTGCGTACTCGTATCAAAATGTACCATTATTTTGGAAGAATCCCGGCCACGCGGAATCTCATTCTATATTGTGTTTTAAAAAAACCAATTTTTGTGTTTTCTTAAACACAAAATGGTTTTTTTTCAGAAATAAAGTTGGACCTGACCACGTCGTATGAAATTCCACGTAACCAGGATCCATGCAGCTAGGATTCTTACTAAAAAAAAAACCCCTCGTTGAATTCATACTATTATTACTTTGAAATTTTTCAAATTTTTTTTGTCCCTATCAATGTGTCGCATCAAGTATTTTCAGGATTTTTAACTCCTACCACGGTTTTTGAGAAAAAAATTAGGCATAGATAAGCTTTTAAAAACAGGCTCTTATGTATATAGCAAGATCAGCTTTTATAACGTTTTCGATTGTTTATGTCAGATAGAGATGCACGAAGTCAATGAAAAAATATCTACTGGATTCAGTGCATATTTAAGATTATTACGTGATCGCAACAACAAGTTTTACTGCATAATATTTAAGCATAACAAATAGTGTGCTCGCGCTGTATAATAAATCTATGGGATCTCTCTTTCGCACGCTGCCCGCCCGGCAACCCGCGCACCGCCTCGCGGACCGGGACCTTTCCGCACTCTTTTTCAAGCCGATGAAAGCTCGAGAAAACAGAAAACTTTGGCAGCTATATCAAATCCACAAGTCACCGAACCGATCGATATATGGAAGTGTGTGTGTGCGTGTGCGTAGATATAGATATAGCAAATACATAGTGTGAGAGCGGCTTGTGGGCCAGCGAAGATCCGAACAAAACGGAACGAGCGATAACTCCTATTTATAGATGAAATAAGAACATATAGTCGACAGATATTGTAGATATAATAATAGCGAAATAAAAAAAAACATCTCGAAAGCGACTACGAGTTACCAAAAATACTCTTATGGGTAGTCTCATCTTGTCAAAAAGAACGTTTTTCTTTTTCTTTGCAATTCTTAACATAAAATGAATATAATAATATTACATAATTGTTACGATTTAGGGAACACGGACCTAAGAATGGCTTAGAATATTTCTAGAAATAAGTCGTACGTCATTTTATCGACGTACCATATGTATAGTGAAATAACAGTTCAATCTGTTGGATAAAATATATGCATTCAATGGTAAGACAGTGCACCAGCAAATCAACTACTACGAACATTTACCATCCGGAATGAATCTTCCGCTCCGGTATGCCAGCATGATTTAGTGAATTTCGGTCGGTAATGTCAATATCGTTTGCACCCCCGTGCCCACTCGAGCCCACTTGCTCGGCACACAAAATAGCCAAGGGTGAACCATCTTTATATATCTACAGTCAACGGAGGTGGGCTCGTTAGCCACTAAAGTCCATCCCTGACGGTGGACACTCCAACCAAGTCACTCGTCTTGATTTTGATTGATATATGTTTACAGAAAGAACTAGAAATTTGGGATGGTAATAGTAAAGTAATAGTAACGCTTTCTTTGATAATAATCCAAGGAGTTTATTTCGTTGCCGAATCTCCCGATAATCCGTGAGATATTTGCCTTCTTTCTGCGTATTCGCATTGACGTTTCTGAGATTTATAATAGCAATTTTTCGAGCATATTTCTTATTATCTTCTGTGTTCGGACTTGATGTGATTATATGATCATTTATATCCAACACAAATTTTCCATAGGAATTATTGTTCGTGATATCTATCGTACACATATCGTCGAATTCTATCAGCCTGCAATAGGAGTGGTCACTCTTCCGCCATCCAGTCACTTGGTCAGCGCTATTGTGATCGTGATATTGTGTCAGTGATATTGTGAGCCTCTTCCTGCACCGAACTCAAAATGTTTCCGATCAATTATTATTATTATTATTGTCTACCGTTGGGCGTCTCATTCACCTCCATGAATACTTCTTCGTGATCCATGTATAGCCTTTCTGATCCAGTTCCCTTCCAATTCTCGACCGAAATTAAATCAGAATCATCGTACTTGTCGCAGTCTACTGTACTTATACGATCGCACAAAACATTATCTGCAATGTTCGAATGGATGTGAATGCTCTCGATATTTTTCAGTTCACTACGAGTACTGATACGATCGGTGATTCTCGATTTAATATTTCTTTCGGTTCTGTTCATTTCGATTTTTCCACCAATGTCATTGTTATTCCAGGCAGACTAACTCGTTCAGTAGTCGTAGGTTCTGCCTGAATTTTAGTGCTTTGCACGTTGAGAGAAGAAATTATTTTCGAGGCGAAAAGCGGCATGACTCCTTTTATATCGTCGATATGCTTTCTAATAGATATGTCAGCACGGAGAGGAAGGAGAGATCCAAAGGTGTTCGAATTTAGATCGCTAAAGTACCCTTTAACGTGACTCGAGGTCAAGTGGAAACCTTTGTGAAATCCTACACCACTCCAGAACGGGAATTATTTGGCCAACCTCGACAGATGTTTGACAATATTTGGCACGTGAAACGCACTCAAATCTTTTCCCACGTTCAAAGTTTCCTTGGCCCTTGTAACAAGATGTTCGATCCAGATGTAGATCGAACTGCCGGTTCTCGACAAACTCTCGTTGTTATTCATATCATTCTCGAGTTGATCGTCAAATTTTTTTGATTTTGCCGGAATCTTTTTTTTCAGTCTCTGTTTCACCCGGATTTTGAGAATCTTACCGAGTCAAGTCCCGAACCTTATCATAAATATTTCGATCAGCGAGCATATCCTCGAGTCTTTCGCGCGCTTCTTTTGTTGTTCGATGACCGTTCAGATCAACAATACTGTCGTTGTATTTCTAAAGAGCGACGACGCACGTGAGACCAAAGATCTCTTCGAAATCACCTAGAGTTGTACTGTCTATCAGCAAGCCAACGCAGAACATATATAATTCTTTAACTTCGCTTTGCGTTAGTTGTTGTAGACACTTCCATTGACTCACAAGATGCATGAGGTGAGCAACGTCGATACGAGCGAATGTCGCCGGTCTATCTGTTTTGTAACGGCCATCTCGCAATGCTTGAAATTCGAAAAGGTAAACATTTGGTGTCTGATTGTTGAGCGCCATACAAAGAGCAGTGAGAAATGCTCGGGAGTAGTCGCATGCTACTTCATTTGGTCGGCAAGCTCCTTGCCGCATCCATTTTTGAAGCCAATATTTTTTAATTATTTTTTAATAACCGTTTCTCGTAATAAATAAGCTATGTTCAAATATAAATACATTTAGTAATTACAGTCCAACCTCCAAATAAGAAACCAAAAGCCCCCAAGGGGAAGAGTTTTTCCTAGAATTCGGATACCCCTACCAGGCGCGTGGCTGCACGCTCACTGCCCCTGTCTGTCTCTCTCACTCTTTTCCGCATGCGATCGAGCTCGGAGCTTGAGTCGTAGTGGGGGAAGTGCTTGAGCGAGAAACTGGGGAAGGTTTCTGGTTTCCCCCACTCTGCCGCCATACGCGGCGTCACATATTCTCCGCGAATTGACCGTAATAATGAATAGTAAATTCATAAGTAATCTCTTCGAAATTTTTATGATGGTTAGTATAAGTTTTTATGTGTACTGCACCCAAAATTTAGCTCTCTAAGTTAAAAAGAATAGCTGCAATGATTGTTAAAAAAAAAATCTATCTCCCCCCCCCCCCCCCTCTACTTAACATTCAATTAATTTTTTTCTTTTAAATTCGTGTAAAAATAACAGCTTTTAAATAATGCTAATTTCGATTCCGTAACATGAAAATTGGGGGCGGAATTCCATTTGTTTATGAGTCAAAAACGTACCTCCTTTTTGGAGCCATTTTTCACGTACTTAATTGTAAAAAATCATTTTGCCTCCAAGTGTACATGATAGTAGAACTTTTCGGGATTAATATTTTTCAAGTTTTATTGCTCTGCGATAATATTCAAGCCCGGAAATTCCGTGGAAAAAAAAATCGGTTTTTTTTATAACAAATGCCTTTTTTCAAAAAGTATTCATCCGATCGAACTCCGGTTTTGCACACCCTTTTAGTATACCAATAGATATATATTCCAAGAGATTTTATCCATAGTATACCAAGAGATTTATTTGTAGTATACCAAGAGATTATATTCAAGAGATATATATAGATATATATTCCCAGACTTTCGAAGATATACATGCATTATTGCATAAATAATTAGTTATTGTAGAAACAACGGTTTCAGCAGGTTTTTATTACTTTGCAAGAGAACAAATTAATGAATTTTAATGTGTGACTGGCCAAATTTTTCGTCTTTTTAATACCTATAAATTGCCACTTAACTTTTTTTTCTCAGATCAATAGTTTCGTCGCTATCACTCAGAAACATCGTTTCACCAAATTTAAATGCACCGCAAATTTTTTTGCCAAAAAATCTGTGGCCGGAAAACCATTGGCCTTTATCACGGGCATCAGCTCTATTAGAATATACAGGTCCCATCCGTTCTGGATCGGTGTCATTAAACGGCATTTTTTTGGACTCAGCTCTTGGACTACTAGAGTATTTAAATTTATGGAGGAATTATCGCTGGGAAATTCAGTACATCGCATCTCAAATTTGTCTGATATAATGAAATTATCGTGTGGGTCACTCGATATTGGAACAATTACTCCAGCTTCCTCTCTGGCTTTGGACAGGATAGATCATCGTTCGTTGCGAACGTTTGTGTAAACTCATTCCGCACTCCATTTTTCTTTTAGTGCCAAAGACATTTTTTTCCAGGTATCACTGAATCAAGCTGGATAGTTATTGTTGCGGAAGTGGTCTATGTACTCCATGATAACAACCACAGCTTCTTCTACTGATACAGCATATTTGACCCGCCCCATTTTTCGATTGACATTACCTATAACAACAGTAATAATAAAAAATTTAGTGTAAACTATTTTTTGAAACAAAATGCCTACATCAAACTCTACTTTTTATTGTAAATTTCAATCGTGCAATCAATTACTTCCATGATGCTGGTTCACCAGGTACCTGAAGGGCATTAATGCCTGGTCTGACAATTTTGAGGGGGCTTGGCACTTTTTTTTACGGCCCTGGCCAAGTGACGATCGTTAGAGCGCTGGTCGCGATCTCGTATAGATGACACATTCAAGCGACAGATTGAAATGACAGATCGTGATCGAGCTTAATTTTGAGGTTTCGCGGTGCGTTTCTTCAGCAGAAGCGATTATGAGAGCTGAGATATCTATAATATTTGACAGATCGCGATCGAGATTAATTTTGAGGTTCCACGATACGTTTATTCGGAGCAAGCGAATGTAGCATATAGCTCAGCTGTATGTGACAGCTGAGCTATATGCGTAATCCATAAAATTTGAATTACGAATGTGAATAACGAAATTAAAACGTTGAAAAATACGGAAATATATTTCCTAAAGAAGAAACATAATTATATTTGAAAACAATTAACTATGATTGAAGAATATTCAATTGATATAAAAGAAAGGGTTTTTCATCATTGAATAATTTTTTAAATAAATTGTAGTTTAAACTTCAACGAAAAAGTTTTGGAAAAAATCGACGTATGGGTGAAAATTTCCGACAATTTTGTTTCAAATTTGTGAGTCATTTCTGATGCATGCGCATTATCGAAAATGAACCAGAAATTATTTTCTTGTAAAACGTTCTTCCTCGTCGCGTGAGATAATTATTATTATCGTATTAATATTAATAATAATAATGATATAAATAATAATAATAATTATTCTTATTCTAATTATTATGATCATAGTTGTGATGATGAAAATAATTATTACTGATATTCTTATTCTTATGATGATTCCTATTATTACTAGTATTACTCGATCGGCATTAATGCACAAGAGCATGTTGACATTTATTCCACGTCTGGTTGCTTGAAATTATATTACTGATGATTAATTCTGTCTGAGAGTCGATTTTCCTATGTATTAAAAGATATGTCACGAATTGGAGTGCGAAGTTTTTTTTTCATAATTGATAAAAAACTATGAAAACTAGCATTTCTCGAAATATGTAACAAACATAGCTATTGGGTCTATCTGATCCCTAACATTATTTTACAATTTTTCGTGCCATTTTCGCCATTTGTTTCACCTCGTAAGATGTCCAAATGTGAATCTAGACGTCGTGCTGCTTACTATTCGATGTTAGGAAATGAAACAAGCATAGCTTTTGGTTCCATCTGATCCCTGACATTATTTTATAATTTTTCGTGCCATTCACGCCATTTGTTTCACCTCGTAAGGTGTCCAAATGTGAATCTCGAGATCGTGCTGCTTGCTATTCGATGTTAGGAAATGAAACAAACACAACTTTTGGTTCCATCTGATCCGTGACATTATTTTATAATTTTTCGTGGGATTCTCGCCATTTGTTTCCCCTCGTAAGGTGTTCAAATGTGAATCTCGAGATCGTTCTGCTTGCTATTCGATGTTAGGAAATGAAACAAACATAGCTTTTGGTTCCATCTGATCCATGACATTATTTTATAATTTTTCGTGCCATACTCGCCATTTGTTTCTCCTCTTTCGGTGTCCAATTGTGAATCTCGAGATCATGCTGTTCGTTTTCCGATGTTAGGAAATGAAACAAACATAGCATTTGGTTCCATCTGATCCCTGACATTATGTTGTAATTTTTCGTGCCATTCTCGCCATTTGTTTCACCTTGTAAGGCGTCTAAATGTGAATCTCGAGATCAGGCTGCTCGCAATCCGATGCTAGGAAATTAAACAAGAATGAACTTCGGTTCCATCTAATCCCTGACATTATTCTATAATTTTTCGTGCCATACTTGCCATTTGTTTCACATCTTTAGGTGTCCTGATGTGAATCCCGAGATTGGGCCGCTCATAATCCGATGTTCGGAAATGCAACAAACATAGCTTTTGGGTCTATTCGATCCCTGACATTATTTTATAATTTTTGTGCCATTTTCGCCATTTCTTCCACCTCGTAAGGTGTCCAGATGTGAATCTCTAGATTGTGCTGCTTGCACATTTTGACATATATGGACACCTTCCGAGATGAAACAAATGGCGAGAATGGCACGAAAAATTACAATATAATGTTAAGGATCAGATAGATCCAAAAACTATATTTGTTTCGATTCCTAACATCGAATAGCAAGCAGCACAATCTCAAAATTCACATTTGGACACCTTACGAGGTGGAACAAATGGCGTGAATGGCACGAAAAATTATAAAATAATGTCACGGAACAGATGGAACCGAAAGCTATGTTTGTTTTATTTCCTAACAACGAATAGCAAGCAGAACGATCTCGAGATTCACATTTGGCCACCTTACGAGTGAAACAAAAGACAAGAATGGCACGAAAAATTATAAAATAATGTCAGGGATCAGATGGAACCAAAGTCCATGCTTGTTTTATTTCCTAGCATCAGATTACGAGCAGCCTGATTTCGAGATTCACATTTGGACACCTTACGAGGTGAAACAAATGGCGAGAATGGCACGAAAAATTATAAAATAATGTCACGGATCAGATGGAACCAAAAGCTATACTTGTTTCATTTCCTAACATCAAATAGCAAGCAGCACGATCTCGAGATTCACATTTGGACACCTTACGAGGTGAAACAAATGGCGAGGATGGCACGAAAAATTATAAAATAATGTCACGGATCAGATGGAACCAAAAGCTATGCTTGTTTCACTTCCTAACATCAAATAGCAAGCAGCACGATCTCGAGATTCACATTTGGACACCTTACGAGGTGAAAAAAATGGCGAGAATGGCACGAGAAATTACAATATAATGTTAGGGATCAGATAGACCCAAAAGCTATGTTTGTTTCATTTCCTTACATCGAATAGCAAGCAGCCCGATCTCAAGATTCACTTTTGGACACTTTAAGAGGTGAAACAAAAAACAAGAATGGCACGAAAAATCATAAAATAATGTCAGCGATCAGATGGAACCAATGTCCATGCTTGTTTCATTTCCTAGCATCAGATTACGAGCAGCCTGATTCCGAGATTCACATTTGGACACATTAAGAGGTGAAACAAATGGCGAGAATGGCTCGAGAAATTATAAAATAATGTCAGGGATCAGATGGAACCAAAAGCTATGCTTGTTTCATTTCCTAACATCGAATAGTAAGCAGCACGACGTCTAGATTCACATTTGGACATCTTACGAGGTGAAACAAATGGCGAAAATGGCACGAAAAATTGTAAAATAATGTTAGGGATCAGATAGACCCAATAGCTATGTTTGTTACATATTTCGAGAAATGCTAGTTTTCATAGTTTTTTATCAATTATGAAAAAAAAACTTCGCACTCCAATTCGTGACATATCTTTTAATACATAGGAAAATCGACTCTCAGACAGAATTAATCATCAGTAATATAATTTCAAGCAACCAGACGTGGAATAAATGTCAACATGCTCTTGTGCATTAATGCCGATCGAGTAATACTAGTAATAATAGGAATCATCATAAGAATAAGAATATCAGTAATAATTATTTTCATCATCACAACTATGATCATAATAATTAGAATAAGAATAATTATTATTATTATTTATATCATTATTATTATTAATATTAATACGATAATAATAATTATCTCACACGACGAGGAAGAACGTTTTACAAGAAAATAATTTCTGGTTCATTTTCGATAATGCGCATGCATCAGAAATGACTCACAAATTTGAAACAAAAATTGTCGGAAATTTTCACCCATACGTCGATTTTTTCCAAAACTTTTTCGTTGAAGTTTAAACTACAATTTATTTGAAAAATTATTCAATGATGAAAAACCCTTTCTTTTATATCAATTGAATATTCTTCAATCATAATTAATTGTTTTCAAATATAATTATGTTTCTTCTTTAGGAAATATATTTCCGTATTTTTCAACGTTTTAATTTCGTTATTCACATTCGTAATTCAAATTTTATGGATTACGCATATAGCTCAGCTGTCACATATATTCGCTTGCTCCGAATAAACGTATCTTGGAACCTCAAAATCAATCTCGATCGCGATCGGTCAAATATTATAGATATCTCAGCTGTCATAATCGCTTCTGCTGAAGAAACGCACCGCGAAACCTCAAAATTAAGCTCGATCACGATCTGTCATTTCAATCTGTCGCTTGAATGTGTCATCTATACGAGATCGCGACCAGCGCTCTAACGATCGTCACTTGGCCAGGGCCGTAAAAAAAAAGTGCCAAGCCCCCTCAAAATTGTCAGACCAGGCATTAATGCCCTTCAGTGTACTAGTATCTGACGTAAAACATACTTTTGGTTAACGGTTGATTGCTATTTCTGGATAAAGAGTTTTTGGAGCTAGAAAAATTCATCTTTTGAACTCTGAAATCTTATAAAAGTGGGACTTTAGATTTTTTGTCAAGTCTATACTTATTCCTGAAGATTTTTAAAAATTAACATCAAAATCAAAAGGGTGTTTTTGAACAAAAAAAATATTTTATATCGTTTCAAATATGAAATAAATTTAATAGTGTCAATAAAATTACGATTATAGGTTTAATGAAAAATAAAAACTACAACTTTTATGTTGCGACATGTTGTATGTTGTATGACTTTTATTTTGCGACACGTTTTATGTTCTATGGCCTATATTTTTAACGATATGTGGACTACAAACAATTATGCGACTGCTGAGCAGACGAGTGTAAAAATCTATAATAATTCACAGAAGGGATTTACGCATCTGTTGAAAATTATAATGAAACTCGCTCGATATCAGAAACCGGCAAACGATCCCGGGTAGATATCTCGTGAGGGCCACGATGACGGCGCTACCAGGCTGCCGACTGCCCTATTACGGCGCTGTTAGGGCAGCCTGACAGCGCCTTGACACGATCGGTAGCGATGTTCCACGTATGGCCCTGATCGGGCTGCCTCATATGGCCCTGATCAGGCTGCCATATATGGGCCTGATCAGGTAGTTGTATACGGTCCCGATCAGGCTGCCGTATATAGTCGTGATCAGGCTGCTAGATTTGGCGCAGGTCAAATTGACATTATAAATATAGTTTATTATCTATAAATTAGCAATAAAATCGATGAACGAATTTAAAACTGCCATTCCATTATTTTTGAAAATTCTGTAAATTTTGTAAAAAAAAGTAATTGTCCGGGATTTGAATCCGCTATCTTCGAATCGGAGAATTCAGCATTTCCGATCCTCAAATAATAATTTAAAAAAAAATTGATGACCTGGAGAGATTTTTTTTACAAGTGTTTCCGGCTTCGTAATCCGGACATTCTTCCGTCGAAATTAATTGTAATCCTAGCTAAGATTTTAACTGAGACCTACCTGACGACGTACTTATAATGACTGACACGCTACCACTTCGCTATTGATTCCTCATGACTTTCTTCAATTTAAATGCGATTAGTCTACGAGTTCTAATCGAAAAGCGCTGTCTCACTGGGCTGGATAAACAGCGTGATATTCAGTAAATAGGCGATGTACAGTGAAAAATATTATTCAGTTGTTAATTAATAAATGGGTTTCATAAGAACTAGGAGCATTGAAATTATAAAATTCACGTATGAAATATTGAAAATGTGAATAGGACAGGATGGTGTAGAAAAAATATAATATTCATGTAATCGATTTACTTAGTGCACCTTAGTTAACAATTACATTTCTCAAGATCCATGTATAGATCAAAAACATAAATTGTTGAATGGGCTTGTGAGACTGTATGCAAGGCGATAGTAGGTGAAAATGTTATCTATCTGTTAATTAACAATTGAATTAAAAATAACTACAGGCAATTAAAGTTCGAAAGTTGATTTTCCTCATCTATAAAAATTTTTGAATTTTGAAAAATGAAGGAAACATCGTGAATTTCGGATATGTTTTCGTAAAACCGTTTTATATTACAATTAAAAAGTTTCCAGGGCATTAAACGAACAGTTTCGTAAATACAACCTTTACAATTTTCCGAAAACCGAAATTTCAAAATGATAAGAAAATTTTTTAAAAATCCATGTGTAGTCAGAAAAATCAACGAATTCATTTTACATGACAAAAAAAAATTCCTTCAAAATTTTTTAAACAATGTTTTGCTTAAACAATTTATTGATAACTTTTTTGCATTATTATTATTAAAAAGTGATCTTCTTATCGTCTGTATTGTGGTGAATTTTTTCCGATTTTTATCGTATCATGAAGTATGCAATATTGTCGACGAAAGTCACTTTTGGTTGGGAAGGTACGTCCGATACTTTCCGCTTTGCATGGTGGCAACCAGCCCCTTGGGCACTCAGCTCCAGCCGTGTCCCCGTAATGTAGCCAGCCGCTACGTGGCCTGGCAGTATTCCGCGCGGCTATCGCTTCAGCTACCATCGCTACCGCATACGGTAACGACGATAGCCGAAGCAAACCGAATTTTTATATTTGTATTGTGTTGTTTAAATTTTACTGTATATATATTTATATATATATATATGTAGAAAGTATGTTTTGGGGACTCGTTCAGATTTTGGTTTAAAACGTTTAAAAAATCAATTATATTGTAAATGAGATTAATATCATCAGAAACGATACATTTTCAAATACAGTTTTTTCGAAAATCCTACGAAAAGTATACTATGAGGACTGTCATATAACGTTGACTTTGAGGACTTATACATATTTTTATTAAACGATGACTATGAGGACATATATAATGAATGGGTGGGGGTGACAAGGATGGAGAATGACCGAGAAATGCGTGTGATCTCATGCATATAGGGGAGATTCAGGCAAAATAAAACACCGCAGCAAATAATCGAACTTAATATTTTTTTAGAATGTGCTAGAGACACAATTTTTTAATAAATGAATATAGCATATTGTTATTAGTGAATATGAGGATAAGGAGATCGGGTTTACACTCAAGCAATTTTATATGAACCAATGCTAGTAAGAAAAAAAAACATACAATTTTATTTTGCATGTAATATCAAACAACCTTTTTTTTAATAATCACAAAATATTAATATCCTTAAAAAAAAACATAAACATTAAAGCTCACACATTTTTTAATGCTTATGGGAAATGAAAAGTTAAAAATAAAAAATAAAAGAAACATGGGGATTAACCATTGTACATTTTTTAACGGTAATGTGAAACAAACTGTGGAGTTTTTTTTGTCTTCAATATCAAACGAAAACGAATTGCTTCCGTAAGTTAAAAGAAATAGTCGTTGAATATCAGTACACACCAAACAAAACAGACTTTTTAAACATTATGGGTTTTTTTTGCATGTGTAACCACGATCTTATTTGGGGCACAGTACGTCCTCTCAAACAGTCATTCGCATGAATCAGATCCTGTATTTCTTTGCCCGACGGAAACTTATGAGCAGCTAGATAAGATTCAAACGCTGACAAAACGCACGTACGTTCTGCATTAGACCATCGCTTGGGAGCCGGGTTTGCAAAAACGGTCCTTTGAAACGACGTATTTCCCGTGGAAGTCGAGGCATTAGTAGAATCGCGTAGTGAGCTCTCTTGTTCGCTGTCAAGTTGTTCCGAGTCATCGGACTAATCGAAACCTTGTGCTGTATTTAAAATCTTCGAAATTTTAACAATGTCGGTTTCCAATACTGGTTGACGGTATATATTTTTATGAATATTTTCATGGTGACCCATGAAATTTGCAAGGTCAGTCACTTGGCCATCGGTAAGATTTAAATTGATGCATTTAGTTTCTATATGCTTTCGAAGCTGTGTGCCTCGCAGAGCGTTGGGGATTTCTGCTCCACACTTTATCGAATACTCTCTCATTAAAGGACATGCTGGTAGATATCTATAGCGATCCTTGTCACGAGATGGTAGTCCAAATAGGTACATATTCTGTAGTGGCACTCTTGCATCGCCTCTGTGTTTAATTATTAGATTTAAGCAATCCAAAACGTCATTATCGATTAATACAGGAACGCCTCGACCAAGCTTGCCACGAATTTCGAAGCGCGCGTATTTCCGTGCCAGCCTTTTTCCTTCTTCACTTAAACCATTATACGCCTCTTTATCAGCCATATTATCGATGCCACGATAGCTGTGAAAGCCGTCAAGATACAGCCGTTCAATTTCGCCAGGTCGACGCCGGTTGAAAATTTGCAACGACAACAACGTCGTTTCCGCAAGCTTCTGCCAAATTTGGTATGCAAACTTTTGAGTCAGTTGCGAAAAATAATTATAACGTTCGACTTTGATAAACGTATGTAATTTTTTAATATCTTCGGTGATTGGTAGGACCACTTCTTTTGGGCGATTATTTTGGGTTTGCGTTTCGGCTACCACTCGGTTAATGGTAGTACCAAAATCTTCGACCAGCAGCTTTAAAAAATCTTCAACTTTTTTCTGTTCGTTCTCTTGCTCTTTTTTAATATATTCGGAACGCAATAATTCGCCGACATGCTTCAGTAGAGTACTGAGATTCGAAGCAACCAATGGATTCTGGAAAACTCTTTTTTCAGGAATAAAATTTGCCACGTACCGTACAGCGTCTATTGCGCTATCGTAAAAACGTGGCTGGAAAATGTCCGAAAAATTTCGGATCCGATTATCGATCTTTTTTATCGAGCGTAAGAACCGGCCAAGGAGACGCAATCTGGCGCGTATCATCTGGTATAAGTGTTGATGCGTTCCATACTTCTGGCATTGCTTGTTAGCATATAATATTATGAGTTCGTCGTATCGTATGCCACGAACTACGTCGTCTTCACGCATGTAAGGAAAAATGTATTTCCTAACGTCGTGACTGGCTCTCTTATGCAATCTTGCAGCGACTTTTTTGCCGTTTACAATTATTATTCTTTCGCGTTTTCCACCGAGCTTAGTGCAATTCCGCCAATGATGACGAATAACAGATCTCGAGTATTGGCCCTTGCAGTTCCCACAGCTTAAAAAATCTTCAGCGCTCTTGAGCATCCGCACATTCGGACGTCTACAAACTATCAGTGTACCGTTATTATATTTGCTATCCGAGTTAAATATATGATCGCCGTTTTTTCGTTTCGTTGCAATAATCTCTTGTCGCTCTTTATTTTTTGGTGGTAAAAGTATACATTTTTTAACCTCGGGCTCATTCGAGTGAATCAACTCCAAGTGCCGCGCTAACTTCACTTGAAATTTTTTGCAAAACATACAAAAATGTTTTTTTGTATGACCGAACGCAGAGTTATCGACGTGGAGATCCTTATCATTTGGAGCTGAATTTTGATAGCGGTCACCAAGCGTTACATTAAGCGACTTTGAAAAGTCACCCTTGCGATTTTTTTCGAATGTACGCTCATCTTCATCTGCGTAGCTATTTTCGGAATCGGATGTTCCCTCATCGTGGGGTTCGCAATTTTCGTCGTTGTTATCGTCTGAATCTGTATCGTTATTATCGTTACCGTTTGATTCGAATATCGTTGATTGGAGCAAAGGTTCACTCAAATTATCACCCGGTAAATCAAGAATGTGGTTGTCAAATTTTCGGTCGTAACCCATGTAGGGTGATCGGTAGTGGCCAATGATTGGCCGAAGCTCGACGCCGAACTTGCCAACATTGGCACTCAAGCTTGGCCCCATCATCGACCGAGCCTTGGATGATAAGTGTGGCTCGATATTGGCGATTAATATTGGCCCTAGACTGGCTTCTGAAAATCAGGCAAGCATCGCGCATGAGCTTCGTTCGAGAATTTAGTTTATTATTAATAAATTAGCAATTAGGAATGATCTATGAACGAATTTAAAATGGTTATTCCATTATTTTTGAAAACCCTGTAAATTTTGAAAAAAAAAGTCATTGACCGGGATTTGAACCCGCGATCCTCCGCAGTCAACGAATTCAGCACTTTCGATCCTTGAATAATCATTAAAAAAAAAAATTAAAGATTTGGAGATTTTTTTTTACGAATGTTTCCGGCTTTGTAGTCCGGACGTTTTTCCGTCGAAATTAATTTTGAGCCTACCTGAGATTTTACCTGAGACCTACCTAACGAACTACCTAACGACCGACACTCTACCACTACGCCATTGATTCCTTATGAATTTATTGTATTTAAATTATATTAGTGGACGAGTTCTAATGAAAAAACATTGTCTCAACGGGCTGGATAGAACAACGTGGTATTCAGTAAAAAGGTGATATACAGTGAAAAAATTTATTCGATTGTTAGTTAACAAATGGGTTTCATAAGAACTAGGAGCATTGAAATTATAAAATTCATGTGTGGAACATGGAAAGTGTGAACGGGACAAGATGGTGTCGAAAAGTTATAACATTCATGTAACCAATTTACTTATTGTTAGTGGACCTTAGTTGACTATTACATTTCTCAAGATCCATGTATAGTTTAAAAATTAATTGGCGAATCTATACTCGGCCAAGCATTAGCCTCGTATCAACAAGCCAATGAGTGGCGAGTTAATACTTGGCCGAGCATTGGCCTCGTATCGGCAGACCAATAATTGGCGAATCGATACTCGGCTGAACATTTGCCTCGTATCGGCATCCAAAGATTGGCTAGTCAATATTGGGCCAAACATTGGCCTTGTATCGGAACACCAATGATTGGCGAGTCGATACTCAGCCGAACATTGGCCTCGTATCAACAAGCCAATGCTTGGCGAGTCAATACTCGGCTGAACATTGGCCTCGTATCGACAAGCCAATGATTGGCGAGTCTATACTCGGTCGAGCATTGGCCTCGTATCGACAAGCCAATGCTTGGTGAGTCAATACTCGGCCGAACATTGGCCTCGTATCGACAAGCCAATGATTGGCGAGTCTATACTCGGCCGAGCATTGGCCTCGTATCGACAAGCCAATGCTTGGCGAGTCTATATTTGGCCGAGTCTATGTTTGCCTTGTATCGGTAAACTAATGATTGGCTAGTCAATATTCAGCCGAGCATTGGCCTACAATTGGGTAATCGATGATCGACCCGCCAACATTGGTCCGAGCATTGGCCGTTACGGCTTGATCGGCAAAACCTACATGGGAAAATCTTTTTCGACACGATTTTCTGTCGCATAACCATTTTCACCTGAAGAATGAAACATACGGTTCGAGTTTTCGTCTACAACCGATTCATGACAATCACCATTGGAGCGAGCATTATTTTTTGTGAATTTGCTGTAGAGCGGGAAATTAATTATTTCTGTACTGATGACTTTTGGTACCGACTTTTTACACGACCGTTTTTCTTCGTTATTCTTTAGAGAAACGACTTCTTCTGTACAGACTACAGATGATATATTTTCTGCGTTTTCGAAATCGTATATTTCGGCTTCGTACAACGTTGTTTGTGTTATTGGTAGATGAATATTATTATTGAAGGTATCAATATAATGTTCTACCGATTGACCTTTTAAAGGTGATTTTTCAGGAGATCGAATAGAAACATTTTCCAAAAGTACGTCATTTTGAGAGAAAATTTTTAACTCTGACCACGGTACAATTTCCGTCAATAACTTCGGATCGTGCAAGCATCTCTCATCACCGTTCGTTCCTGTCACACCATCATTATTAGTCGAAAATCCCTCTCCCTGTTCAAGTTTATATAGCTCATATTCTATATCGGAAATTGCCATAAAAACTGCCGGTATTTCAATGTTGCTCAAACTGAGCGCGAAGGTTTCATTGATATTTTTTGATTCTCGTGGCGATACTTTTTTTCGGACTCGTGAAAAGTTTGTGCTGCACTTGGTGACACGCTTTTTTCTTGCTCTTGAACAATCGGTATCGATGCATTTTCGTTGTCGATTGAACGTATCGTTTCCAATTTTAGGAAATGTGACGGCTTATCTGAATGTAAAATAATTTGATCGTTGTATAAAAAGTAATAAATGGCAAATAAAATATAACCGTAAAAGTTCATAATTTTCGAAGAAAAGTATACAAATATTGATAAAACAGATAATCACACTTTCATTTTTTTTAACTACAAAATATTTTTATTCGTTAATAAAATAAGGCCATAAAATCATTATCGAAGAGATGTATAAAAATGATGATAAAAAGATAATGAGATTTTTTTTTCCTTACCAAAAAAATCTTCCTGTTCGTTAACACGATCGAGCGAAAACAAACGAATGCAAGAATCCGCAAACGTCTTAAGCAAAATGTTTTGGTCTACGTATAGAACTATACTGTCTGTAAAAATAGTAGGTTATATTAGTCATCGTCAAAATCAACACGAAAAAAGAAAAAGAAAATTTTATCTATCTATAAAATCAAATAGAAATAAGAGTCATTTATTTTGTTGCAAAAATTACGCTTATTTTATATTACCTGCACTATTTGCGACTGCTCTACGCACTTTATCATAGGTTGTTTCGGATTGCTCTGTGCACGTCCAATTTTCGTCGACGTATTCGGTACCACCCTCTAAATTTGCTTTAATTTTTGTCAAAATCGCATCATAACCTGAAATTGTATCATGCAATTTCATATCATAATCTAAAATCGTATTGTAACAAAAATCCTTGAAAATTTTTAGTAACCCGGCCTGTATTCATAATCTAAATTTCGGGCATACAAACAAAAATTACTTACAGCTTATCTTTTATCGCTGAATTTGACCGAACAAATTTTTCCATGGATGAAGATATCTTTTAGTGCACAAATGTACAAAACATCATCGGTAAATAAAATTAATGCCGACATCCTGATGGATAATGTTGCACGGCATTCATAAAACTTCTGAGACACTTGAAATGTTGAATAAACGGCACTCACTGGAAGGTTAGAAAACGCTGATCTTTTCTCGACAATACATTGTTTGAAACTGCTTCCCGTACAGCGTCGAAAATCGTGAACGACAGTTTTTTGTTTTCGTGGGGCATCGTGAACTTTTTCGCGGAAATGCTTATAACTAAAATCATCGTATCGGTTGAAAACTACATTATCGATAGTTGATTATTGTGGAAAAAAAAACAGAAAAAAATTAATGTGCATATCGAGAAAACATTGGTTCTTTTCATAAGAAAAATCGGCGAAAAAAAGTAAATTGAAAATGGTATACATCAGATGCAATGATGAGTCTTGAAAAAATTGACGAGTTCTTAAAATACACGAATCACAGAAAAATTGTCGTATAAAAGAATGAGTCCTCATAATATGCAAGCCGAAAATGTTACTTCGAGGACAATGTCCTCAAAGTCCGCGTTTGATAAATTACGCATAGTATATTTCGGGGCTGTCCTCAAACCCTACAATACGCTTAAAAAATTACGAAGACAGTCCTTGAAACAGCCAGATGTCCCCAAAATATACATTACGTTGGAAAAAAAGGCCTCAAAGTATACTTTGCACAAACAATGATTCTTTATATAACGCAAGCATGTTTTTCTACCTTTTTCGTGTGTGTATACGGTAGGTAAGTTAGGGGCTTAACGTAAAAGTCAGGAATTTTTACGTCCTAGGAGCTAAATGAGTTGCTTCACGTACTTCCGACCCCTATTCACCTCGACAGTAATAATATTGTATAGGTCAAAAACTATATTATTGATAGTTTATTATTGGGGGAAAAACATAAAAAAAATGCATCAAGAAAAAATTGGTTTTTGTAATGAGAAGAATTTGCGGAAAAAAGTAACTCGAAAATGGTATTCATCAAATGCAATGATGAGTCTTCAAAAAATTGAATTCTTAAATATACGAATCACAGGAAAAGGATCGTATTTATCGTATAAAATACTCAGTCCTTATAGTGTACAAACTTTAAATTTTACTTCGAGAACCATGTTTTCGTTTTTTTGGATATGTCTGTGGTATGTCCTCAAAGTCCGCATTTGATAAATTACGCATAGTATATTTCGGGGACTGTCCTCAAACCCTGCAATACGCTTAAAAAATTACGAAGACAGTCCTCGAAACAGCCAGATGTCCCCAAAATATACATTATGTTCGAAAAAAAGACCTCAAAGTATACTTTGCACAAACAATGGTTTTTTATATTACGTAAGCATGTTTTTCTCGCTTTTTCGTGCGTGTATACGGTAGGTCAGTTAGGGGTTTAATGTAAAAGTCAGGGATTTTTACGTCCTAGGAGCTAAAAGTGTTGCATCGCGTACTTCCCACCACTATTCACCTCGACAGTAATAATATTGTATAGGTCAATTGTTGATAGTTGATTATTGGGGGAAGAACAAAAAAAAAGTGTCAAGAAAAAATTGGTTCTTATAATGAAAAGAATTTGCGAAAAAAAGTAACTCAAAAATGGTATTCATCAAATGCAATGATGAGTCTTCAAAAAATTGAATTCTTAAAATATACGAATCACAGGAAAATGATCGAATTTATCGTATAGAATAATGAGTCCTTATAATGTACAAACTTAAAATGTTACTTCGAGAACCATGTTCTCGTTTTTTTGTATATGTCTGTGGTATGTCCTCAAAGTTCGCATTTGATAAATTACACATAGTATATTTCAGGGGCTGTCCTCAAACCCTACAATACGCTTAAAAAATATGAAGACCGTTCTCGAAACAGCCAGATGTTCCCAAAATATACATTACGTCGGAAAAAAGGCCTCAAAGTATACTTTGCACACATATATAACGCAACCATGTTTTCCTCGGTTTCTCGTGCGTATATACGGTATATACTCGGTATATACGGTAGATAAGGCAGGCGTTTTAACGTAAAAGTCAAGGATTTTTACGTCCTAGGAGCTAAAAGTGTTGCTTTGCACACTCCCCACGACCATTCACCTTGACAGTAAAAATATAGTACACGTCGAAAACTATATTATTGATAGTCGATTATTGGGATCTAGGAAAAAATAGCCGTGGAAAAAATAGCCCCGGAAAAAATAGCCGGTAAAAAATAGCCGACGGAAAAAATAGCCTTGGAAAAAATAGCCGACAGAAAAAATAGCGTTGGACAAAATAGCCGACGGAAATAATAGCCTTAGAAAAAATAGCCTCGGAAAAAATAGCCGACGTAAAAAATAGCGGATGGAAAAAAAAGCCAATGGAAAAAATAGCCCATGGAAACATTGGCCCTTGTTGAAACCCATGAAACGATAGCCACGTCGTGGGCTATCGATAGTTTAAATGAATAGCTTAAAACATAAAAATCTACGTTTTTGACAGTCGGGGGGATCCGCCCCCCCGAACCCCCCCGCCGGGGCTTCGCTCCTGGACCCCACCGGGGCGCTTTGCCCCTGGACTCCAGTAGATACCCCCCCAAACACACACATACACGCATACGCACACACCCACCCACACACACACACAAACACACACACACACACACACACACACACATGCACACACACACACACATGCACACGCACACAGACGCGCACGCATGCATACACACACACGCATACACGCACATGCCGCCCCCCCCCCCCCCACACACACACACACACACACACACACACACACACACACACACACACACACACACACACACACATACACACACAAATCTGAAATTAATAAAGCATGCAGAGCAGGCTACTATGCAGTCGGCTATTTTATCTATGAGCTATTTTTTCCGTGGGCTTTTTTTTCCGTGGGCTATTTTTTCCCAGGCTATTTATTCCAAGGCTTTTTTTCCATCGGCTATTTTTTCCAAGGCTATTTTTTCCACCCGCTATTTTTTCCAAGGCTATTTTTTACCGGCTATTTTTTCCGGGGCTATTTTTTCCACAGCTATTTTTTCAGAATCCCCGATTATTGTGAGGAAGAACAATAAAAAATATATTAAGAAAACACTGGTTCTTGTAATAAAAAAATTATAAAAAAAGTAATTCAAAAATGGTATTTATCAAATGCAATGAAGAGTCTTCAAAAAATTGAGTCCTTAAAATATACGAATTACATGAAAATTGTCGTATATATCGTATGGAATAATGAGTCCTCAAAATGTACAAATTGCAAAATGTTACTTCGAGGACAATGTCCTCGTTTGTAGTTTGTATATGGTAAGTCCTCAAAGTCCACGTTTGATAAATTATTGTATACTTCGGGGACTGTCCTCAAACCCTACAAATACGCTTAAAAAATTACGGAACCAGTCCTCAAAACAGCCAGATGTCCCTAAAATATACTTTACGTTGGAAATAAAGGCCTCAAAGTATACTTCGGACACACATATCTATACATACATATATGTAAAGTATTGTTATTAATAATAAAATGTAATAAAGAAATACGGAATTTTTTTGGTTTATCATGAAGTAGCTATAACGTTTTTTTACCGATGTCGTTACTATTATCAATTCCTTTTATTAAATTATTTTTCCGTATTTTTATCTGCATTTTATTATAACATTATCAGTTATATTATGTACATACTCATCGGCCGATATTAGGGAATATACGAAACGCAAGGGTATTTTATATTACCAAAAGTATATTTGTTATATTTTATTTACGTTTTAATACCGCAACTGGACACATCATATTATACAACAGATCACGTTTTGTAATGTTTTGAAATCTTCCTCCCGTATTGATGATTTTTCGACTGCTCGGAGTTAAGCCCTGAGCAGTGCTGTTGCATGCGCATTGTCACATAATATTAGATAACATACAATAAAATCTCGCCAGCGTGCTTTACACATGGGAAAGAAAGCTTTTTGCATGCTAAAACGTCTTCCAAGATCGATTCGAAAACGTGAGCCGATCCATAATGTAATGAGAATCGTTGTTCCAGAAAAAGCACAAACCGGTATAAATTGATATGTGGGTGAATCAATGGACCACACATCAGGCTAGAGATGTGGAAATACGGTAAATTTTTCATATTGTAAAATTACCGTAATTTTCATCGTAAATTGACGTAATTTTTTGTCATAAAATATTGTGTTGTGAAATGACAGTCACAAATTTTTTCTGGTAAATTTACCGTCACAAAAAAATGGGCCCGGTCATTTACAACTAAATAGATGCTAGATTACAACCAAATAAGTTCTAAATTGATTATTTATAGGGTACAAGATTAAAAGATGCTTTATTGTATATCTGCACGCTTATATAATACACACTTTATCATATATTTTTTTTTTCGTTGCATATTATAATTTTATAATAATTATACATTTGAGTAGTTTTAACAACATATAAAATTTATACTTATATAGTAATAAGTGTGAGGAACTCAATGTTATACGTTCAGTCTTTTTTTTTATCATCCGCTTCTTTCTTCAATTAAATTTCGGTTCCTGTCTCCGTGTATACTACTTCGTTCTGCTCTTCTCGATCCTGTTCGTAGTCTTCATCGGAGAGGTCTTCGTTCATCCCATTTTCAAGATCATCGTCAGACATCGCAGATTCTCTTGTTTTGTACTTGTTCGTCCTCGTCGTGTTTCCACGTTGAAGAGATAAATTGTGTGCAATATACGTTAACATGCCTGCACGTTTTATTGACAACCGATTTCGCTTCGACGAATGAATTCACCCATAGCCCATAGGTACTAAAGGATCGCTCAGTTGCAGCGGATGTAGGGGGCAAATTCAGAATAACGACACTGATCTTTCTAAGCTGAGTTTTCTTGCAAAATACCCTTCCACCAGTTTTCAGCAGATGTTAGGGGAATTGCTCTTTTTACGTACTCTTTGCCCCAAATTCCTTGGTCAACCATATACTCTGCCAGTTCTGCCAAAATTTAATCTTCGTTCAACTCGAATTTCATCGCTAATTCGAAGATCAGCTGATTCCCTGTTATCGAATCTTCGTCATTTAAGTGATTGTCCTTGTAACTCGGATCCAAAATATTTGCTGTGAAATGGATCGGACCGAGTGCCATGACTCGTCTATTTTCTGATGCAGATAAAACTTTCTCGGTTTCCGCAGCTGGAAGAGCTCATAAAGTCGATTGCTGCAGTTCTCGCTGGAACTGCTGCTCGAGTTCGTAAAAAACTTCAGGAACCGAACTCAGTTTCGGCTCATCGCTATCTAACTTACTAATCCTGATACCGATTGGTCTGAACAGAATGAGCATTTTCTCGAGTAGAATCCAAAATTTTTCTCCAAGGACGACTTGTCTAGTTTCTTGGTGCCAGTATGTTTGAGCTTTTGGAAAAATTGCAAGTTCTTGAAGATTATGTTTACTCTGCTGTATACTGTCAAGGCAGTGAACTATGTATCCAAATCGAATCTTTATCGGTAACTTGAGAGTTGTGGGTACTCGATTTTCGTCTTGCTTCTGGATCTCGGAAAACAGTGCTGAAATTACGTGAAATTACTCTTTTACGAGTGTTGTTGTGTTTTTTACGAGACGTACAACGCTGGGCTGGGCCGCAATATCCTTCATCAATAAATTCAAAATATGGACAATGCACCCGTAAAACGCAATCTTCTCACACGCGTACTGTGCCTCCAATATTTGCCAAGCTCTCTTCGTAGCAGCTGCGTTGTCTGTGCACTGTAAAAAAAAAATGGCAAATTCAACTCGAGAAATCGAGTTGAAAAAAATGAGTTAGAACAACTCAAATTGAGTTGGGTCAACCGAATATCGAGTTAAAGCATGTACATGGAATAGTTGCTTCAACTCTGAAATGGCGTTAACATATTCGGTCAAAACAGCCACCTAACGAGTTAACCGAACTCATTTCAGAGTTGAATCACTCACAACAGAATAGTTGGTCCAACTTTTTCTGCAGTTCGTTCGACTACGATAATTGAATGAAACAACTCAATTAACAGCTCTTTGAACCAAATATTAGGTTGATTCAACTAAATTTGTGGTTTATTCGATTATTATGCGTCGTCATTTTGACTCTGAAAAAGAGTTGGAAGGACTCGATTAAAAGTTCAACCGACTACATCATGTGGTTCTATTTATCACAATTTACGTTGAAACAACCCTTTTATGTGGCTCTTTGTACTACCATAAATGTTCGAAACAACTCTAGAAACAGCTCTTTTAGCCGAATGTTAGGTTGATTCAACTACATTTGTAGTTTATCCGATTACTATGCATCGTCATTTTAACTCTGAAAAAGAGTTGGAAGGACTCGATTAAAAGTTCAATCGACTACATTGTGTGGTTCTATTTATCACAATTGATGTTAAAACAAGTCTTTTATATGGCTCGTTCTACTACCATAAATGTTTGAAACAACTCCATAAGCAGCTCTTTCAACCAAATATTAGATTGATTCAACTACATTTGTGGTTTATCCGATTACTATGCGTCGTCATTTTAACTCTGGAAAAGAGTTGGAAGGACTCAATTAAAAGTTCAATCGACTACATTATGAGGTTCCATTTACCGCAATTGATGTTGAAACAACTCTTTTATGTGGCTCATCGTACTGCCACAGATGTTTGAAACAACTCTATAACCAGCTCTTTTAACCAAATATCATGTTGATTCAACTACATTTGTGGCTTATCCGATTACTATGCGTCGTCATTTGAACTCTGAAAAAGAGTTGGAACGACTCGATTAAAAGTTCAATCGAAACTCAAAATATAAATACAAAATATAAATATAAAACTAGCAAAGTTGTGTGAAAATGAATTCTATTACTAATCAAAATCGTCAAATGGTAATGGTAATGACGCATTTAATTTTGTAAGTGTGAGCCAGCATGCAGCGTATATGGGAAAATTGATGAACGAAATTCAATAGTAGTCGATAGCGCAATAGGTAGCGTTCCGGGTTAGTAAGCAGGCATTAGGAAGGAAACTTGTAGGTAGGCGGTTCGAATCCCGGCTCAGACAGAAATTCTGTAATAAGTGAATATCAACGGAGAACTTTTTTTTTCGTGTGATATCATTTCTGTTATATTGTTATCGCGATAAATGCATTATAATTTTTTTAAAATTAATTTTGAAGCTCGAAATTTAAGAAACGCGAAATGTACATCCGGTTGAATGAGCCACATCGCGAGTTAAGACAAACATAAATCGAGTTCGTTCTACCGAATATTTAGTTGCCTCAACTATATTTCTGCGTACGTGGATTTTATTTTTGGTTGAAGGAGCCACAAATCGAGTTAAATATACCATCGGATCGAGTTCAATCAACCAAAAATGTGGCTGTTTTAACCATGTTGATAAGTCACATCAAATAAATATCAGGTTGAATGAGCCACATCGCGAGTTGAGACAACCACAAATCGAGCTCGTTCTACCGAATATTTAGTGGCTTGAACTATATTTCTGCGTACATGGACTTTATTTTTGATTGAAAGAGCCACAAATCGAGTTAATTGTACCATCAGATCGAGTTCAGTCAACTAAAAATGTAGCTGTTTCAACCATACTAATAAGTCACATCAAATAGATATATTGTCGAACCAGTCACATCTCGTGTTGAGACAACCACAAATCGAGTTTATCGTGCTACATATTGTGGTTAAAACGGCGCTATATATGAGTTGAATCAACTCGAAAATGTGGTTCGCCATATGTTACTCTAGAAATGAGTTGATTCAATCGTTTTCGAGTTGAATTTACCTTTTTTTTTTTACAGTGTGCAAACGCTTAGAATTTTTCGTGCGTCAATTTTTTTGATTACTTCACTTATCTCTTCTGCGATGAATTATGCTGTTTGAGAGTTACTTCCAGTGGGGATGGTTTGAAAAAATATTGGTTCCGGTGTAGTGACGATAAAATTAATAATGCCCTCGTTCCGAATATTAGTCCATCCATCGTATTGAAGTCCACCGGTTGGAGCAGATGTCACTTTTTCCTCGACAATATTCTTGACTTTTCCATGTGCAGCATCGAGCAAAGAATTCGATATCTCGAATCTTGATGGTAATTTCAAAGGTCGAAGGTGCTGCTGGAGCTAGAGCTATCGGAGCTGGATCCAGTGATGGCTTCATTTTGAGGTGCTTCATCTCTATCTTGTTTTTCACGCGTAATAATTTTTTGTGGAACGATGTCATCATTTGAACAGTTAGTTTTATTTCCTGAAACGTAAACAAGCATACAAGTGTATATTTAACATGCTGGGAATTTTCGATAATTGGTCTCACCCCTCCCATCTATAAAGTAGTCATGTATCAAAAGGCATATCGAATAAAACTAACGTAAACAGACGTGAATCTAAACCTAAACGCGAAGAAAATATTACACTGGGTATGTCCTAAAGAATATCCGGAGATGGTTACAAATACAAAAAGCGTGCAAATTGGAAACTTGCACATTGCTTCTTCATTATTTTATCTCGTTCACAAAGCTACCTAACTGTGCAATTGCGTTTTTCAATTCTGGCTTCCTCCAATAATTGCTACTTTCCAATTTGCAGGTTTTTTTTTTACAAATTCGATTTGTTCTTCCCATATTCGATACCAAATATTACATTTTTTACATTTTAAAGAATTATTTAAGCATTCTCTGTAGGAGAACGGTAAACAGTTAAATCGTCGATACTCTCTTAAACTAAAAGCGATTAATTTTCTTACCTTTTGGCTTCCTGGGACCAGAATAAGGCTTAGAAAGGTCGGATATCTTTCCACGTATACAACTCAAATAATCAGCCACGAGTTCATTGGCCTTTTTGGGATTGTAGCGGCGGTGGTTTTCCAGGAAGTACCGGTAGATATCTGTAAACAAAATTTGGCACGTATTCAAAAAACCTTAGTAGTTAAAACCTGCACTCAACGCCGGATTAAGCATCTGAGCGCCCCTCGGCTTTGGCTAACGAAGTGCCCCTCTGGCAGCACAATTCAAATAAAATTATAATTATGGGAGAATGGTTATTCAAATAACTGCAGATGGTTTTTAGGTTAGTATGGTTTTATTATTCACGTGGCATGTTTTCTAACTTTGACATGAACAAATTTATGAATTAATTTTTTGCAGTCCATATGGCAAACGAGATCGTGATTAGAGGCTAGAAATGCGATACTACTGAACCGATGGTTGCTAATTGAATTGCGGAGGTATAGTAGTTTTTTACGCGTTTCAGAACAGAAAAGGAGCGTTCGCCACAGGAATTACTCGATAGAATGCTAAGATATATACGGAGAGCAATATCAACCTTCGGAAAGGTAGCCACGATTTATTTTTCGCGAAGAATGGCTAAAAACGCAGCAGCTGAAGGCGCTTGTAAATTCATTGCACGAATGAATTCGCGGAAATGCATGAATTCTTCGCTAAAATCGTCAGCCAAATCATTCGGGTAAAAATGGCATAACTTCCGAGATTTCATTACACTGTAAAAAATGTGGTGTTAAATTCAACACTAATTCAACACCGCTCACGAATTCTATAGTGGTCCACCCCGCTCTGTGTGACCTGTTGGTGTTGATTATCCGGTGTTAAGTATTGATAGTTGACACCAGACTGCGGTTCATCCGATTTGACACCAGGACGGATTCTACAGTGGATTCTAACACTTTACAGTGTGTTATTATAACACACTTTAAGTTCGTTATTTTTGTACGCATTTATCGTGTCAATGAAGCCAAATGAAAAACGCGGGTCAAATTGGCATAATAAATATTTTTTATTATTTATAAATTAGCAATTAGGAATGATCGATGAATGAATTGAAAACAGTTGTTCCATTATTTTTGAAAATCCTGTAAAAAAAAAAAAAAAAAAAAGTCGTTGACCGGGATTTGAACCCATACTATCCTCCAATCGACGAATTCAGGACTTTCGACCCTTAAATAACCATTTTTAAAAAAAATTAAAAATTTGGAAATTATTTTTTTTCACGAGTGTTTTCGGCTTCGAAGCGCGGACGTTTTTCCGTCGAAATTAATTTTGAGCCTACCTGAGATTTTACCTGAGGCCTACCTAACGACCTACCTAACGACCGACACTCTACCACTACGCTATTGATTCCTTATGAGTTTCTTGTATTTAAATGATATTAGTATACGAGTTCTCATACACCATTCGGTGTATCCTATGACTCCAAACGAATTTATGTATGATTATTTTGGGCGATTAAATTTCACACATTAAGTCGTATATTTCAGTATATGCGCAACACCGTCATGTGTGAAAAATTACCACCGAACAAGTGCAACGCAAATTCGTTTCTAGCTAACACCGCCACTCGGGAGATATTCGCTCAGAACGGCGTTAACATGCCGTTAATAAATATTACGGGTTCATTCTTTAAGTCTGTATATCTCCAAAGTTGTTTGCCGAAATGAATTATAATTTTAATTGAAATAGCACTCAGTCGGTGAGTTCAACTGCGCCTTCGAAGCACATATTTACACCGGATTTAACTAATCACGACATTAGAGTGGTGTCGTATCAGAAGATAAACGGTGTACTTTCATGAAAAAATTGTGCGCGATGTGGTGAAACACTGGGTTTAGTGTTAAATTTTGATGAAAAATCGCTTAACACCGATATACAGTGTACGAGGTCAACCATGATATCAGAACGGTGCTGCCGATAACACCACAGATTTTAACCACTAACACCGCACCAAATTGACACCCCTGATTTTTTACAGTGTATGACTTCGTCTTCAGAAAGTAGTAGCATAGTATCGATGAAACTAAACCGGGAATTTATTTCCGAATAAGCATTGCTTCTACGAGTCAGTTCCGCTACCAAATTGTCGATTATAACAAAAAATGTGTTAATTTTCATATTCTCTCGACCATCAAATGTTTCGTCATTATCGTTTGTTTCGTCGTGTTGTACTGTTCTTCTCCTACTTCGTAGCGTTTCACGTCGATACTCTGTGCACTGCTATAACTCCTTGCCTTTTTTTTCGTAGACCGAGAAATCATCTCGTAAGCCTACGATGTAAGTTTTCAGAGATTCGTACAGTTTCAATGTTGTGAAAATCTCCAGTCTTTGGCTCTAAAGAGATTTGTTTGTTTTATCGAAACGTTCCATGATCGCATTCCAAAACGCTGTCATTATGCCGGTTTCGAGCATGTCAAGATGTCGAGATAATCCTTTAGCCTCTGCTCGATTGCACGGTTTTTCTGAATCACCATCTGCTACATCCTCAATAACTTCACACAACACTTCGTATGATGTAACGATCGCCAAACACGCATCAGCTCTTATGGACCACCTAGTAGCTGAGAGATATCTAGGCAAAAGCATATCAGATTTATCTGCAACTTTCTCTTTTACCCTTGCCCCTCTACCAGTGGATGCACTCAAGAAAGTATATACGTGCTGTACAAACATGAAGTACTGGGTCGCAGTTGAACAACAATCAGCTGCTGACTGACCGACTAGATTTAATGAGTGAGCCGCACATGGCACGAAAATTGCTTGTGGATTGTGGGCTATGATTTTAGCTTGCAAACCACCGTACATTCCGGACACATTGCTTGCATTGTCATATGACTGTCCTCTACAGTCCTGAATGTCAATCTGCAGCTCGCTGAGTGTGTTCAAAACTGCACTCTCTATTTGAGCAGCACTGTGACTTGTATTAGGAATGAACCTCATAAAACGTATAGTACCTCATAAAACCTCATAAACGAATGGTATTTACTACCCAGGTAGGAAATCAAAAGGCTGACGATGGAAACAAGCCTGTGCGAGCCTTGTTTCGCCGAGCCTGAGTGAGGCAAATCTACGCCAGCCTTGATTTCATCGTGCAGAGCAGCCTCGAACCAAGACTGGCTGCTTAGCGTAAATTCAGGCTTATTTTAAGCTTTATCCAGCCGGTGAATTTTAAGGCTGAAAAATTAAGGCTAGATGCAGGCTTGTTCCAGGTTGTAATAAAATAAAATAAGTTTAACATAATAGTTTTTTGTACTTTTATGAAAAAAAAAATTTAACAATAAATTCGAGAATATTTTTGAAATTCTGTATCTGTAAACAAAATTACACTAGTGACATTTCACTTCATCCTCTATTTTCATTTTCTAAATCAATTTGACGCGATAACATCGACATTTTTTCACTCGAAAAAGTGAACTTTTTCGTTTGGGCATTCTCACGAATTAAGGAGGTCGGATCGCGAAATAAAAATGTTCAGAATTTAATAAAATTTGGTGATAACATTTTTTGGCATCAAGTATACAAACACAAATGTTTTCAAAATTTTTTACCACATGGTTATCGAATAATTGAGCGTTAAATCGAAGATCTTATGCGCGAGATGTATACATATGTATATATGTAAACTCTATGCTTATACACGTGAACAGTGTTCAATTATTCGAGAGAACTATGTGATAGAAAAATCTGAAAAAATTTGTATTGTCGTATGTATTACTAAAGAATATATGGGTGGAGTTCCGAAAACCCGAAACCTCCGATTCGTTTGAAACTTTGCACAGACCTTCTATTCGATGAGATAAAACTACCCTTAAAAGGATTTTTGGCGACTCGCAGTAGTTTTCGAGATATCGAATTTTGAAAATTGATAAATTAACACGCGCGTGTATATCTATATCTATCGTAGCGCGCATTTATATCCCTACTCTTTCGACATGTTAGGACACGTTTGTTGCGCGTTCGCCCCTGTGCGTGTGTGTGTGTGTGTGCGTGTGTGTGCGTGTGAGTGTGCGTGTGTGTGCGTGTGTGTGCGTGCGTTTGTGTGTGCGTGCGTGCGTGTGTGTGCGTGCGTGTGTGTGTGCGTGCGTGTGTGTGTGCGTGCGTGCGTGTGTGTGTGTGTGTGCGTGTGTGTGTGTGTGTGCGTTCGTGTGCGTGCGTGTGTGTGTGTGTGTGTGTGCGTGTATGTGTGCGTGCGTGTGCGTGTTCATGTGTGTGTGTGTGTGTGTCCATGTGTATGCACTGAAAGCAAATTGGACCGCAAGGGACGGGGTCCAGGGGCGGAGCCCCTGGTGGGGTGCAGGGGCGAAGCCCCGCCGGGGGGGTTCGGGGGGGCGGAGCCCCCCCGACCTATCAGAAACGTAATTTTTATGATTTATTTTCCTTCTAATTTTTTTAAATATGAATAACAGTCCTTTCAGTTCTGGTTCAGTTTACCTCGACATATGTATGGAAATAATCAGATGCATAGTCAAAAAAATGAAGTTCAAAATTCGATATCTCGAACACACACGCACGCACACCCACACGCACACACACGCACACACATACGCACAGGGGCGAACGCGCAACAAACGTGTGCTAACATGTCGAAAGAGTAGGGATATAAATGCGCGCTACGATAGATATAGATATACACGCGCGTGTTAATTTATCAATTTTCAAAATTCGATATCTCGAAAACTACTGCGAGTCGCCAAAAATCCTTTTAAGGGTAGTTTTATCTCATCGAATAGAAGGTCTGTGCAAAGTTTCAAACGAATCGGAGGTTTCGGGTTTTCGGAACTTTATCCCTTGTTTTTATGTATCTTGATCACAGGAAAAAAGGTTCAAATAAAATCTTAATTTGGAGGTATGCAACGTGGCACGTTTGTATGGCGTGGTAAAATATTCGATTATCATAATCGTTAATTTTTATAAATTCTTTTTCACTTTTTTGAATGCACGTGGTATCTGAGCGGCTCTACGACGCCGGCACTCCCGCCAATTTACGTACACACTTGTCATCTTTCTCATACACATACCGCACTGTACAAAGGCATGGCACACTTCTCTGTCACGCTCTCCCCTTTTCCCTCTCTCCTTTTTCTCCCGGCAAAATTGACACGCAATATGAGAGCGAGGTATGTGTGTGAGGATAGGTCGAGTGTGTGCGTAACCGGCGACAGTGTACCACGCGGCGTCTAACCGAGTCATATAATTATCGTTCTACATTGGTGATTTTTTTATGTGCGTGGGAAAGGTGGAAAAAGAAAATTTTTGAGATATAAGCCTAAAATAAAAACTGCATCAGGGCCGTTACGGTCTCCTCTTTCTCCTGGAGAAAAAGACGCGCGAGCGAGACGTGTGTGTGAGGAGAGGACAGTGTGTGCGTAACCGGCGACAGTGTTACAACGCGGCGTCTATCCGAGTCGTAATTGTCGATCTACATACATACGTTTCTACTCTGTGGAAAACGAAAATTTTGTGAAAACAGCTTTTGGAAGAAAAACTGGTCATCAGGCGTGGTGAGTAAACTAGTGTTTAATTTATTGCGTCATACAAACTGATGCTAACCTCGAAATTTCGACATTTTGAGGTTAGTATCAGTGTCACGTTGCGTGCCTCAAAATGCACGTTTTATTCGAAAAAACTTTTTTCTCTATGATTCCAGATGGATAAATACAATTGTGAGCGGCAAAATTATGCGGTCGGGCATTTTTTCAAAGAAAGGACCGACGACGGGAAAAAAGTGGTAGAATTACTACCTAAATCATGGTTAATAAAGGGCGATGATGAAGAAGAATGGTCTTGTTAGGCTATTGATTATGTCTTAAAAAACAGGGCAATAAGGAACTAAGACGTTCACGGGTTTTTATTGCAGGAATCGTTCAATGGGTCATAAAAGAAGAAAAAACCGCGGAGTGCTATTAAATTAGAGGGTGGAAATTGAAGATAGGGGTGAAAAGGCACCCCATTTGGTTTTTTCAATATATCTCGTAAACAAAGAAAAATTTCGATGAATTGTATATAAAACTTTTTGTAGAAAATTAAATTTCCCATCGGACTAGTATTTTTAAAATATTAAAAAAAAAAATTTCCATGCCAAAACAGTCGAAACAAACTTGAAAAAAAAAGCCAAAATTACGATTTTTTGAGTTTTTTTGCTTTTCCGCCTGTATCTTGTTTTTGGGCTGAGATAGGTATAGGCATTGCTTAAGATAAAAAAAAGTAGATTAAATTTCCTTCAAAATGCTGGGCTGAAATATTTTTTTGATTAAAAATTGACCGAGATATGGCCATTTGAACCTGGCTTTTTTTTCGCATTTCATCCCTCTTGTACGAATATTGTTTTCGTTCGCATTTTATTGAAAAAATTATTGCCGAACAATTAGAAACATTTTGTAAGTTCAAAATGGATGGCACATCGCATCAGCACAAAGATGCTGGAACTTCCCGCATTCAGAGAGATGCAGATGATATAAAAACTTTGTTGGAATGGTTCGAAGACCACCCTCCTTTTCCGCAATCAAGTGATTTGACTTCACTAAGCACTGGCGTGATCGGAAGTTCGGAAATTGATTGTCACGAAGCAGGAGAGAAAGGAATTGCTCTAATTTCAGACGTGTTTAAAAGCACATTTGGTGACGTAAAATTTAAAAAGACTATGAAAGTACTGCCATTGAAGAGTGCATTTTCAAAAATTAGATTAAATTCAGATGATGTTGTTGTTGTCGACTCTGAAACACTCTTTAGAAGAATGCTCCTATGCAAGCCTTCGAATGCTGAATTCGAAGAGTATTTTAACTTTGAATTAGCGCCTTATCCAACATCAATTTTTGACGGACTCAATATGAGGAAAAATAAAAAATCAGATTTATATGAATTTTTTACACCACTTGAAGATGCTTCCATCAGTAATATTCACCATGTTATTGATGGTGGGTATTTATTACATAAAATCGTATGGAACAGTAACGAAACATTTGCAGATATAAGTACAAAATTCATTACTCATTTGCAAACTTTTTACCCCGAATGTACTGTTGTTTTTGATGGTTATCCCAGTGGCTCAGATACCGGTACGAAAAATGCAGAGAGGCTGCGTCGAACACAGCAAATTGGTCCAGGAGTTCAAATTAGAGATGATTTAAAACCACTAGCAAAACCCGAAAACTTTTTATCCAATGAAAGCAATAAAAAGAATTTTATTGCATATTTGATTGAAAAATTACAGGAAGTAAACATTGACGCGGTGCAAGGAGATGAGGATGCAGATTTTCTTATTGTAGAATGCGCAAAAGAAAAAGCATCAATGTCTAAAAATGCTGTTATTGTTGGCCAAGATGTGGACCTTCTCATTATTTTATCTCTGTTACAAAATGATAACGTATATTTTTGGAAATCAGACATGGGAAAAGTAGCGCCAAAATTGTTCGATAGAAATAGTTTTAATTTTTCTCAATTAAAAAAGTATCTAGGATTTATTCACGCCTTTAGTGGTTGCGACACTACGTCTGCATTTTTCAACATTGGCAAAAAAAAATTTATGCGATTTATAACTAAAAATGGTACACAACTTCAAACGTACATGGACACATTTTTACGTGACAATGCAACTGAACAAGACATAACTTCTGCATCGGAATATATTGCAGCTTGTTTGTATGGGGCAAAGACGAACATGAGTCTGAGCAACTGTCGCTTTCAAAATTTTTGTAAGCTGTCCAAAAATGCAAACTTTTCTCTGGCGCAATTACCACCAACACGTGATTCCATCAAACAGCATGGCTTGAGGACTTACTTTCAAATGCAGCAGGGGAAAGGAAACCTCTTGGACCCTCTGAGTTGGGGTTGGAAAAGGTCGAAGTACGGATTAATTGCGATTCGCACAACGGCACCTCCAGCGCCAGAGATTTTGCTTAAAACAGTTGCTTGTGGTTGCACTACAGGTTGCCATGGTAACTGTGGTTGTAGAAAATTGCAAATTACCTGTTCTATTTTTTGTAAAGAATGCATGGGGATTAATTGTGACAATGTACAAGAAGCTGATATTGCAGAAGACGACATTATTAAAGATATAGATGACGATATCGATATCCAGTTCGATAATATTATTGTTGAAATGTAGTAGCATCATTGTTCCAAACATTTTTTGTAATTGTCATGTATTTCTACATAATAAACGTAAAAAAACCTTTTTCAGTTGAGTAAAACAGTATTTTTTTCAATAAAATGCGAACAAAAACAATATTCGTACAAGAGGGATGAAATGCGAAAAAAAAGCCAGGTTCAAATGGCCATATCTCGGTCAATTTTTAATTAAAAAATATTTCAGCCCAGCATTTTGAAGGAAATTTAATCTACTTTTTTTTATCTTGAGCAATGCCTATACCTATCTCAGCCCAAAAACAAGATACAGGCGGAAAAGCAAAAAAACTCAAAAAATCGTAATTTTGGCTTTTTTTTTCAAGTTTGTTTCGACTGTTTTGGCATGGAAATTTTTTTTTTTAATATTTTAAAAATACTAGTCCGATGGGAAATTTAATTCTCTACAAAAAGTTTATATACAATTCATCGAAATTTTTCTTTGTTTACGAGATATATTGAAAAAACCAAATGGGGTGCCTTTTCACCCCTATCTTCAATTTCCACCCTCTAATTTAATAGCACTCCGCGGTTTTTTCTTCTTTTATGACCCATTTAACGATTCCTGCAATAAAAACCCGTGAACGTCTTAGTTCCTTTCTATATGACATAATCAATAGCCATGTCGTTGGCCGCCGAAGAAAGATCAAAAGATACACTCTGTGTATCACGTGTCCCATAAACACAAATAAAATAGTGCTTTTTTTTAAATATTTTGTTATATATATTTTATAAAAAATGAAATAATAAATAATAAATATATTATATATAATTAATCAAATGAATTCTTTATAAATTGGTTGTAACGGGACAGACTGGGCAGTCAACCGTTACAAACATAATCGTCTATTTCGTCATACCGTTTTATATCCATATTCAATATAATTTCGAGATTCACCGAAATCCCGAAATAGAATCCATTCTTCCAAGAATGCCCATGACGTAACCATAGTGCCGTGTGCAAAAGCCCTATAAGCTTGGCAAAACTGCCCTACTACAAAACCTTCGACCAATCAAATCACGGCGCCGGTTGTTCATGGAAAAGTATTTAAGATCCTGACGAGCAAGCCTCGTCCTCATTTTGATCAACGTTATCGGTGAGCATTATTCGCGTCAAGCGATTTCTTGACATTCTTTCTCTACGACGTACTTCGTCTACTTGCGACATCCACTTCGTGTCATCACTTTCCGAGATTCTCAACGCATTCGTATTACCTCGTGCATCAAGGACTACGAACTGAACGACATCTGGCTACTTCAACTATCTCGAATAGTCTTTTTCAAGACTCTTCGTGATCATCGTTGATTCGTCCTTTTTAGGGCGAATCTATTATAACGTACTTGCTTGTCTTTCTAAAGACGAAGCAATTCACAACTCTCGTTCATTCCTATTCAATAAAAGATTTCAGGTGATAGGGAACCTGGTTTGCTTGAAGCCCCCGCACTGCGTCGGGAAGTTGGATAGTGAACCAGGTGATCGTCTCAGAAAAATAACCTCGTGGTAGGGAACCGGATTCCTTGGAAAAACCTTCAGCACTGTGGCTGAGGGCGGGAACAAGGAAGAAGGCGCTTTGCTGAGAAAACCCGCCACGAGTGATAAGCTTCACTTATCCTCGTGTTGTATTATCATCATTCTTGAATCTTTCCGACCATCTGTCTATACAAAGAGTAAACGCATTGAGAATTTGTAAAATCATTTAAATTTGGGCGAGTGGCCTTCCACTCCCAGGACGCTGGCTAAACGCATCGATTTCAGTCAGCCGACACGAGATATCAATTTTTCGAATTGTAACGAAAATTGATTTTTTTGTGTTTCCAATCGCTTCCCGATTGGAAACACCGTGAAACTTGAGAAAACACACACACACACACACGCGCATACACACTCAAACACCAACGAACATTCACACGGGCAACCACAGGCATAACAATAGAGAGACGTCGCGTCTCTCAGCTCACCGAGTCTCGAAACATCACGTATAGTCTCGCGCCACATAACTAGCGAATCGAGACTATAACTACTGACGTACGAACGAGGACAATACGGCGATTCGAGTCAGACACACGAACGCAGACTGTTCCTTAACATCGTAGATTCATTTATCCTATAGTGCATTCCCAATTAATATCACACCTATTCATCAACCGTTCAACTCCTTATTGACCAGTTGCCGCTGGATTTAACTTTTGCGTTCCCTAAAGGAGACCTTGCTTCTCAAGGCTCTCCTCCCCTTCAAGTGGCCCACTTTTTACACGCCTATGATGACGGGTCACGTTATCCCCAGGTAATACATGGCCAATGGGAAATACCGATAACAACCAATCTGAGGCAATCTCGAAAAACCAATAAAAATTATCCCATCGATTCGGCAAACCTCTCTCCTACACAACACGTCACTGACCTCGGGCCCGTGTCGAACCTTCTGTTCGCCCGGACGAAACGACGGGACGACAGACGAACACACAAAACAACATAACATTACATAATCAGATTAAAAATCGTGAATTCCTTCAATAGTAAAATTGAGGAATTTCACGAAACGTTTCATGGTTAAATGGACCTCAATGCAGAATATAGGAAACTGAAAACAGGCCTTATATAGCCTTGAGAAGGGTTTGTGATAAGCCTGGTCACAAATGCTCGTGAAGGCTTAATTAAGGCTCGTTTTAAGCCCTGTTGTTTCGTCGTTTCAGGCTGAGTACAGGCTTTCCTACAAGCCTTTGGGCAAGCCTGGGTGCAAGAGCCTGAAACCGCGTTATCATTTCGAGGCTTACCCAGGCTTGAAATCAGGCTGGTGCTCAGCCTGAATTAAAAAAATGTGAGTCTTGTTTCAGGGCTTGTCGAGCCCTTTTTTCATCGTCAATTCCTACCTGGGTATTCAATTTCAGGGCAGATATAATTTCTCCGACGAGATTTGTATAGATCAGCTCCACGAATTAATTGCAAATTCCTGATGATAGATAAGAAACATTGCCTTTACCTGGATTCCCAAATTTTTCGATGTGATCTTTTAGAAATGGATCATATTCTGCGATGAGGAATTCAATTACGTCCACCACGCGATGCAGAACCTTACGACAACAATCACGTTGTTCAAGGTATTGCGTATGCAGCCCGCTGTCAATTTTACCCAATATGTTGCTACGCAGAACTAATGTGATAATATTTGTTCGATGGTCGCATCCGCGCTCATGCTCTGTTATTCGCACATCATTCGTCCAGTCATTGAACTCACAAGGAAGGTATCCCAGGTCGATCTCTCCGATTTTGATCGAACTCATATATGTTGTAGTACATCGAAAACTAAGCGACACATATTTTTTTTATCTGCCATGAAACACTTTAAGGGGGTGAAACCACCCTCCAAAGTAAGGCATGTCAAGGGGCTATTTGGCAGTTTCACCCACAGGAACATAATATTTTTTAACCAATCCAAGTGCAAAAGTTTTCTCATAATGAGAAACGAAAAATGTAATTTTCTCAATTAAAAAAAAAAACAAGGTAAAAGGGAGAGCAGTGGCTTAGTGGGTGAGGCTCTGGGTTCGCACGCAGCGGACCCGGGTTCGAGCCCCACGGCCGACACCGATGGAATTTATTCTATGTGTTTAATCTGCAAACCCGGTGGTTCGGATCCCACCAAAACAAATGCCCAAAAACACCTTTCTGTGATGGGTGGGTGGTCGGGGTACGGCTCTGGAGCACTCCCGCAGCGGTTCTTATCGCTCGGAAGGTGGCCGCTTAGCCGTGCACTGACTTACCCACTGAATCACAGTAAAGGAGGAGCTCGCTTAGGTCTCCTCTGGAGACCGCGCTTGAGTTTACTCGCGCGGCCACCAGGGGGGAACTAGGGAGACTCCGACCTGTATCGGCGGAAGGTTTTCTGCAGTTTCCCTCCGTCCTCGGCGAATGCGATACAGGATAAAATGGTGAAGGAGCGATGCGGCTGCAGACGTATGATCGCGAGGAGGAGTAGGTGGTGATAATAATGGTCGGAGCAGGCGGTTGATGGTCGGAAAGTATACGAAATCACCACCCTTGTAAGAACCCCCCAGAGGGGGTGTGCAAGTAAAACTCGACATTATTATTTAAAAAAACAAGGGGGTGAGCCACCCCTAAATATTATTACATTAATGCAAAAAATGGGCAAATTCAAGTTAAAAAATCTGAAAAAATATATATTACGTATGAACACAAAATCAAATTTACGTGCTTTTGGATTTTCCCGAAAAAAAAAATTGGCCGGGGTAACTACCCCTGAATGCTGTTTATCTTGCGTGTATGCGAAAAATCGTAAAATTCAAGTTTAAAAATCTGAAAAAATGTATATCGCGTATAAACACGAAATAATATTGACTTGTTTTTGGATCTTCCCGAAAAAAAATATTGGCCGGGGTAACTACCCCTGAACGCTGTTTATCTTGCCCGTACGCGAAAAATGGTCAAATTCAAGTCTAAAAATCTGAAAAAAATGTATATTGCATATGAACACGAATGAATATTGCCTTGTTTTTTGATCTTCCCGAAAAAAAAATATTGGCCGGGGTAACTACCCCTGAACGCTGTTTATCTTGCGTGTATGCGAAAAATGGTCAAATCAACTCTAAACATCTGAAAAAAAATTGATTGCGTATGAACCCAAAGGGAATTCGACGTGTCTTTGGTTTTTCCCGAAAAAAAATAGTGGCCGGGGTAACTACCCCTAAATGCTTTAAATTGTTAACGTTTTTTTGTTTTCTCACGATATCATCAAATGCTTAAAAAAAAAATCATCGGGAACAAAGACAAGGTAATTTTTCGAATGAAGTTTAATACGTTTTATTGGTATAACTTATCGTTACGAAAATGATAAACCAAAAATTATTAATTTTCGAATATTAAAAAAAAATGATAATCGTCGAAAAAGTGTTTAAAGCAGAAGGATTTTTTACACCATGAACATCGAATAACAGCAACGTTTGTGCAGCCTTCGATTTCGACGTCTGCCTTGCAGATTCAGTATTTTGTATAAAATTAAATTCCTCACGATCATCTTTGAGACGTGTACTTAGAGTAAAAACCGCCCGAATGAATTTTGTTCATCGGGGGTAGCTGCCCCGGCCAATATTTTTTTTCGGGAAGATCCAAAACAAGTCAATATTATTTCGTGTTCATACGCAATACATATTTTTTTCAGATTTTTAGACTTGAATTGGACCATTTTTCGCATACACGCAAGATAAACAGCGTTCAGGGGTAGTTACCCCGGCCGATATTTTTTTTTCGCGAAGATCCAAAAACAAGCCAATATTCTTTCGTGTTCATATGCAATATACATTTTTTTCTGATTTTTAGACTTGAATTTGACCATTTTTCGCGTACAAGCAAGATAAACAGCGTTCAGGGGTAGTTACCCCGGCCAATATTTTTTTTTCGGGAAAATCCAAAAACACGTACATTTTATTTTGTGTTCATACGTAATATATATTTTTTCAGATTTTTTTACTTGAATTTGCCCATTTTTTGCATTAATGTAATAATATTTAGGGGCGGCTCACCCCCTTCTTTTTTTTTTTTAATTGAGCAAATTACATTTTTCGTTTCTCATTATGAGAAAACTTTTGCACTTGGATTGGTTAAAAAATATTATGTCCTTGTGGGTGAAACTGCCAAATGGCCCCTTATTGACATGCCTTACTTTGGAGGGTGGTTTCACCCCCTTAAAGTGTTTAATGGCAGATAAAAAAAAATACGTGTCGCTTAGTTTTCGATGTTCTACAACATATATGAGTTAGGTCAAAATCGGAGAGATCGACCTGAGATACCTTCCTTGTCAGTTGTGAACACGCTGTTTCCTCTACGATCAAATAACTTACAGGGCACACAAACAACGGTACCTGCAGTCTCGAAATAATAGAGCCATTCTCTTTTTTGAACCTCACCCTTGATCATTTTGTGGAAAAATATTTTGTTCGTGGCGTATCTCGCTTGCTTTAAATAGACGCGTTTCGACGAATCAAAGTTCGAGGAATTGACATCTTGCTTAATGGGGTTTATTCATAGAACTTATACTCATGGAAAGGGAATAGCCTACTTCAGCAATGAGTGGAAAGTGACCGTAACATGTTGAGACAGAGATATACCTCTCTCTTCGTTCCCAACATTCAGTTTCTCTCACTGCGCACGCGCGCACTCCCACTATATGCATCAACAGTAGCACATAGCGCGTGATAATTTATAGGTTAGAGGTAGCGTAACGTATGTATCAAAGGCATGGTGAAAAAATTGAAAAATATTTTTTATCGTGGAAATTTTTTTATTATATATATAAAAAGTACAGTTATAAACAATACTTAATGTTTACGTGTGAGATTACGATCGACACAATGACTAAGAATTAAAAAAGGGGAGATACTAATGATGCTTCGCTAGACTTTATTGCTCAAATGTATATTTATTGATGCTTAAAATCAATGAGTTTGGTACATTTATGTCGAATGCAATCAAGATACATTTTGTATATACACGTTATATTGGCTAGATTTTGTTAGGCCAGTAAAATTGCGCACTTGCGCAATGAGGGGAACAACTGGACGTTGCGAAGCGGGACAGAGACATATCTCTGTCTTAACATGTTAGAGTCACTTTCAACAGCGCGATTCCTCTTCCATGAGTATAAGTTCTATGGGTTTATTAATAATATATTATGGCGTTTATATATATGTAGTTTATTATTTTATTATATATAATTTTATATAATTATTATATATAATAACTAGGGGTGCGTAGGGCGCTACGCGCCCTAACTTAGGTTTGGGTTTGGGTTTGGGTTTGGGTCGGTCATCCTTTTCAAATTGGACACCCGGTATAAGCTCAATTCCTGAAACAGCGGCGGCGGCGGCGGCGGCGGCGGCGGCGGCAGCGGCGATATATCTTTATATTATAGAGAGATATATAATGCGGTTTATTAATGGCTAAATTGCAGTATCGTACTCCGTCTTGAAGTTAGTCACTATAAGCATGAGACTTTGATCGTAGCGCCATCTCTTGGTGGAAAAAATACTAATGTCTCCGTTGGCGCCATCTATTGAGGAATTTTATTACTATTGTTACGAGGGGGAGCAGTAGCGCAGTGGGTAGCGTGCTCGGCTCGCACGCAGTGGCGCACGATGTGGACGGGTTCGATTCCCACTGTCGGCACCAATGGAAAAATTTTTAAAGTGCATTTTCTGTGACCCCGGTGGTTCGGAACCCACCTAAAAATTTAGGTCCGGAAGAAACCAGCGCCTTGGTGTGGTGACCGAATGGCTGGGAAGATGTCTCGGGTTCGATTCCCCGATGCCGTAGCACGGCTGATGAAAGCACAACGGGCTCGGACGTAGCTCCAGAGGCAGGGCGTACGAACTACGACTGTTTCTGTTCCAGGTGCTGACATCTAGCGGGTGTGCGACAAGCCCCGGCAGCGGAGATCGAACCGGGGACAAACGGATACGAGAGGAGACCATGGATAGATGGTGTTTGGAGCCCGCAACCCTCAGGGGAGTCGGTGTAAGAACTCATACCATACCATATCGTACTTCTGATCGTTATAATTTATTAGTTAAGCACCACATTCCCTATCACGTTCCTCTCGTGATTTCTCAAATAGTAAGCTACATATAAAATAACCATTCTACTCGATATGGTTCGTAACAAAACCATACTATCCAACAAAAAACACGAATCCCATCTCCTGCAAGGAGATTCTAGATTTTTGAAACGATTTTCCGTTCATCTGCAGCTGCACCACTGACCGTTAATTCTCCATGAAAGGCGGAGATGAAATCAGTCTCAAATATGGAATGTCGTCTAGTCGAATATTGAAAAGAATTGAACTGTCCGATCAGGAAGATGGATTTCATCTCGAGCAGTGAAATAAGTAGAATGTTCTTTCGTCTTTTTTCCTTTCGGTGAACAACGAGCGCCTGCGAATATCGCAAGGAGATGAAATCAAACATGACAAGGGCATCGTAAATTTACAAATACTTAGTATAATGGAATCGTGCTATTGCAAATTTCGATTTCATCTCCAACAGTGCGCAATGCAGGGGATTCAACAGTCGAATATTGTAAAAATTCGAACGATTCGATGGGAAGGGCGTAATTCATCTCGCGCAGTGAAAGCTGTTGGATGTTCCCTTATCTTTTTTTCGTGCGGACAGCCACGAATGCTCATTGATACTGCTAGGAGATTAATTCAAACACGACACGGATATCATAATTTTAAAATTATCGAGTAGATCGGAGTTTTGCACTTGGAAATACCGATTTCATCTTCCATAGTGAGAAATGTAGGGAAATCGATCGTAATTTGCGTCACTTGTAGCGATGCAACTACATGAGCGCTCGTTATTCCTTCTGGAGAAAACACAAGTAGGAAGAGCAGGATCGATAGTATCGAAGCATTTAACAGAACTGATCTTTTCAATAAACAACACGATTCCTATGTCTTGCAGGGGGATTGTAGATTTTAGAAACGATTTTTTCTTAATCTTAAGCTTTACTACTAGTCGATCGTTCACCGTTCACGCTGTAGATGAAATGCGTCTCGATTATGGAATCGAAAAAAATTTCGTTCCTCGACATTCTCTTCATGCGTAAATTTACACAATAAAAAAACCGTCGACGAATTAAGTGACAACTTTATTTAAAATTTGAAATGGCTTGTCCCCATGGTTATAGGATGTTTTCAAACTTTTTTTTTTCCTCACGACTTGGATGCATAGTAAGATTAAAAATTATTCTATTTGATCGTAGTGTCACCTTTTAGCTTCTGGCAGCTTGCTAGCCGGATGCTCACAAATACGTTTTCTTATTCAGTCTTTCCCTATGAAAGTCTCCACTCAAAGACGATGAGAAATAATTTTTTTACCAAAGTATGGGAAAATAATTTTTCTATTCGACTGTACCATAACCAACTTTTTCTGACCCTGGTTGCTCGAAATCATCCGTCAAAACATACAGCATACGTATTGCTGTCGTGGAATCATCTGAACATTCTCGTGGATTCATAATTATTCTTAAAAATTGGAGTGGGTCACAATTTTCCCGTACATGGTGAGAATTACAAAGAATAAACTTTCTCGGAATCTATCGACATCTCTGGCAGCACGGAAATTGCTCGAGTGGTCGATTCTCTCATCAACCAATAGCCTTATAATTTTACAGTTTTATTGTCGGTATCATGGTTGTTAGCTCTACTAGATTCCTGGCGATGCATCTTCATATTAATGAGAATATCAAAATGCCATTTTATTAATTAATAACAATTTTTATTATTATTATACACAAAGTACGGTTAAATATTTCACACTTTTTTTGATGCACAAATTCATAATAAATTAAAGTTTTGTCAAAAAAATTTCCCGTCATTATTTGGTCAAAAGTTTTCAACGTTTGTTTTCATACTCCAAAAAATTTTTCGTTTCATTTGTTTTATCATTGCAGTTTTCATTTTTCCGTCGCGAGCTCTTTCAATTAAAGACATTTTTGGAGCAATGAATGTTTATCTGCGTTCTAACAATGATTTCCAATACTTGTGAAATTATCATGAATTTTTGAATATTATTTAAAATAGCGGCTTTTCCGTATCTTTTTGCTTTATTCCTTGACAAACGTGTTTATTTAACACCAACGACAATAATTTAGGGATGGAACATGAAAAAGTCGCAAAAAGTGCAAGCCATAATTTTTTAATTTTTTTTTTACTCTCAGCTCCATGCCGATCATTATTGTCAATGCTGAAGCAAAGGCTTCGACGATCTGGCTAATTGACTTTGCCGATTCGTTTTTTTCAAAACAATTTCAGCCGTTCCTGGCCAGATATCCCCTTGAAAATATCAAGACAAAATGGGTCTGTTCAGCCGAACTAAACGTTGAGCAGAAAGGCTCATCACAAATGGCGGCTTGTAATCACTGACTACTGTAGCCGCCATTTGTGATGAGCCTTTCTGCTCAACGTTTAGTTCGGCTAAACACACCCAATGTAACCATGCGACTGGCTAAACCGGATGCAAATCTTCTGAACCGGAATCATAACCCGCCTATACAATGAGTTTTTTTTTTCTAATAATTCGAGACTATCCTGGACAGATTTGCCGTTTAGAATTTCGCGAAAAAATGTTTCCGGCGACTGCCTAGAGAAGATGCAATTTTTTTCAGTTCTCCGCCTTTTTATTATTTTTGGTCCTATAATAAAAGGATTTCGTCGAAAAAAAATTTTTTAAATACCAACATTTGAAAAAGCCACCATCATAAATAATCAGCAAATTTTTTTATCAATTTTTACTCATCATTGCGAAAAAATTATTTTCCAGCTTATCATCGTCATTTGTTTTTATTCTCATAAGCTGGGCCATCGCGACAAGCATGAACATTGCCGCACGCCTAGCGTTTATTTGTTTCGCTCCCGTGCGTCCATGTGGTGTTCAACGGTGTAGGTGTGCGAGCGTTTTGTTTCACGAATCCCGCTTCTACCGACGCCGTCCCCTCCACTATCTCAACTTTTTAAAATTTCTCTTCGATCGAGCGCTCATTGGTCGACGTTGGTCGATTTTGGTCGACGTTAAATCGCTAATAACTCCACCAAATTTGATTTCACAAAATTTTCGAAAAGGACTTTTCTGCTCCGTTTTCGACGCTCTATCCGAATCTCATAATATGATCAGTACGTTAGTATACACCCCTTTCAAACAACTGTCAAAAAACACCGATTACTGCCCCTCTCCACTCCACCGAAAACCAATTGTCCTTCGACATGTTTTCCACGATTATATTTTCGTTTACCGAATTTCGACTCATCGATCTCCACTATTTTTTTCCTGGACCACCGATTTGTCCCGGTTCGGCAATGACAATTTCGACGCACACTTCGCGACAAAAGTTGAACCATCAGTTAACTATTGTGTGCGTAGCGAGCTGAAGCTCATGTCGCACGAGCCTTTGTGGATAATTAGAAGTCCACATATACGTGATACGCAAAATCATCGACATTGGCATTTTTGAATTGCTAAACCACGAACCATATCGAATGGATCTCGTGGTTTTGCATTTCGAACATTGCCATCGATGATTATCAGAAGATCATTCGAAATTCTGCATGATCATCGCCTTGCCGCACAAGGAACAGTCGCAAGTCCGTGATATAAGACCATAATCTTGAGAGAACGTAATTATTTCAGATAGAGGTTTTACACTTGATAAAACGAGATCGAAGAGCCGAAGTGCCATGATAAACAAAAATTTGAAGAAAATTTGAAGAAAAGTTCAAGATAATACAACAGATTGGAGATTTGTGACGTCATTCATGCTAAGTTATATCTGTATGGGGCTCTCCACCTCACTACGACATACTTCCAGACCTCACCATCTCCGATTCCATCCATTTTTTCTTATGTTTTAGAGCTAGAACAACAAGATAAGAAAAATTGGATTAAATCGGAAATGGTGAGGGCTGGAAGTGTATAGTATGGGGGTGGGCAGCCCCATATGTAACGCTGACCTACAATTGCCTGTAACTTTTGTATTTATCATCTTTAACGAAAAAGAAATAATACAACCTAATTATTTCACGTTGCTCTACGTTATACGCATAAAAAATTGAAACAATGAATGTCGATGCAAAATCTGAATTTAAGCCAACGTAATCTTCAAATCTTACACCTAGACTTTTGACATATTTAGTTGCGAACGTTATCAATACTTCGGTATACGTGCATACATTGTCCACTACAACGTAACTCAATCAGAACTCGATTACAGTACAAATAATTAATTTTATTTTATATGGATGGCAGTTATGTACTGGGTAGCTCATAGATTGAATATTTGTTTCAGCATGAGTCTTCAGTACTTATATACTGCGGAGTATGTGGACTTATTATAATATAATACTATAGTTTAAAAGTACGTTAAAGGCTGTGTAATAATGCACGTTTGATGACTATAATAGCGTACTTAGATGATTGTTTATTACGGTAGCGACAAAACATCTAAAAGAATATTGTAAAAAAAACCTTTAAAAAAATTAGCTTATGAGCATTGCATATATTTTTACTTTAGAACTGAACTTAAGATTAGGATGCGCTGGCTTTTGCACGGCCTTTGATGCGATTGCTTGCTTGTTTCAACCAGTCCTTCATGGCATCTTTAATGTCTTTGTCCGTAGCCTTGATCTTTTTACGGAGGGCTTGTTTGGTAGATTCTGAAATAATCGACCACATGTACTGTTATCAAGATTGTAACTCGGAAATTTTGAGCGTGATTTTCAGTGGTAGAAAGGTGACTATTTATTTGATAAGAGTTTAAAGATGTTTTGGTTGACCCACATAATGATAAATAAGATTATACCTATATTCTCTCATGCAAGAGAATTCTCATTGAAAAAAAAAGAATACAGATTCCATAAACCGTTCACACACGACTATCAAAATTATATACATTAGGGTGGTTCTTCTTATAACTTTTTTTTTCTTACGTACCCTTCTAAATATTAGTTTTTAGCCTCAAATGAAGCCTCGTGGAACCGGAAGTCGGTAGTAAAATTCTAAGAGGTGACTCATCGCGATTTTCTACTTCCTATTTGAATAACATGGGAATTTTTTTTTTTTTACTTTGGGAATTTTATAACTTGTCAATGCATTAGCGTACTGATAAGTTCAGAATGTATTTTTGTAGGGAATTGAACGCTCTGCAAAAAGGTCTCCTGTAATTTTTTGAAAGAGTTGATTTATCAAAAAATTATAGGAGACCTTTTTTGTAGAGTGTTCAATTCACTACAAAAATACGTTCTGGTCTTATCAGAACGCTAATGCGTTGACGAGTGATAAAAATCTAAAGTTAAAAAAAAAATTTCCCATGTTATTCAAATAGAAAATAGAAAAATGCGTTGAGGCACCTCTTAGAATTTTACTACCGACTTCCGGTTTCACAAGGCTTCGATTGAGGCTAAAAACTAACGTTTCGAAAGGTATGTAAGAAAAAAAAAGTTAAAAAAGAACCACCCTAGTATATATATATATATATATATATATATATATATTGGCAAAGTGAAATACATTATTAATGTATAAGAATTAGAAATTGAATACTCTTTAAATCGAAATTGGAAAGTTCAATGAATTACTTTTTAATTTTTGTCGAGTCAACTAAGCGTAAGTTCTGAACTGTTAACTCCACTTTATCGTCAGAAATTGTGTTTTCTTTAAGATATTTTCATGTTGTCAATGACTTTATTTAAAGGTCGTTTTTCAGCATCATGTGCTGATATAACAATGATACTTGCAAGACAAGAGATATAATTTTCAGGGTTGTTGACACTGGGCTTACTATTTTTCATTTTTGGGAATAGAACGTGCATGTTTCTTTTTCTCATTTTGGATCTGAAAGACTGTTGGTCTATAAATACGTTGGAAATATAAGACCATTGATACTAATTTGTGTGAATCTACTTTTTCAATAAAAATAAAATATTATGTGACACCGAGATGTGTAGGTAATTGTGGGGTAAATATCAATAACTATCAGTGATATAAGTAATTATCAGACCCTAAAATATCTCACCGCATATTAGATCTTGAAGGTTGGTAGCTTCAAACTTCTTCTTATCTCTATGACCTGCCCAGTTATATTGTGTCGCCAATAAGTCGGTGATGACTCCTTTCATCATCCCCATGGCAACTGATCTGACCGTATCGCCTCTAATAGATATCATTCTTTTTTTCTACATCAGAATGGAATATTTTATATTTATTAAAAATAGATTCCAGTGAAAATCCAATAATGTACTACACACAAAAATCGAATATGTTGGTGCAAAATATGATATATGTATACGTATTAGGGTGTGCGGAAAAAAAACAATTTTTTTTTTTCGGTTGCATCCACCAAAAAAAGTTGAAGTAAGGTAAAAAAAGAAGAATCCTAAAACGGGAGGTCAAAAAAAAATTATTTCGAACGGCGCATTGTATTTGAATATTTTCCATAAGAATAACACAGGAAAATATTGGGATTTCTGAATGTGGTAGTGCAACTCGTCAGAAAAAAATCACACAAAGATGTCATTAACATATTCTCATGGAGAATCGAATTCCCTACAAAAAAAGTTCTTACGAAAAATTAGCTCGGAACAACGGTTCAAGTGGAATATAACGCGAATGAATATAGTGGAAATAACGCTGTCTGAAATTCAATTGATAGGAAAAAAATTAATTCAAAAGGCTGTAAAAATCGAATTTTTCGCTTTACGAAAAAACTTTTCGGGGGTTTTTTTGTAGAGAATGTTCTGCTCTAACAACGTCGCTTTGATAGAAGCATAGAACGGTTCATTAACAAAAAACGAAGAGCAGCTACAATATTTATTGGGCATAGTGCAAAATTATCGATAGAAATACCCTAATTGCAACAAACAGACTCTTAAAAAGAGAAACGATGATTATTAAGCATTATAATGTAAAAAAAAACCTATTCTATCTTATTAAACCAAATTCATTGAATAAAGCTTTTCTAAACACGATCAATGATGAACGTCGTTTCTTTTATATTTCTTGTTGTACTTGATTTTTTTTTGTATAAGAGAAATATTTTGAGAACAATTTCATGCAAGTATGTTAGAGCAGAACATTCTCTACAAAAAACCCCCGAAAAGTTTTTTCGTAAAGCGAAAAATTCGATTTTTACAGCCTTTTGAATTATTTTTTTTCCTATGAATTCAATTTCAGACAGCGTTATTTCCACTATATTCATTCGCGTTATATTCCACTTGAACCGTTGTTCCGAGCCTAATTTTTCGTAAGAACTTTTTTTGTAGGGAATTCGATTCTCCATGAGAATATGTTAATGACATCTTTGTGTGATTTTTTTCTGACGAGTTGCACTACCACATTCAGAAATCCCAATATTTTCCTGTGTTATTCTTATGGAAAATATTCAAATGCAATGCGCCGTTCGAAATAATTTTTTTTTGACCTCCCGTTTTAGGATTCTTCTTTTTTTACCTTACTTCAACTTTTTTTGGTGGATGCAACCGAAAAAAAAAAAATTGTTTTTTTTCCGCACACCCTAATACGTATATGGGATTTCCAAATTAAAAGTGATTTGAATGCTCCACTATTCTCTCTTTAAGTACAGTCGAACTTCTTAAGAGAGCACTTCGGGGCTTTAAGGTGGTTCTTTCGCGGCTGTTAGTGGGGATACCTAGGGAACCTAGGCGCGGCGGAGCGCGCGGTGAGCGGGACATGCATAAAACAAGAGCAGAGAGTCTGACTGCTCACGGGCTATCCGTGAATTTAATCATTCAATATATCGTTAAAACTTCCGATGACCAGCGTATTTTTTGAAACTTATTGAATCCTAATATTCCAAACCATTTGAGACCCGTTTTTAATGAAAATCGTTAGTCGTTTAATGTGAGAATTACTCTATTATAATTCAAAAAGTGACTGGTCTGCCATAACCTTAGTAACAAAAATGTATTTTAATCGATTTTCCCGATCGATTATTCCTCTTATTTGGCCGATAAGGGACCCTAAAACTCCGTATAAATAAACCACGGTACTTTTTAAGTAAATTAGCAAAAAATCAGTGATCCCGTAAGTCAGTCACTTTCGTAAAGAACCACCTTAAGGGAAGAAATTTCCGAGAAGTGGAGTACCTCCACTTTCCATTGAAACGTTCGCTCGCTGGAAAGAAACGCGGCTCTCTCAATAAGAGTGCTTCGACTTTTCCTGATTACCACGCGCTTTCGAACGCACTACGATATTCCGGAATATTTTCACGAATTTTAATTTATTGCAATGAGTTGATTAGATCTTCGAGAAAATAGACGTTTTATAAATCACAATTGATAATGCTTAAAATAAGATTCCTTTTATATTCTTTCATTCATTGTAGTAATCATTTTTTGTATCAATCTTATTTTTAGTATTAAATATTATTTTTCTATTTTCATTTTCGCGAAAATACCATATCAAAATAAAATTACAATTATAATAGATATAAAATATGATAATCATGATATTTTTGTACAAGGGAGATTTCACGAATGAAAAAATGGACTTTTTATTAATTTCTTCAGAAAAAAAAGAACGTTGCATTATTAAAACGATAGAGTCGTTGAGAATCAAACTTCAGCGAACGCTCTTATTGAGAGAGTTCTTATTGAGAAGTTTGACTGTGTATTTATTTTTTCGATCTCGAATGTAGAATGATGTAACATTTTATGAATTTATTTGTCAGAATCATAATTCCTGAAATCTTAAAGTCAAGTGTATACCACAATCAACGAATAATTAAACCATCGATGAACACTCCATTCAATATTCTTTGTCACTAGTCACTAGTCAACAGTCAATATTCTTTGGTATATCAAGGGTATAGGTTATAATTTTTGAAAATAGGCAAAAATACTGATATACTAACCATGTAAATCGGGTAACTGCTTAGGCTTTTCGGTACCCATCAGATTTGCTTGAGTGGTTTGCAGCACTTGGGACAGTACATTGCAGATTTGCTCGGAAAAAGACTTGCTGGCTTCCAAATACTCTAGTACTGTTCGTTTAAACCATAGATCATCGTTTATGTCGCCACGTAGCAAAGCCCCAGAGCCAAAAGTTTTACGGTGCGTCTCTGGAGACGCCTGGAAGACCCGGCGAGAAAAAGAATTATCTCGCGAACTCGGTGGTGTACGAATAACTCGATTGGACTTTCCAAATTCTCGATCGGTGCCGTCGCTTCGCAAACTCTGTGACGTAGCAGAACGCTGAGGATTGGACTTGCCAGATTCCTGCCTCTCTCGAACATGATCGTTGTTTATCAATCTCATTGGCGTAGCAGATGATTGATTAGTCGAATCTATCGACTTTTGAGAGAGATAGTTTACGTGGCGTGCGGAAGAATCTGACCGATCGCCAGAAGAAGTCTATAATCCAAATAAACCATATAAGAATTATACCGAGCTCTTTGTTTTGAAACCTCGATTGCTATTTTTTTTCTGATAAACGACTATTTTCAAATTCCATGGAGAAAAATCTACGACAATGAATGTGAATCACATTTACAGAATAATCACTAAGATAATGACATAAGGTACACCGAAAATGAACTAGAACACGATAAAAAAAAGTTTGAATAATATCAAAGCTGGTAAAAAATTCGGATATATTTTCGGTGTCGTTAAATTTGTAAAATGGAATAATCAGATAAATTCATCAACAATGCTATGAGAAACTGCAAATCGAATATATTGTCCAAACAAATTTGGTCATATTCATTGAAAAATCTATAAGACTATATGGTAGTGAGAATAATATACCTTCTTCGAATGTGTCGATCCCAAATCCCGAGCTTTAGAGAAGTTATCATTGAACATTTGATCCACCCTCTTATACGTGTCAGATTTATGTCTGTTAACCAATTTCTTTTTGCGGTGACTGTCATCAAAAGAAGAATTTGCATCACTGCAGAAAGATGATTCCGGATCTTGAGGAGATGACTGCGTCGAATCGCTACACGAACTCTCAAGGGACGATGAATTGTTCATACGGGTTCTTTTTATGCCTTTCCGTTTTTCTGGTGATGCTTTTTGCGCTTGCGAAGATCACTATCTTGGGGATGTACGTTTTTTTTTCGCAACTGCAGAGTCATTATCTCCACAGTTTTTGTCATCAAATATGGGCTTTCTGATGACATCAATCGCCTGTCCTGCATCATCGGTGGTACCTCCATCAATCAGATCACAGGCATAATCCTCAACATCTTGATAATTTTCTGTAAGAAATCACACATAGTAAACGGTAATGATGACAACAGTTCCTAGACAATGTTCTATGGTAATGGCAATGGGAGTTGAGAGCGATATGCCTTTTTATTATAAAGGCTTAATGAAATTCTCATCACCTTATGGAAACAAAATAAACATTGCAGATGGATGTATGCATTCCAAAGTTATATGAATTTCAATAATTCAATCAATCCAATGATACTCTGTTATTCTAAACATTGTTGGTATACAGTTAATTTCACGGATCGTATTTTGTATTAGGCGAATCACGTTGAAGATCAAATATTCATTCGTTATTATATCTAGTATAATGCTTGCAACTATATTATGAGAGTCTGCAAGCATTCAAGACCCTCAACGGCATACGTGAAACTAGGGTAATTGTGACCATGTTTATAAAACGAACTTCAAAATCAATAATTGTAAAAATATGCCAGAAAATAATAGAACTGTAATTTTATCATGGTAAACACTTTACCTGAGGTACGTAGAACTTTATGAACTTTGTGCTTAGTCCATCCCTTCTGATAAACAGCCTGCTGCTTTACAAGTTCGAGAAATGCAGCATCATTTTTTACACCTCTTGGCCAGTAGCAATATGTATTATCGTCCTTCAGCCACAGCGTCGGAACAACAGTAACCTCAATTGATCCACCCCTTCCAAGAAATTCTACTGCAGCGAACATTTGGCTACGTGTCTATGCAATAGAAATGAATGTTGCACTGATGCGAGTTTCATTTTATGTATTGAGAGGTATTGCAAATAGTAATGCAACGCACGTCATTCGAATTTTTTCACCTTCACACAGCTGTATATGAACTACTGCTTTTTTGTCAGGTTCTTCGATGAGTTATTATATTATTTTTCAGGCATCAAAATGAGAAGAGTATGAGAATTAGTGTATTAACGAATATCGTATTCGTTATAATATGTATTTAACGATGACTTCTATTTACTCCACCCACATCGATTTGGATTCTTTGTAACATATTCATACTTATATTAAATGTGCGGTTCCTATTTGTCGTTAAACATTATGGACTACAGGAAATACCGCAAAACCTTCTCTAATTGGAAATCGCACACATTTGAATGATATGTTATTAACCGCTAAAATCGATGACTGTCCAAAACTCTTTGCGTAAAAAATATTCAATTTCAATGACTCGAGGGGTTGTTTGTAGAAATTATACATATATTTGAACGGTAAGCCGATGAATCTGTAGTCTCCATGAATACAAAAAATCTTCTGTATGGTGTAAATTTTTCCGATGTGTGATACAGTGTTATCTGGATCTTTCGATGATATTTTGAATCCACGATACTTCAGTGTTTTACATTCAAAGTAATACTCCTGTTCACCTTGATTACGAGGATATGTTATTTCACTTGGTTCATACAGTGGAACTTCAGTGTTTTTTATTTTCTTATTCTGTTGAGCTCATGTATCCTGTTTGATATTTGTTGAAGCGGTTGATTCTTAGAACGCACACGCGTTTTCAAAGTTTTTAAGTAGTTTTCGAAAGAAAAACAGCTGTAGCTGTCTAATGGACCATACTTTTTCACATCGTCAACAATGTGAGGAAGTGAGTGGACATTGTAAACAATTAATTCATCTCCATAAATTTCAGCAGCCTTTTTCACGAATTTTATTAAGATCTCCCTAGCGAACTCCAAATATTTATCAATATAGGTCTTATTTGAAAGGATAGTTATCGCCACATGGAAAAGTAAAAAATGTGCATACTTGTTTTCGTCAAGAACGTCCTTCATAATGACAGGACCTGTGTAATGCAGGAATAACCTAAATTCGGTAGCCTTCCACCTTTTAATTTCAATAAGGCTCCGGCCTTTGCGTGCGAAGTGCGAAGATACGAAGAATCGTATTGCTCGTATCACCTTATCGACTACTTTTAAGTGACATTTTGAGAGTTTGAATCGACGTTTACCACCCATCCAGTCTTTAAGCAGGAGTCTTTTCAAGATTCCAAGATAAAGGAGATGCATAGGATCCAAAATAAACTGGCTCACGAGACCCAGATTGCGAAAGCGTAACAATGGAGATTTCCTAGTTATGTGTGTTATCTGCTTGTCTCTGCATTTTTCCGCTGCAGTGCGTTTCTTTTTCCTATTTTCTTCTCTGCGAACACGGAAATCGGCATTTTGTCTTTCAGTGCTATCGAATGTGGGAGGGTAGAACAGTCTTCATTTTTGTGTGTAGCAAGCACAGTACACCTCTCACAACCAGCTATGGCAGAATGACCTTTAACACACTTTAACCACGAGCGAGCGGGAGTGTCACAATAAAAACATCGTATTTAAATACTATGAGATCGATTGTTGTGTATAATACCATTCGCCAATAGTGATTGCATTTTGTTTATGAAAGAATCAAGGTATACACATGTCAATCGGATTTGGTTTACCTTTTCCACAAAATACCGCAATCGCCGAAAGCTCTTGATCACCGATAAAGCAAATCCTTCCTAGAATTGGCCAGAACTCAGTTGAGCTGCTTTTGAAGAGTGGCAAGCCATCGATGTTAATATTTTAGTACTTCGTTCGAATTTTTTTTTTCAATCCGAATTTTTTTCAATAAAAATTTTTCAAACAATACATTTTTAGATTAAGTCTCTAAGTCCCGTTTCAAGACGTTTTCGGGCGTTGTGACCTACTTATAAATGGTTAATAAACAATAGAAACAATAAAAATGCTGGATGTACTTGGCAACTGTGAGTTGGATGATTTGAATTTATTTGAGAACTTTTTGTGAGGATTCATTTTACAACTATTTATGTTTGACATATTTTTGTAAGGAAAGATAAAACGATGCAAGGAAATGTACTTGTCTCAACTTTTTGTACACCATTTATGGTGTTTTTTGAGGGGTAACTCTATACTGCTATCATCGGCATTTATTTCATATTGATTCCCTTCAGTAATGTTGCTAGCGTTGAATACGTCACTATCCGAACCATTGCCTCCTATAAACGCCAGAGATCTGATAGCGCTGGCTGGATCAGTGTTAATGACTGTATCATTTACATCCTCGTTACTATAAGATAAGTCTTGTTGGCGATGACATTCTTCCGGAGATATTTCATTTACCCTGTTCATAACAATATTTTTAGTATGATACATACAATTAAAGCGTTTTGCTATAGAATTGCGTTGAGATATTCTGTCATTGGTGACCTGCTCATTATCACTAGAATTCGAAAAACGACCGGATATGAGATTATTTACAATATTATTTCTTCTCCGACGGGCGTGTCGTTTAGAAACTATAATTCGATTGATCTTGGGCATCATGAAATTAATTTAACAGTCTGTGACGAATAGGTGCTGAATACCCCCACGGGTACTGCATATTTCAATTAATGAAAATATTCGATAAATAAGGTTCAGAATTCACTGTATGCCGCTTTCACGCCTAATCTGAAAATTAAAAAAAAAAAAAAAGAAAGAAAAGAAAGAAAGAAAAGTTGAACAGTTTTCGCAGGTCAGTTTTCAATTTTTCCCAATGTTTAGTGCGATATTAGGAATATGTACTGTGAATCGCAGTGCGGGCGCGGTTTCACGTTACCCGTGTGGAAAATAGTCAGGGAAACCCGGAGAATGTACGGGCCCCTTAAAGGATTTGATGTGGAAATCCCTAACAAGGATTTCCCTGTTACTGCCCTAAGGGTCCTAGAGAGGATTGGACGTGGAATCCCTAACAGGGATTTCCCTGTTACTGCCCTGAAGGGTCCTAGAAAGGCACTCATTTGTTTTCATGGTAAGAAATAACAGGGGCTTGATGGATGCAGCAATGAAGGGCCCCGGTCAGGCGTTAACAAGGCATTCTGGCTAATTTTTACAACAAATTGAACTGGGTCATAAATTAGGCAACTAATGTGTGCCCAGCTTGGTGCAGTTACGATTTAGATAATAAAATAAATTATTATAATACAATTAATTATAATTAATTATAATTACATTTTTATTCTATATGTTATATATTTATTATTTTTTATGTAATATTATATAATTACATATTACATATTACAAATATATATAAATATATAATTATAAAAATAATAAAAAATAAAAAAATATATAATAATAATATAATAATAATATTTTTTTTAAATTAATATTATTATTATAGTTTTTTTGGTCATTTTTTGTATAATTTTTTATTTTTTAAATATTTTAATAATAATATTTATATTCATTTATAATATATATAAGGAAGTATATAATGTTACATAAAAAAGTATATATATATATATTAAAAATGTAATTATAAATAATTATAATTAATGATATTATTATAATTTATTTTATTATGGAAATCGTGACTGCACCAAACTGGGCCCACATTTGCTGTCTGATGAAGACCCAGTTAAATTTGAAAATAATTTGTTAATTAACAATTGAATAAATTTTATCACTATATATATCACCTTTTTACTGAATATCACGCTGTTCTATTCAATCCGGTAAGACAACGTTTTTTCATTAAAACTCGTAGGCTTAATGTCATTTACATGCAAGAAACTCGTAATAAATCATTGGCGTAGTGGTAGAATGTCGGTCGTTAGGTAGGTCGTTAGGTAGGTCTCAGTTAAAATCTCAGGTACAATTAAAATTAATTTCGACGGAATAACGTCCGGACTACGGAGCCGGAAACAATCGTAAAAAAAAAATAATCTTCGGGCGTTAATTTTTTTTTTTAATTATTATTTGAGGATCAAGAGTGCTGAATCCGCGGATTGAAGGATAGCGGGTTCGAATCCCGATCAAGGACGTTTTTTTTTTTTTTTAATTTACAGGATTTTCATAAATAATGGAGTAACAGTGTTAAATTCATTCATCGATCATTCCTAATTGCTAATTCATAGATAATAAACTATATTATGTCAATTTGACCCGTGCAAGGATGAGATTGAATAATCCGGGCGCAATCAGGGAATCCTATAAGGGCCCCGAATTCATATCCATTAAGGGGCCCGATTTAAATTGCGGGACAATCCTGTAACGGCCCCTGACAGGAATCCAAACCGGGCCCCGGTTATAATCAGGGAAAATTAATCGGGCCCTTTACAGATCCCGGAAGAAATTCCCACACGGGTATGGAAAAATTGGAACGACTCGGAGTAGAACAATTCCAATTTAATATGTCCAATATATGCAGAAGTTTACGAGAGCGAAAAGCTTTTCATATTCATATATATGAGGCATTCCACATCAACATGACCACTTAAAAACCTTAATATCTTGATTTTTTTTGCAATCGACATATGCTATAGTACTCTTTAAAACAAAAAAAAAATGATATGTATTAAATTTATGGTGGCGTTGATAGGGGTGAAATTACAGGAAAATGCGATTTTTGCTTGTTTTTTCTCTCTGATTTTATTCCATGGAAATAGTGTGTCGGAGTGAAAAACTGCTAAGAATCAATTTTGTTGTGTTTTTTGCAAGGATAACGAAAAAAAATTTTCAAATGCAAGATTTTACATTTTTAATGGAAAAAAACCTATTGAAAAAATTAAAATCGATTTTTGGACGATTATGACATTTTAAAGAAATTTGAAATATTTTTTTTTGCATTCCTCGAACTTTTTTCAAAAGAAATCCGTCTCTATCCAGATGGAAAAATTCAATCTTAAGGCTCAGCAAAAAAAAAAAAAAGAAAATTGGAACAAAAAATGTTATGCAAATTTTAAATAAAAATGTTATATAATGCGAGTATACTTCTCAATTTTGTTGTGTTTGTTGCAAGGATAACGAAAAAAAATTTTAGAAGGCAAGATTTTACATTTTTCATGGAAAAAAACCTATTTAAAAAATAAAAATCGTTTTTTGGACGATTATGACAGTTTCAAAAAATGTTTGGGTGAGGGTTAAAGTTCTGAAAGATCGAAAAGTCGACTGGTCAAAATCCCGAATTTTTAGAGATACGAATGTTAAAGTAACGAAAATTTAGAAACACGAATTTCAATTTGACGAACCGTCAACGAGCCGAATAATCAATCAACCGAAAGGTTCTCTATCCGAAAGGTCTGAAAACCGAAAATTTTTCTCACGAAAATGGGCATTCAGAACGGGCCTATGTATAGATTTTGAAAAAGCCGAAATTCATACTTCCGAAATTCAAAATGGAGAGTGGCTAATAATCATACTAGTGAAAAAACCGAAAAACCAATGAGCCGAAATTCAAAGTTCAGAAAAAATGAAACTCCGAAAATCAAAGTTCCGAATGGTCAAAATGCCGAAACGCCAAAATGTCAATATGAAGGTTTGACTTTGGCAGTCACGCAGTCTGGCGGCTGAAATCTGTACTACTACTACAATGAGGTTGACAGCTGACAGCCTACATTTTTTTGCGTGAGAACGATTACGCAATTTTATTTGTAGTAATTTCAGATTTCATTAGTTTAGCGTTAAAAAATTGGAAAATTCCACTGATATATCAAGTGCAAAATTCGCTTCCGTAAATAGCGAATAAGTTGGGTTTATTTGACGTCAAGCCCAACCCGATTGGGTAATTCTGAATGAGATCAGCGCTCTCATCAAATCCCTCCGAATCATTGAATACCGAAAGATCAAGTGTCCGAGAACTGAAACTTTTATGTATCACGTTTGTTTGTCAGATTTTAGGCTCGGAAGAAAATTTATTTTCGGAACTGAAGGCCATTTTAACGTGTTGCTAGTTTCGTCCATCATTCTCATTTGTCAGTCCACTATTTAAAGATCGGCTACTTCAAGAGCACATTTTTATTGCGGCATTTTAGACAATTGTCTGTGCTATGAAGAAAGTAGACACAGGAATTGATAACATATGTAGAGGGCTTGTTGGTTATTTTTAATTTTTTGTACTCATACATGAATATTCATACAATAACATATATTTTTCTTAAATTCAATCAATGAATTAGGTTACAAACATTCGACAAATTTTGAATATCCACCAGCAGATATATCAGAGTACCAAATCTCTCAAAATTAAGATGCGAGGAAAATCTACAAAATTATAGCTCAGTCATTCTAGAATTCTAGTTCATCAAAATGTATCATCTCAGGAAATGTAATCAAAATCTTTTCTATTTTGAAAAAAATTTTCATCCAATTCTATAAAATCGCATGAAATTGGAGAAAAATTACGGTTTATCATTTTACAAAGTTGGATAAGAATTTCATAGGATTCTATCAATAAGTACATCAAATTCAGTATGTTACACAATTTAATAAAATAAACAATCTAATAAAACTCCGTATAATTTCATAAAAGTTTGTGGAATCTCAGGAGACGAAAATCCCTTGAAATTATACCTCCCCAGAAAGTAAGAAAGAGAACAATTGAAAATATCACGTTTAAAAACTTCAAATAACTTGAATCGTCGTAGATCTTTCATTAGTGACATCTGTCATTTTTCTTTTTTTTTTTCTTTGTATATCGTTTGCCGGATAAAAAATACATACCTCAGATTCTTCCGAAGCAAAACACAGCTATTCTACATACAAAATCGAATTTTTCAGACCTACCCAGGACAATATGATTTTAGTATGATTTAATGAAATTTGATCAGGTCGGATGCACAAAATTTTAAATAATTTTATAAACTCCAATCAAATTTGATCAGATTCGAGAAAATCTGATAAAATTTGATATCGTAAGAATTGCATATAATTTGACCAAATTTCATCATATCTGATGGAATCTTATCTAATAATACAGAAATCATTTGTTCCCGGGTAGGCAGTCATGGAGGAAGTGAATCGTCCACAACCAGCTTGCATTGAAAAAATAAATCCATTTTTGTATGTTGAATGTCTGTCTTCTGTTTTGTAAGGATTTTAGGCTGTATGGTTCGTCGAGAAAATAATTCACTAAAAAAATTCCGAAAAACTCACAGATGTTGCTTTGACATAGGCCTACGACAAGTAAAATTATTATCTTGTGCAATGATGGTTGGAACACTTCTATAACGAATTGCCAAAGTGATCGTACCTCGCCAGTCATTTATAATTAGAGAAGCAACTCTAGCATGATACGTCGCAACAAGGTATGATTCAATTGAGCACCTCGAGTAGAGTATCTGCATTCGATATTGCTATACTAAGACTTCATTGATGGAAAATCTGAACAGTTGAGTCCCCTATTATTGAGGTTAAATCACTTCGCATATTTATGATCTTGCATTATAATATCCTTAGCCTGCATACAGTAAATGATAATGGTTCAGATGATAGCCGAAAACTTCTTCGAGCTTTGGGATTAGCGTACAGTGAAGATCATCTTCTGTTTTCATTTTTCTGCAATTAAAAATCCTTATTCATCGGCTTACTTTTGCTTTCTTTTTCCGCTGACAGTTCATTCTAATTTTTCTGAAATTAAAAATTCTCCTGTGGCTTAACTTCACTATCTCTTTCTCTTTCTCTAATACGTTTTTAAATTAGTAATTGACACACGCATAGATGTAAGCAAAGTCGTTGAAACAATTTACTTTGGAGATATATATTTGAGACTCCGAAAAAGCAGAGACACCGTACTTCCCCTCAGCATGTACACACATACTGGCGACGCCTGCCAGTCAGAGCTCTACTCTCCGTAAGACGAGAAGCAGTGACCTTCCACGTCTGCTGCACAACAGGGCAGGGTACTAAGCTGCGCTCCACTCCTACGGAATCTTCTATTGAATTTGAGTCATTGATTTCTAATCCGAGCAATTGGAAATAGCCATAACGAGTTTGTTAATCTGAAGAAAGCAATAGCTCGGAAGAAGCAGAGACACCGCACTTCCCCTCAGCATGTACACACATACTGGCGACGCCTGCCAGTTAGAGCTCTACTCTCCGTAAGAAGAGAAGCAGTGACCTTCCACGTCTGCTGCACAACAGGGCAGGGTACTAAGCTGTGCTCCACTCCTGCAGAATCTTGTATTGAATTTGAGGTATTGATTTCTAATCCGAGCAATTGGAAATAGCCATGACGAGTTGGTTGATCTGAAGAAAGCAATAGCTCGGAAGAAGCAGAGACACCGCACTTCCCCTCAACATGTACACACATGCTGGTGACGCCTGCCAGTCAAAGCTCTACTCTCCGTAAGAAGAGAAGCAGTGACCTTCCACGTCTGCTGCACAACAGGGCAGGGTACTAGGCTGCGCTCCACTCCTACAGAGCTTGGCAATTGAGTGTGAAAACTTGTATGAAAGCAAACTCTATGCGTATTCCAACCGAGGCGCACTCATAGCAGCCTTCACAAAATCTGTAATCTACTCCACCCACATACAGGAGACCTCTAAACTGCTTCAAAATATGAAGCAAGGATAAACTAAGTATTTTGAAGCCGCCCGTCAGTCTATAAGAGCTTGTGAACACCCTAATCAATCTACATAATTATAATTTCCCTAAAATTGAAAATTCTTCACCGTCGATTTAATTTGTCTAAACTTGGCTGACCACTTAATTCTAATTTCTGTTAAATTGAAAATCCTTCACCGTCGACTTAATTTTTCTCAACTCTGCTGACCACTTAATTCTAAATTCTCTGAAATTGAAATTCTTCACCGTCGATTTAATTTTTCTAAACTCGTCTGAAATTTTTTTTTTCTAGTCATATTCATACTAAAATTATTTAAAAACTGCTAAAAGGTTTTTTCAAGCGACCTCTAAAAGCGATTTTCAAAATTCCACCGCTTCCCTCCAGGCGCTGCCTAACAATGAAAGAAACGATGATTATATCTTGCATTTCAACCTTTATAATATAAATATATAAAACTTATGTTCGCTATAAAAAAAGCCTGATCAGAGACATTGATCTTTCGCCCCGGCATGCCCCGCAGCGGTCGTCTATTGTTGTATAGTGATCGAGGCAGCCTTGGCAGAATACATGGCCACAAGGCACGAAGGTGTGATAATAAGCTTCCTCTGTTCCGTAGCAGATTCTACACTTCGGTACTCCATTTTCTGAAAAAGTTAATAGAAATAATTTGGGTACACACCTTGTATTGATTGATACCATTCACCACCAATACAACATAGATACAGTGTCATACAAGCACACGAAATTCATACTACACAAGTTGACCCTGGTTTTGATGAGTCGCGATTGGAATTCTAACACAGCCTACACATATGCGTTTGGCATGGCACGACCTTACTTGTCGAAAACTTATACTTTTGAAAAAAAGTCTATCATGTACAGTATTGTATACCATGGATTATGTAGATTACTACGAGTGATGAAAGAAGAATGCCAAATATAAATCCAGAAAATTCGATTATGATCATACCACGAAGTACTGACAACTCTGCTTCGGTAGCTGCAACCCGTGATGTTAGACGTTCGGTCTCGGCCTGGGCACGAGCAGCTTCTGCCAACGCTACCTGCAGCCTCGCCTTAACCGTCCTACGTCGAGCGTCTGCAATTTAACATAGATTGCACAAATAAGAAATATGTAATATAAGCAAAATTGAATCTCAGATTAGGTGGTTCACAACAGTTGTCTAAAGGTTTCTGACCTCCTCGCCTCTTATTCCGGCACTTCTGCTTCGGTGCAGGCCCAGCAGCTTCGGCAGGGTTGTCTCCTGTAGAAGGACCAGCAGATTGATGGCCTCTTTCTGCACCGTCTTTCTGCGCCTTTTTCCGCGTCTCTTTCTGCGCCGTCTCCTTCTCTGATGAGCTACAAAAAATAATTCCGTGAACCCTGAACCTATAACGTTTATTATTCCTAGTAAAGGACAACAACTTTCGTGTAAAATATAGTCATGATGAACTAAAACTTTCGTAGCACCATATTATATCCCTGTGTATATTTTGAACATTTCTGAGAAGATTTTACGTCGCATATAGAAGTGTATTGAACAAAATAGAATTGCTATTTCGTTCCAACGCTGGAGACTGATGTGCTGAGTTGTCGACTTCCACTCGCCCATCGTGACTATGCTCTGATTCTACTTAAAAAGAGTAACATAAAATCACAACTCAATGTCGCACGACTAATCGAAATTGGAATGGAAGTAACACGTAAAAAAATTACCAATTGATTCTGGTGCTGGAGCCTGGCGTTGTTGGATTTCGACTGCATCGTTGACCTCTTCCTCTTCATAATCATCGTCCAGTTCTACTTGGCAACAACAAGGTAAAATTAATATGAAATAAGAATTTCAGAACCAAAACAAAATAGCAAAATGTATTGGGAACTCACAAATGTCACCCTGACCTCTGGCGGCCAAATTTCCAAGTACTTCTCTCCAGTTGCTGCCTAATGATTACCATGCGAATTTGTCATTTTTTAACAATAATTAAAAATCTGCTGCTTTATTACAAGAAATAAATCACAAATAAAGATCGAGAAGACAGAGTCGATATTTGATGCGAGGGCATGAGATTTTCATCACACGCATAATATGAATAATCGTTTTAGTTATGTTGTGTAAACACAAGCGACGTGACTTTCAATTTCATAACTTATGAAATATGGACAATAATTTATACATAAAACATTTTTCATGTGATGCTTGATATTTAAACTAATAATTTATTGTTCGAACGCATTTATTTAGCCGAAAAGTGACGGGAATTTTTTAAAAGATTTTGAGGTTAAGCATGGGATGTCATGTAGGTTCATTGTAATCCTTATGGCGATAATCACTTGATCCGTATCCAATTTGCGCAGTGGATTCTATCCACGCATAATCATCAACGGTAATAAACCCCATTGTCAAATCTTACTACAAAAATCCCATTTTGCCGAAAAATATGCGATAATCCAGTGTTTACAACTGTTCCCTATGCTGCCCCATGCTAACTAGAGCTGGCTACTGGCAAGGAACTGGAGAGAAGAGGCCATATTGGATAGGCCCCGCCTCCGTGTTGATTCCCAATAGAAATTACCAATTAATTCTGGTGCTGGAGCCTGGCTTTGTTGAAGTTCGACTGCATCGTCGACCTCCTCCACTTCAGAATCATCGTCCAGTTCTACTTGGCAACAAAAACGTAAAATTAATACGAAATAATAATTTCAGAGCCAAAACAAAATAGAAAAATGTATAGAAATTACCAATTAATTCTGGCGCTGAAGCCTGGCGTTGTTGAAGTTCGACCGCATCGTCAACCTCCTCCACTTCAGAAACATCGTCAAGTTGTACTTGGAAACAACAACGTAAAATTAATACGAAATAATAATTTCAGAACCAAAACAAAATAGCAAAATGTATAGAAATTACCAATTATTTCTGGTGGTGGGGTCTGGCGTCCTTCATTTGGGGTAGCTGGACGTTCGCCGCCAAGTTCGTTGTCTGGTTCTACTTTGGAAAAACAATATAAAATTCGTGGAAATGGTAGGAGGGCAGTAGTATTATTTGGTGCTTTAAAAAAAATTAATTTTCAATAGTAGCTTTATGTCAGCATATTAAAACCCATCAAGGTAGTTGTGCCGCGACCCGCGACGGGGAATGAGCGGAAACGATGGTGTGGCGGTGCGCGGTGAGCGGAGCACGCATAAAACAAGAGAGAGTCTGACCGTTCATGCCCTATACCCGTAAATAGCGGGTAACTTTGATTAATTATTCCCGAAAAACTAAACGGTAGATCATTCCGATTTTTTTATCATCAATCCTGGAACATCCTTCTACCATATGCTAAGTTTTTGTAACAATGTACAGAACGGTTTTCGTACTAAAATTAGCAATATGCGGTTTCCATATACTTAACATGGGGAACGCGTATGAAAAGTTCCAACTTTGAGGGCGATTATTTCGTGTTCCAGACGGGAAAAAAATCGGAAATAATTTGTCCACCTAGATTTCACGTTAATGAAACTGCATTCCAAATTTCAGCCGATTCTATAGAAAACTTTTTTTGCGGCATAACTACCTTAACGCTCATAGGACGCATTTTCGGCATCTGAGTTTGAATTGTCGCCATGTGATGAATTCGAAGAAAAACAAATCGGGAACCACTGTTTCCGATGGTTTCGAGTGTGTTCTTTCCAATGGTGATGGTTTTATTTTTTTTTTTTTGAGAGGACCACGAAAAATGGCCAATGGACTTGGGAAAAATTTTTTCCGGTAAATCAACGGATTAGCTGGATAAGTGGTTTATTTAGCTTCAATTTGCTTTTGTTTTTGTTACGTCAATTTGTCGCTGAGATATCGGACTTTAAGTGATATAAGACGCTTTTGTCTTTGATCATCGATATCTCGGCAACTAATGACCGCACAGAGAATCAAAGGACAGTTTTGAAAACTGGAATTGATTTTCTACAAGAACCTTTTTTGATTTTTGGAAGAAAGAATTTTTTTGCAGCCTTAATTTTGGTGTAAAGAAGAGGGAAAAAAGTGACTTTTTCCGTTGTTTTCGTAAATCTACCGCGTATTCACAAATATCGGTGGGAAGACTAATGTTTCCAGGTGATTTTAGAGTTTAATGTACCCTCAATAGCTCTGCAAATTTTTTAATTGATCCATCCCACCATTTTTTCGGACCGATTGATCAAAATAGAAAAAAAAAAATTGAAAAAAATTTCGAAAAATTAAAAAAAAATTAAAAAAATTTTTTTTTTCCTTTCCTAAATTAATCTTTTGAATATTCTGCAATCTTCATTATAATAGAAAAATAACCAATTTTTTCGACTCTTTTCACAAATTTCCACTTCTTACTTGTTGGATTTGAGAAAAAAATCCCGAGTTCATCATACATACATTTTACAATTAATAATTTCCGTTGTATTGTAACAATTCTAATTACCGTTTTCCATTGCCTCTGCCATTACTGGAACATTATCCAGGAGCCGATGAGGCGGTTGTTGCTCAAATATCTCGTGCTCATAATCCGGATCACGATCTGCTGAAGAATAAAATATATTAATCACAGTCAAGTTGCAGATAAGCTTTGTTATAATTTATATTGAAATATTGTACCTATTGGAATTATAACGGGAGGTTCCTCGAGGGTATCATCTGCCCGGCCTTCCTTCTCCTCTTGCTCCTGTTGACCGATGGCATAATCCACGTTCCCTTTAAGAGACGCCGCTTTTTCGAGAAATTCTTCTGGTGTGATTTCCAACATGTGGAGTTCGCGCCATGCTACATAAAAGAAAAGAAAAATTGAAGAAAATATTAGTGTACAAATATTCTTTGAACATAAATTTCTATAAAGATTACACACAGGGTACACCTCTGAATATAAAACAAGACACAAATTGACAACTCCGTGCAGTAGAATATCTTTAAGGTAGTTCTATCGTTACATTGAAATCGAAACATTGTTTTTCAGTTTTTCTCACATACAAAATGGTTTTCAGGCTCAAGTTAATTAACATAAGTTGTTGCAAATTGACTAAAAAACAACATACTCTAAATTCAAGGTCATCCTAGGTAATATGTACTTGCTGTATAACTATAAAAATTCCGAAAATTCTATTCTTTACATTTTTTTGAAACCTATATAAAGCTTCTTTGATGTTGCATAAAAATGTATGCATAGTTTTACAAGCCTTTACCGAGTAGAAACCAAAATATTAATTGATGAAAATGCAACTTTTAACACGCGCTCTTATGAGAGAGTACTGAAAATTGTGATTATTACCAATAAATATCTGAATTTCTGCTTGGTGAAACGTTCCAAAATTTATTACGCATGTGCATATGACATCAAAGAAGATTTTTTCAAATTTTCAACAAAAACATAAGAAAACGATATAACGATAGAACTACCTCAATCAAGGGACGTCTCTTGATAGTGTGAAAAAAACCACAAAACATTGCTTGTAGATCGAATTTTATGAATAAAAAAAAGGATTCAACAATATAATTGTAGAAAACTAACCTCTCACAAGTTGGTGCTGCTTAAAAATGGTGGAGTACCGTGCGTGGCGGCTATTTGTCCGTTGTTGCGAAGTTGGCGGATGTCTGTTCGAACGTCAGATTGTAGATTGAGAAGCTTGCCTGTTAACAGAAATACAATATATTACCAATTGAATTATTCAATCATACTTTTGTGTTCAATCTCAATTTATACTCACATACAAAATCCCAAGGACCTGGCCGAGTTTCCATTCGATGTCCCAGCCTACTGTGGTAGGACTCAATAATATTGTTTGTCCGTCGGCTGAGTCCAAACACGCTAAAACCGGTTGGTTTAACGGTTTGCAGCCAATATCGACTAAAGTAGTTGTTGAATTGGTGGAACCGTGCCATCAGAGGAGGGGCCAATTTGCGGTGAAGAATCTCGTACTGCGCTTCGATGAGTTCTGCGGGCAAGTACGCCAATGCTAGCACCTTCTTGAAGAATTGCTTGGCGTTATCGTCGGATTGTATGATTCTTTGTAAGCCAAGACTTTTGGCTTTCCGATAAATGGCCTGAAAATTAGATATTTATTGATAACTTCAACTTCGCGAATAGACGATACGGTACAATTACGAATCTATATATAGTGGATTGCAATTGAAGTACGAAATTTGGAATTCCCGCATTCTTTTCGTTTGAATCAATTTGTGAACACGTACGCGATCGTAGTGGGCGTTACAACCCGTGCTATGTGCCGTTGTAAACACCGCGGTTATGGCGTTCCGCAAACCACGCTCAAAGTCGGTCATCACGAGTGTGACGTTTGTCGCTGGTATCACGCGGTCTTTAATGTACTGCAATACCGCTGTATATGCAACCTACGTCTTCTATGACATGACCACCCATACAAAGGGGAAACCCTACAATGTAAAAGGATGAAATTAATGAACAGAAAATAAGTCGCAATTAAATAACTATACTATATGAGTTTATACTCAAACGGAAAAATGCTCACGTGGTTGAGTTTCATGCCCATGACTGTTAACAGTTGGTTCGCCCCTTCGATTCGTGGCCTTGCCCGAAACGTTCCATCGACTAACAGCTTCATTACGTCGTGCATCTCCTCCCGGACAAAATTGTCGTCGAAAAACACAGCGTGCTGAGCACCATTCCCATCAACAATAAGGTTGACGGAAAGTCGGCCAGTGCTGTATTCCAAATTTCTAGCATTTTCAGCGCTAGAGAGTCTGTCGACAAATTCAGATATGTTGGCCGGGCAGGGTGGGTAACGTCGCCTCCGACACTTCTTCATGAAGCTCGGGATATTCACAAATGACGTCAGTGCTGCTGCTTCACGGATGCCTAAAGAAATAAACTAGTAATAACACAGCTAAACTTTACCACGCTGCTGTATACAAAAAATTCAGCGAAAACGTACACAGCTGCCAATGAATCGTACAGAGGTCTCAGTCGATACCAATGTTGGGATAGACTGTCAGCCAAGGCCTGCTTAAATTGAGCGATGAGCTCCTTCTGAGGGTCAGGTCGGCAAAACTCCGAATGGGGGTGCAGATCGATGATTAACGCGTTGTCCAATAACTTGGCTGTGCCATGGAAAATTATTCTATTTTGACAGCGCAAATAGCTAGAAGATAAAATTTAATTAGCATCGATAAGTAGCCTTTTTGTAGTTTCGTTGTGGAAGAATATGCCACATTTTTCAACAGCGTTGACAATGAGAAACAATCTTATAATTTCCATAACTCATCGAAAAAAATTCCTCTAAAGTCTCAATATAGAAGACTGCACTTGATTTTCAACTACGAAAAGACATTTTTCCACTGTGTTGCCAATGAGAAAAAAGAAACATCGATTTCTTATAGCATATTAAAAAGATCTTTCAATATTCCAATAAACGAGACTTCGAGGCATCTTTGACTGTGGCGAAATTTTTCCACACCATTGACCATGAGAAAAAATCATCGATTTTTCATTGCACGTTGAAAAAAATCCTTCGATATTCCAATTGAGACGGACTACGAGGCAGTGGTCTCACCCTTTCTTCTCTCACACGACAATCTGGATAGGGCGTTCGAACGCACCGGATAGGTGGGTCCAAAATCGATGAGTGCAAGAGAGAAGTCCGAACAGTTTTCTCTCTCCCACTCATCTTGTAGCTCCGGTCCAGGAGCTGAGTCCGAAAAAATGTCGTTTCATGACACCGATCCAGAACGGATGGGACCTTTGTATATTCTTATAGAGCTGATGCCCGTGATAAAGGCCTATGGTTTTCCGGCCAATGATTTTTTGGCAAAAAAATTTGCGGTGCGTTCAAAGTTGAGGGAACGATGTTTTTGAGTGATAGCGACGAAACTATTGATCTCAGAAAATAAAAGTTAAGTGGCAATTTATAGGTATTAAAAAGACGAAAAATTTGGCCAGTCACACATTGAAATTCATAAATTTTTTCTCTTGCAAAGTAATAAAAACCTGCTGAAACCGTTGTTTCTACAATAACTAATTATTTATGCAATAATGCATGTATATCTTCGAAAGTCTGGGAATATATATCTATATATATCTCTTGAATATAATCTCTTGGTATACTACAAATAAATCTCTTGGTATACTATGGATAAAATCTCTTGGAATATATATCTATTGGTATACTAAAAGGGTGTGCAAAACCGGAGTTCGATCGGATGAATACTTTTTGAAAAAAGGCATTTGTTATAAAAAAAACCGATTTTTTTTTTCCACGGAATTTCCGGGCTTGAATATTATCGCAGAGCAATAAAACTTGAAAAATATTAATCCCGAAAAGTTCTACTATCATGTACACTTGGAGGCAAAATGATTTTTTACAATTAAGTACGTGAAAAATGGCTCCAAAAAGGAGGTACGTTTTTGACTCATAAACAAATGGAATTCCGCCCCCAATTTTCATGTTACGGAATCGAAATTAGCATTATTTAAAAGCTGTTATTTTTACACGAATTTAAAAGAAAAAAATTCATTGAAAGTTAAGTAGAGGGGGGGGGGGAGAGATAGATTTTTTTTAACAATCATTGCAGCTATTCTTTTTAACTTAGAGAGCTAAATTTTGGGTGCAGTACACATAAAAACTTATACTAACCATCATAAAAATTTCGAAGAGATTACTTATGAATTTACTATTCATTATTACGGTCAATTCGCGGAGAATATGTGACGCCGCGTATGGTGGCAGAGTGGGGGAAACCAGAAACCTTCCCCAGTTTCTCGCTCAAGCACTTCCCCCACTACCACACGAGCTCCGAGCTCGATCGCATGCGGAAAAGAGTGAGAGAGACAGACAGAGGCAGTGAGCGTGCAGCCACGCGCCTGGTAGGGGTATCCGAATTCTAGGAAAAACTCTTCCCCTTGGGGGCTTCTGGTTTCTTATTTGGAGGTTGGACTGTAATTACTAAATGTATTTATATTTGAACATAGCTTATTTATTACGAGAAACGGTTATTAAAAAATAATTAAAAAATATTGACTCGCGCTCAAAGTGAATTCGCTCGTTAAAATTCCACGAACTTGGAATATCTCGTGAAGAAACGAACATATCGAAATATTTTTTTTAAATTTTATTTCGGCTCAATTTTTCTGCTGGGCATGAAGTTGCTATCAAAAGCTCAAAAAATTGTATCTAGAGCTCAATTTTTTTTTCTCATTTTTTTCCACTATTATTTGATTAACTTTTGGATTTTACATTAATTGTATTCCATCGATGTGAAGTTCCTTAATTACTTTACCAAAAAAAATCGACTCAATGAAAAATATATTGTTGCTGGAGCACGAGTCATTGCGTTTTGAGAGAAAATAAAAAAATAAGGGTCAGAATATCTGAAATACAGATAAGAAACCCGGCAATAAGAAACCTTCCCCAGTTTCTCGCTCAAGCACTTCCCCCACTACCACACGAGCTCCGAGCTCGATCGCATGCGGAAAAGAGTGAGAGAGACAGACAGAGGCAGTGAGCGTGCAGCCACGCGCCTGGTAGGGGTATCCGAATTCTAGGAAAAACTCTTCCCCTTGGGGGCTTCTGGTTTCTTATTTGGAGGTTGGACTGTAATTACTAAATGTATTTATATTTGAACATAGCTTATTTATTACGAGAAACGGTTATTAAAAAATAATTAAAAAATATTGGCTTCAAAAATGGATGCGGCAAGGAGCTTCCCGACCAAATAAGTAGCATGCGACTACTCCCGAGCATTTCTCACTGCTCTTTGTATGGCGCTCAACAATCAGACACCAAATGTTTACCTTTTCGAATTTCAAGCATTGCGAGATGGCCGTTACAAAACAGATAGACCGGCGAAATTCGCTCGTATCGACGTTGCTCACCTCGTGCATCTTGTGAGTCAATGGAAGTGTCTACAACAACTAACGCAAAGCGAAGTTAAAGAATTATATATGTTCTGCGTTGGCTTGCTGATAAACAGTACAACTCTAGGTGATTTCGAAGAGATCTTTGGTCTTACGTGCGTCGTCGCTCTTTAGAAATACAACGACAGTATTGTTGATCTGAACGGTCATCGAACAACAAAAGAAGCGCGCAAAAGACTCGAGGATATGCTCGCTGATCGAAATATTTATGATAAGGTTCGGGAAGTGACTCGGTAAGATTCTCAAAATCCGGGTGAAACAGAGACTGAAAAAAAAGATTCCGGAAAAGTCAAAAAAATTCGACGATCAACTCGAGAATGATATGAATAACAACGAGAGTTTGTCAAGAACCGGCAGTTCGATCGACATCTGGATCGAACATCTTGTTACAAGGGCCAAGGATTTCACAAAGGTTTCCACTTGACCTCGAGTCACGTTAAAGGGTACTTTAGCGATCTAAATTCGAACACCTTTGGATCTCTCCTTCCTCTCCGTGCTGACATATCTATTAGAAAGCATATCGACGATATAAAAGGAGCCATGCCGCTTTTCGCCTCGAAAATAGTTTCTTCTCTCAACGTGCAAAGCACTAAAATTCAGGCAGAACCTACGACTACTGAACGAGTTAGTACTGCCTGGAATAACAATGACATTGGTGGAAAAATCGAAATGAACAGAACCGAAAGAAATATTAAATCGAGAATCACCGATCGTATCAGTACTCATAGTGAGCTGAAAAATATCGAGAGCATTCACATCCATTCGAACATCGCAGATAATGTTTTGTGCGATCGTATAAGTACAGTAGACTGCGATAAGTACGATGATTCTGATTTAATTTCGGTCGAGAACTTAGAGAGCTAAATTTTGGGTGCAGTATAGCTAAAGACTCATACTAACCATCATAAAAATTTTGGAGAGATTACTTATGAATTTACTGTTCATTATTACTGTCAATTCACGGACAATATGCGACGCCGCGTATGGCGGCGGAGTGGGGGAAACCATCTCCGCCTGGCAGGCGCTCGCGCTGAAAGTGAATTCGCTCATTCAAATTCCACGAACTTGGAATATCTCTTGAACAAATAAACGTATCGAGATGTTTTTTTTTTTTTAATTTCGCCTCAATTTTTCTGCTGATTATGAGTTTGCTATCAAAAGCTCAACAAAATTGTATCTAAAGCTCGAATTTATTTTCTTCTTTTTTACATTGTTATTTGATTAACTTTCGGATTTAACTTCAATTGTATTACATCGTTGTGAAATTCCTTAATTACTTTACCAAAAAAAATAGACTCAATGAAAAATATATTGTTGCTGGAGCACGAGTCGTCACGTTTTGAGGAAAAATAAAAAAGTAAGTGTCAGAATATCTGAAATAATTACTAAACGTACACCGAGAAAAAAATTCATTTGAACGAACAAAAAATTGATCAATTCAAACAGATCCGGCGGTTGCGGGCGGCGAAACGAAAATGATAGTAAAACAACTAAATATGTAGTTGGCGCGTGAAACCACTAATTGCGCTGTCCAACAAATATTTAGGTCAAATTGAACTATCGTTAGTTAATTTTGACTACATTTTTATTTGATTGAAGCATACCATTTATTTGTTTTTGCTCCTACGTAAATAAAACACAAGAAAAGGTGCTTCGGGAAACTGAAAGTACAGTCAGAGCGAAAAAATTACGACTTCATCGAATCAAACATAAGTATCAACGAAGCATATATTTTGTCAACTTAATTGATATTTACTTTCTATCAACGGAAATTAGTGTCCCGATGAATGCTCATTCGTTCAATTCAATTGAAAGCATATTATTATAAACAAAACCTTCACTATGTTTGATTCAATATTTATGCAGAATATGTACATATTGGGTTAAGCATACAAATTACATTTTTGTTCTTCAAAATGAGTTGTTATTGTAACACTACGATTTGTTGAATATACTACTTTCTTCTTTTACCAACATACGTTCTTCGGCCTTATTCGATTGTGGCCTCGCCAAAAAAATATTTATTTAATCGGAAGGTTAAAAATACAAATTAAATGGCTAGTGGTTTCGCTATGCACCCGCGACCGTGCTTAAACGCTCCAGTATATACTACGGACTCGCGGGACCGCGAGCCAGTAAATTATAACTTGATAAACCAATCTATCGCAACGCTTCTGCTCGATAAGATATAAGATAAAAATTCGACTCGATAATTTTCATATACGCGTACGTGAATGAATAATGATAGCTTAAAAAACATTTTAAGAGTATATATATTGTAAAGGTTCGCTGCTCGCCCTTTTTCCTTTTTCCTTTCTTTTTTTCTGCTGCTTTCAAATCTTTCTCTCAAGACTCTTATTTTGGCCAAACACTTAAATTAACAATGCAGGACCCTTAACTCGAAACTTTACTGCAAACGCCTGCACACCACATGTGCAGTTTTCAATCCGTAATAAAAAAATCGCTATATCTCGAAAACTAATAGCCTGATCGAAAAATATTTCAAATGAAAATTGTTCAGGATAATAAAATACATATAAAGTTCTCCAACGTCGAATTCCCTATCTTTGATAATAAGGGCAGAAAAACGATTTGAAGATTTTGGTTTGACGCGCAAATGATAAAACTTTAGAAAATCGTGAAAAATATTTAATCATCTATTTTTCAATTTTTTTCAATTCATATCGAATCAGGGAGTTCCTCTAGATTTTTTAATATTTTTTTTTCCGTTACTTTTGATTTATTACTGTTTATTTGTCGTCTTGAAGTTACACAATTTACTGTTTGAGCGTCACTGAAGAGAGAGAGACATTCATATGTCCGTACGGCTCGCACACCGGGCTCGCAGGCAGCCACACTCCCCCTACTTTGCTGCGCGTGTATATATATACATATATATATAAACCGAAGAGTGTGTCGAGTGTGTCTCAACCGTCTTTGGGAGAGGAGGAGAGACAGTGCTATATAAAGTACTGTGCAGAAAGAGACAGGCTATATATATATAAAACAGCGTACGATATTATACTGCGGCGCGCAAATACGAATTTTATGAAAACCGTGATGAATGGGGAAAAATGGTATGAAAAAAGTAGTAGGGAATAAAATTTTGTTCAAAAAAGTCCCCGATGGCATACATTTAGATATCATGGTTTAACCACGAAACGCAATTAAGGATGTATCGGACGTACCTTCTCAACCAAAGTGACATTCGTCGACAATATTGCATACTTTATGATAAGATAAAAATCGGAAAAAATTGAACTACAATAAATATGATAAGAAGATAAATTTTGAATAATAATAATTCCAAAAAGTTATAAATGAATTGTTTAAACAAAACATTGGTTAACAAATTTGTAGGGAAAGTTTTTTTTACACGTGAAATGAATTCGTTGATTTTTCTGACTGCACATGAATTTTTTTTTAAATTTCTCATCATTTTGAAATTTCGGTTTCCGAACATTTTTTAATTTTGAAAAATGAAGGAAAAATCGTGAATTTTGTACATGTTTTTGTAAAAACGTTGTATATTACAATTAAGAAGTTTCCAGGACATTGAACGAATAGTTTCGTAAATACAACCTTAACAAATTACCGAAAAACGAAATTTCAAAAATGATAACAAAATTTAAAAAAAATTCATGTGTAGTCAGAAAAATCAACGAATTCATTTCACATGACAAAAAATACATCCCCTAAAAATTCGTTAATTAATGTTTTGTTTAAACAATGTATTCATAACTTTTGGGCATTATTATTATTAAAAAGTAATCTTCTTATCGTCTTTATTGTGGTTGAATTTTTTCCGATTTTTATCTTCTCATGAAGTATGCAATATTGTCGACGAAAGTCACTTTTGGTTTAAAAGGTACGTTCGATACATCCTTAAAGTAGCGATCGTACGATTTCCCATCTAAATGGTTACATTTACTTATATCTATGCATTTACCATCAAAAGTAGTTAAAGTTACCAATCGTATAATTAGCTACACAGTGAAGATAAACACTGAATTTAATAAGGTAATTGTCTAGATTGACTACTTTTCCGAATTTTATTGTTTTTTTTTTTCGACAAAACCCTTCATTTAGGCACTAACAATGATAATCAGGTGGGAGAGCATGAAAACGTTGAATAAATAAATAAATAAATGAATAAATAAATAAAATCAGTTTTTCCATTTGATTTTGAAAAGTGTTGATCTCAGAGGAAAATGTTTGCAACAAAAGTTGTAGCTTATGGAAAAATTGATCTTTTATGTTGTATACTTTTTTTTGTCTAAAACCATTTTTTTTTTAGAAAAATGGGATAATGCTTCACCTATCGCGCTATGTTCGTTAGATGATGCTTTATGATTGAAAATCCTTTGTTACTATATACGGGAACGCGTATTTTCATGAATTCGTAAAAAAAAAAAAAATAATCGTCTAACGAACATAGCGCGATAGATGGAGCATCCGTTCTAAAGCGGACAGCTAAGCGATGTCCAGTGTAACACGAGCACGAATACATCACGTTACTTACAAGGAAGGTAGCCTAGGTCAATCTCTCCGATTTTGATCCAACTCATATATGTTGTAGTACATCGAAAACTAAGCGACACGTATTTTTTTTTTATCTGCCATTAAACACTTTAAGGGGGTGAAACCACCCTCCAAAGTAAGGCATGTCAAGGGGCCATTTTGCAGTTTCGCCCACAAGGACATAATATTTTTTAACCAATCCAACTGCAAAAGTTTTCTCATAATGAGAAACGAAAAATGTACTTTTCTCGATTAAAAAAAAAAAAACAAGGGGGTGAGCCACCCCTAAATATTATTACATTAATGCCAAAAATGGGCAAATTCAAGTTAAAAAATCTGAAAAATATATATTATGTATGAACACAAAATAAACTTTATGTGTTTTCGGATTTTCCCGAAAAAAAAATTGTCCGGAGTAACTACCCCTGAATGTTGTTTATCTTGCGTGTATGCGAAAAATCGTCAAATTCAAGTTTAAAAATCTGAAAAAATATATATTGCGTATCAACACGAAAGAATATTGCCTTGTTTTTGGATCTTCCCGAAAAAAATATTGACCGGGGTAACTACCCCTGAACGCTGTTGATCTTGTGTGTATGCGAAAAATGGTCAAATTGAAGTCTAAAAATTTTTTTTTCAGATATTTAGAGTTGATTTGACCATTTTTCGCATACACGCAAGATAAACAGCGTTCGGGGGTAGTTACTCCGGACAATTTTTTTTTCGGGAAAATCCAAAAATACGTAAATTTTATTTTATGTTCATACGTAATATATATTTTTTTCAGATTTTTTAACTTGCATTTGCCCATTTTTGGCATTAATGTAATAATATTTAGGGGTGGCTCACCCCCTTGTTTTTTTTTTTAATCGAGAAAATTACATTTTTCGTTTCTCATTATGAGAAAACTTTTGCAGTTGGATTGGTTAAAAAATATTATGTCCTTGTGGGTGAAACTGCAAAATAACCCCTTGACATGCCTTACTTTGGAGGGTGGTTTCACCCCCTTCAAGTGTTTAATGGCAGATAAAAAAAATACGTGTCCCTTAGTTTTCGATGTACTACAACATATATGAGTTGGATCAAAATCGGAGAGATCGAACTGGGCTACCTTCCTTGTAAGTAACGTGATGTATTCGTGCTCGTGTTACACTGGACATCGCTTAGCTGGTCCGCTTTAGAACGAATGCTCCATCTATCGCGCTATGTTCGTTAGACGATTATTTTTTTTTTTGCGAATTAATTTTTTGTTTTCTCGCTCTAGTGCTGTGCTAGAGTAAGGACAGGAGCGCGCGCAAAATAAAACTGAAAAACTGATTTTATTTATTTATCCCATTTTTCTCGAAAAAAAATGGTTTTAGACAAAAAATGTATAGAACATAAAAGATTAATTTTTCCATAAGCTACAACTTTTGTTATAAACATTTTTCTCTGAGATCAACACTTTTCAAAAAAAAATGGAAAAACTGATTTCATTTATTTATTCATTTATTTATTTAACTTTTTCGTGCTCCCCCGCCTGATCATCATTGTTAGTGCCTAAGTGAAGGGTTTTGTCGAAAAAAAACAATAAAATTCGGAATTTTTTTATTTATTTTATTTATTTATTCATTTATTTATTTAACTTTTTCATGCTCCCCCGCCTGATTATCATTATTAGTGCCTAAATGAAGGGTTTTGTAAAAAAAAAACAATACAATTCGAATTTTTTTTAAATTTTATTTATTTATTTTATATATTTATTTATTTCTTCATTTAACTTTTTCATGCTCCCCCGCCTGATTATCATTGTTAGTGCCTAAGTGAAGGGTTTTGTCGAAAAAAAAAAAAAAACAATAAAATTCGGAATTTTTTTATTTATTTTATTTATTTATTCATTTATTTATTTAACTTTTTCATTCTCCCCCGCCTGATTATCATTATTAGTGCCTAAATGAAGGGTTTTGTAAAAAAAAAACAATACAATTCGAATTTTTTTTAAATATTATTTATTTATTTTATATATTTATTTATTTATTCATTTAACTTTTTCATGCTCCCCCGCCTGATTATCATTATTAGTGCCTAAATGAAGGGTTTTGTCAAAAAAAAAAATTAATAAAATTCGGAAAAGTAGTGAATCTAGACAATTACCATTGAAAGTATGCTGATTCTATGAGACACAAAACATAAAGCACTTGCATTTCTCCAATTTCCCAATAAACAGCGTGGTTGACGGATTGGAAGTTAGCGTTGTAGACGAAACGTTGAACCTACGATAGAAGAGAACGCGTCAGAATTTCAGAGAGAAAAAAGAAGGACGACGCGTACCGCGCGCCTGCGCACTACGCACGCCACCAGGTCCCTGGAGAGTATCACTCCGTCTCACTCGTGTCAGAGGTGCCCAAACAGACACGAGGATACATTTTCAGTTAAACCGAAATCTTCAAATCGTTTTTCTGCCCTCATTATCAAAGATAGGGAATTCGACGTCAGAGAACTTTATATGTATTTTATTATCCTGAACAATTTTCACTTGAAATATTTTTCGATCAGGCTATTAGTTTTTGAGATATAGCGATTTTTAAGTTTTCAACCCCTATTTCGGGGGGTAAGGGCGGGTTGAGGAACAAAATTTCATTGGGGTTACTTTTGGTATCCAACCATCTAGCTTCAGTCAAAAATGCAAATTCTACGGAAAAAATTTCTCACTTTCGATACATTTGACTGGACTAGTACGGTACTGATGCACGGCGGCATGGTACTCTGTAGACGTTATTTGCCTCGATACAACTTCCTTATGTTTACAAAAAATAAATGTTAATTCGCCTTCAATACCAGAATATGGCGTGTTGCCAAAGTTCATAATGAATATTGGGAATCAACACGGAGGCGGGGCCTATCCAATATGGCCTCTTCTGTCCAGTTCGTTGCCAGTAGCCAGCTCTAGTTAGCATGGGGCAGCATAGGGAACAGTTGTAAACACTGAATTATCGCATATTTTTCGGCAAAATGCGATTTTTGTAGTAAGATTTTACAATGGGGTTTATTACCGTTGAGGATTATGCGTGGATAGAATCCACTGCGCAAATTGGATACGGATCAAGTGATTATCGCCATAAGGATTACAATGAACCTACATGACATCCCATGTTTAACCTCAAAATTTTTTAAAAAATTCCCGTCATTTTTCGGCTAAATAAATGCGTTCGAACAATAAATTATTAGTTAAAATATCAAGCTATCGCATGAAAAATGTTTTATGTATAAATTATTATCCATATTTCATGAGTTATGAAATTAAAAGTCACGTCGCTTGTGTTTACACGACATAACTAAAACGATTATTCATATTCTGCGGGTGATGAAAATCTCATGCCCTCGCATCAAATATCGACTATGTCTTCTCGATATTTATTTATGATTTATTTCTTGTAATAAAGCAGCAGATTTTGAATTATTGTTAAAAAGCAGCAGATTTTGAATTATTGTTAAAAAGTGACAAATTTGCATGGTAATTAATGGTAATCATCAGGCAGTAACTGGAGAGAAGTACTTGCAAATTTGGCCGCCAGAGGTCAGGGTGACATTTGTGAGTTCCCAATATGCATATATTGTCTCTAGAGAAGCACAAGTGCCACATTTCTCCTTAGCAATCGAAGTAAGTGCCTATGGAAGTACTATCTACTCGAAAAATTAAAATTGAAACTCGCCTTCAACGCCAAAAATTAACTCGGACATGAATGTATGCATAAATTACCTCCGAAGTAACCCAATCACCACATTTCCCCCCAGCGCTTAAAATAAGCACCGGCGCCACCGCGGCCCACGTTAACTCCGAAGAGAAGCGGACGTACGGTACTGATGCATGACAGCATGGCACACTGTAAACGTTTGTGTCCGTCGGAAGGTTAATCACCACTCATGGAGCTTAGAATCTATAAGTTAGCGACAGTTTGTGTTTTCCCTGCTATTGGCTCTCTTTGTAGTTCTTTCACTTAATCATTTCCCTCAATCCCTTCTTTCATCCGCTCTAGAAAATGTTTGTGCTTTGTTCAACACAATCGACATAATATACGGCTTCAAATTCAATCACTTGTGCTGGCATCTATTAGAAATAACAATGTACTAGCTATTTATGAAACCTGCATTAAACCTCCTAATTATACGTTACACAAAAAAATCATTGTCTCGTATCATGATTGAATTGACCTGAACTTTTATATTACCACGAGTAGAAATTATTTCAATTTAATCCGAAAATTTTAATATTTTGTGACGAGTACGATTATTAAATATACACCCGATGATGGGTTTGAGGCTGTTCGCACATCTTTCAGTTACATAACAGAAAAATATTTTCGTGCATTAATACAATTTTTCCGGAACGTCGAAGTCATTACGTACATCGCAAAACATGACGAGTAATAATATCACTGCAATGTACATTAATACCTGAACAACAGATTATGAAAGTACTGTCATTCTCAAATTTAATATTGACATGGCGACATAAAGTTAGGTAAAGACTAATAATTGTATACACAATAATGTAAACGCAATACTGAATAGTCTTCTGCAAAATATTAGAAAATCGTTATTGCCCGACAGTGACACTATATTTTACTATTTTAAATTTAATCCTATAGTATTGAATTATTCAATGATTTTAGATAGGTCTAGTACATAAATCAAATTTTCATCGCGGTAGACCAACCCCTAGATCAAGCACTTTTGAAATTTCATTCCATTATCACTGTCATCGAACCTTTCAAACATTAAATGTAATATGAAATCATTTTTATTCGAAATAAAAATGGTTGGCTTAAAATTATTTATAGTTTAATACGTTGTATAACTATCCATATAACTTCATGTCAACCACCTTCCTTGAATAACAATATTTTCACTGTTGAACTGATAAGTAAATTAATAATGATTTTATTGCCTTTCTCTCTTGCCAATCGGATTTCCTGCTGTGCCTCCGCTAGTTGCGCTTCCAGCGACTCCGTTTCAGCACGCAGGAGTGCTACTTGTGCCGCCTCATTTTGCAACTTTTCTAGTTCTCTCTGGCGCTCAACTGCTTTTTTCTCATTTCTGTAACTCCGAATAATAATAAATACAACTTTTCTTTCCATTTTCTTAATATTAGGTTTTCCATCAATTATTTGTTGATAAAAAAAAAACGTTCTTTAGAAATCTCTTACCCAGTCTTCTCTTATTTCGATTTTGATTTTTGGAAGTAGCTGGCTCTGTGGATTTTAGTTCAGGTTCTTTTCGTCTTTTCTTTTGGCGGTTACGGCGTTTGCGTCCTATGGTTGGTAGCGATTGTCGTGGTTGTAGTTCTTCGCTATCGGCAAACTCCTCATTTTGAGGGGTTGGAATTTCGTTATCCGGATCTGTCGGCGAAAATAATTACACAGAAACAGTTCAAAGACTTTATTGAGAATTAGTGACTTGCGTGTCTACTCAAGATAGCAAATGAATGTGTCATTTAATATTTTATCAGAATTTATCGATGTTAGTTTCGATTATCGATAACATGATTATCGATGTTAGTTAGATTATCGAGAATTGTATCGATGTTAGTCTTTTGAGCAGTATTCGCATATTCTTTCACTTGCGTCTTAATTTAAGTGATAATAGATTTTACTGGAAAATTAAACGCAATTCTGTAGGCAACTCTGTATAAGAATATTTTGTAAAATAATAATAATAATAATAATAATTACCAAAAACTATAAGCGGGGGGGTTCGTTGTCTATCATTGTGCAGATACCGCTCGATAATAGGGTGTTTAGGAATTTCGTCATCTACACCGATAAAGTTATGTACAGTTAAAAATTGTGGGAGCTGATGAGTCAAGTATTGTGTACCATAACAATGGGTGTCAGCAATGGATTACAAAAGGGTTTGACGAAATATGAAGTCTATTACCAATGGCGAGAGGCGGTGGAGTTTGTCGCCCGTCGTCGTTTTGCCAGACGATTTCTGGCGAACCGTGAATTTCTCCATCTAGATGAAATATTTGTAGTGAATCATTTACAAATAAACCCATGGGGGAATGAATTGGGCATTGTGGATCAAATTAGAGTCGAATGGCATATTATGGATTTTACCGATTACTTCCGCTGGTGGAGATCGTTGACCTTAGTCGTTATGCCAGACAATTTCCGGAAAGTCGTGCATTTCTCCACCTAGACGAAATACGAGTAATAAATTTCGAATACTAAAGCCGGAATTTGATTGAAGTAATACGCACGATGTATAATTAATTTTCTAAAAGAAAATGGCTCCAAAAAGAACCGATAACATTCCTTTGATAACGGATACATGCATCAGTGAAACATGGACTACGAATTATTACCGTTTACATTTACAATATTTCTGTCATCGCCAGAACTATCCGATGAGTCATCAGAATCATTTGAACGTATATCCTCGGGAATACCTGAATTCATTTGAAAAAATAATAATATTGTTACTACTATAGTCCCTATGAAATCGAAAACTTACAGTATCATACTTATGCATTAACAAATTGAAATGAGGAAATAAAAAGAGAAAAATGAACAGAGAAATATTTCTACATTTCACTATTGGAATAATTTTAAGTCTCACAATCAGTTATTGAGATTATCCAAGGTATTATACAGAAATGTTTTGCTTTACGATACCATTTTCTGCCGGCAGTGGTGCGTTATCGCGTAGCCAGACGGAAGGATCGTCCTGAAATACGCCAGCATCGTAATCTGGATCGTTTTCTGTTGGCATTAAAATACATAAATGGTAATACAGTGAGGCTATCGAAACCGAAGTTTACTTATGTAGCTGAAGCTAGCGACGGTGCTAGCAGGGAAACTCTTCCCGGCCAAGGCCGAAACAGCGCACGGACCCTGGGCAAGCGTTGAATCATATAGTAGCAAAAAGCGATTTTTTTTTTCGATTTACACGCAACTCATTAACTCTTTAGTGCCCACTGAGCGAAATTTTGCACACTGATTTAAAATTTAATTTTGGTTTTTCTGGGTAAAGAATCATTTTTATCTTGAAACAAATGTCTTTATCCAATCAAAGTGGTATATTTTACCCCTACATTATATGGTTAACAATTCGTCTACGATAAGTAAAAGCCGATCAAATTAAATAAAACGAAAGTAAATTTATTTATATATCATTCACTATGCAATGTCGATGCTTCGGTCGTAAAGGGTTAACTTATTTGTCTCTATCAATCGATTAAGCGAATCTTCGCCGTGAGATCCACTCTCATCATCGTTATTAATTTTATTGACTGTTACCTATGTCGTTTTTTATGTGAAAGAGGTATTCCGCGTGAACCCGATCAGTCACCTCTCAGATATTGTTTAAATTTTGCATGTCGATTGTGTATGGGGAGTTAGATTTTTGTACCAAAGCACGACTCTGATAGTGCAAAATTTAATTTGTTAATTGCAATAAAAAATCAGAGGAATATATTTTTTCAAAAATTCATAACTCCGCCAAAAAAAAGTTTCACTCAATTTTTTTTTTAAATTCACGCGGAAAGCTTCATAGAATTCAAAAGAAATTTTCAGTCTCTTTGCAGTCGATCATGAGATAAAAAACAACCTGTGAATAATAATAAAAATGTATCCGATTGTTAGAGGAAAATAATGAGTTGCGTGTAAATTTGAAAAAAATCACTCGTTACTATTGACTTGTACGATTCAACGTTAACACAGGGTCCGCTCGCTGTTTTGGCCCTGGCCGAAAACTGCTTCGTTGCTAGCAGCGGCTGCTACTTTTACTAAATTAACGATACAAACTACGTGTCACTTAATTGTGATATTAATATATTGAAAACATTACCTAAAGGTATAGCCGCTGGAGTCTCCTGCAATTCTACATCATCTTCGAATTGGTCTTCCAATTCGATGCGTTCTCTCGCGATCCTTTCCGTCACGTTTCCTTTGAGGGCGGCCGCCTTTAACATAAACTCATCGACAGAAATTTCTCGCATGTGTAGTTCTCTCCATGCTAGTTAAAACAGTTATAACATTAGTATTATATTATATCACATTAGATATTTACCTACACATATGATTACATTTGACTACACTCTCTACAATAATAGGAATTCATATTGGCAAGAAGGTGCAATAATCCTATTATTCTATATGCAAGTCGCACTTCATTGCTAATATACATATACAAACTGCTAACCTCTCACAAGCTGCCTTTGTTTATATGTGGTAGAATACCGTGGGTGTCGTCCGATCTGCTTGTTATTTTGCAGATGTTTTACGTCTGCCCTCACGTCGCACTGAAATTTCAGCAGTTTACCTAGTTTCAAAAAATAAAAGTTCAGTAATAATGCATACGTAGCACAGTATGATCGTATTCGCATTAAGTATTTACTTACACACAGAGTCCCATGGTGCTGGGCGAGCCTCTAGCTTGTGTCCCAATCTACTGTGATACGCTTCGATCACGTTGTTAGTTCGTCGCCCCAGCCCATACACACTGAACCCATGGGGTGTGACAATGTGAAGCCAGTACCTATTATAATATAGGCAGAACGGATTGAATCTCCTTGCAAGATTCGGAGCCAGGGTATTTTTTAGGCGCCTGTATTGAGCCTCAATCAAATGTGCTGGTAAATAAGCGAGGGCCATTATCTTCTTGAAAAAGATTCGCGCATCCTCGTCATTTTTTGGCAGGTTATCGAGATTGAGTGCTTTTGCTTTCTTGTAAAGCGCCTGTAAGGGGATTTTTTTATAGTTTTTTGTGTGCGTACTATAAGTATGCAATTATGGTGTGCTTTATAGCACTCTCTCTACTCTACTCGTTTTTTCAAACCAAGATAGATAAGATCATGGATCCGGCTAAAGCAACGGTAAAAATACTCTTATAATTTAAAGAAAGGCATTTCAACTCAATTATTGTATCACATTATTTACCTCCAACCCAAATTAGATAAAGGTTAATGAAAAACTATATTTACGTCGTGGGCCTATGGGATTCTTCAAGAAGTCTTAAAACTTGAAATATCCAATGGGAATTTATACACTGCGGCGCACGCCGGACTGGAAGACTGAGAGCGAGCCTTCTTGGAGTTCCAAGGTACTTACTCGATCGTAGTGAGTATTGCACCCCGTGCTGTGAACTTGCGGAAAAACTTCAACAATTGCGTTCCGCAATCCACGCTCGAAGTCACTCATCGCCAGTCTAATAATATTGTCTGGTATCAAGTGTTCTTTTATGTATTGGAGAACAGCTACATAAGCGGCTTGTATTTTGCTGGACATCACGACCCAGATAAATGGAAAACCCTATAACCATCAAAAATTATATTATTTTGACTGTATGAAAGGAAAACATGTTGTTTGCTTGTTTACAACTTCAAGATACAAGAACTACGATTCATTATTATCTTGCAGAAAAAGCAACACAATGTTTCATATTGAAAAACATTTCTTACGTGGTTCAGCTTGATTCCCATAATGGTGATCAGCTGTTTGGCATCATTTAAATTGGGAGTTGAACGAAATGTCCCATCAATGAAAATTCTATCGATATCTCGCATTTCTTCGGAAATAAAAGCTTCATCATACAGCAGTGAATGATCGTTCCCACGTTCATCGGTGATGAGTTTTACTGATAGGTGACCATATCTGGTATTTCGGCCGCGACCAGTCTGGTACTCCAAATTTCGTTCGTATTGCGGGTCTGTCAGTCGGTCTGTAAATTCTCTGATCGTGTGTGGGTGTGAAGGGTATACATTTTGCCTGCACCGCTTCATGAAGCTGTTGAGCTCGCGAAATGTTACAACTTCCGCCGCTTCGGGATGACTATATGAACAAATTCACGGTTGATAAGGTACGGTTCTATGTTTGTAAAGGTGTATGCTATATAGGTCTGACACGCAAAAAAGGTCTGGGAATTTTCTTCAGAGTTTGCCTGCCTCTCTGTCCCCAATGCTGACCCATAAATGATCGAATTTCCGAAAACTCGAGGTTGGTCGTATTTCAATAATTTAAAAAAAAAAAAACCAATTCATCAGTCCAGTAAATTGGTGATATGAGGGTGGAAAAAATGAGGAACATGGGATAATTTCAGGACTGGTAGGGGGATGTCTACTGAGTCTAAATCTAGATTGGTGACCACTTATCGTTATCGGGTTCGCCACCATCTTGGAAAACGCGTTTCATTCTATATCTCGCGAACCATCTATGTTTCCGTCACTTACGGTGAATTCTTCTCTAGATGTTGATCGGATTGGGATGAGTGAGGGAGAGGGCAGGTGAACAAATAAAAATAGACTCAATTTCGCGAGAAACAAAAAGATGCTTGCTTCGGCGTAAAAACCCTCACGGGTTAAGGGAAAAGCCGGAGCAAGTCAAATATTTATTGAATCAAAGTCAATTATTAAATGATCAATTACAAACTTCACACATTGCTGTCTCGAGTGCGTCACTTAATGAGTAAAAATTGAATGATCATTCAAAAGGATTATCATATATTCGCTTACCAAATACGGAATAATATTTCTAAGCCCGCGACTTCCGACGGTTACGTGGAATCGGGGTAATGGGAGCGTCGAAAGTAGCCCCAGGCTCTGCAAGCAGCGGTCCCGACGTCTCGGGGATCCACGCTGGTTTGCTCGGGCAACAGAGTTGTTGCCGCGTTGACGCTTGCCCTGAGGACGGGCACCCCGTTTCACCGGAGGACGGACCGCGTCCTCGCCAATCAATCCTAACTACGCGCGAAGCTTAAAATTACGCGGAACGCAATAAACCCGGCGCGAAACGTTTCAAAGATAATAAGTTAACACGGAAAAAATAAATGAAAATCGCGTCGGACAAATAGCAGTAAAATCCTCACACGCCCTGCCTATTCGAGCGCTCGATCTCATCTAACTGACGCTATCCCCCCACGATCCCACGAAAGGCGCGGACAGGAGCCAATCGCGTATCTAAACAAACCCCTAGCAACCAAACAAACGCATAGCAACCGTTGTGAATCGACCGAGATCCTCAACGTCGCGAGACCCATACGGCCCGCGAGATTCAAACGCGAACAATCTACTTTACGAGAAAATGTGTTAAGACCTTTTTTGTAGATAATTAAAGTTTGCATCTTTTTTATAAACAACTTTTTTTTGTAATATCAATATTTTTCAAGTTATAATATTTACAAAACTATTTCTTCGAACATCTCCTCAGCAATTTATTATTTCGCGAAAATACTAATTATTGAACTTGCAGAACATTAAATTCTCTACATTTTTTAATATAAATTTTTTTGCCTATCATTAATATTTTCAAAGATATACCGCGATTATTGCGCGGAGCTCCGCGAAATCTTCACTAAATGTACTCGATAAGCAGATATCATTTAATGTTGATATAAAAATAGTGAGAAAGTATAATTATTTATCACAGCACTTACCTGAATAAAGATCGCCGTATTATTATCATTAAAACTATTTTATTATTATTATCATTAATGAAACTATTATTATTATCATTAAATATAACCGGGGCTTTGGTCTGGTGGCTAGCGTGCTTGCCTCTTAGCCAGAGCCTCGGGAGGTCCCGGGTTCGATTCCCGGTGTCGTAATCTTGTCAGGAGAAAATAAATATGGGCGTGACTAGCTCCAGATGTATGTATGGGGCATACACAAGTACATGTACTGGTGTGTGTCACGTGTATATAGCTGTAGTCCATGTTTACGTTCTCCTGTCAAGATGTGACGTAGCTCCGACGCCGTGAGGCGAGCACGGGACCGACTGTAGTGGCCCAGGTTTTCCGCAGTTTCCCGGGGCCCATGATACGTGCTAATACGCGTGCCATGGTGAATGCGCTACAGAATAGGAAGTCAGCTGCGGCCGCACGGGCCCTGGGTGTCTGGTTACTGACCCGGGCCAGATACCCAGGGTTGAGGTGGATGAGAGGGAAGGATGGAAAGGGAGGTGAGGGAAGGAGCGCCGTCTTGAAAACCCCGAAAGGGAAAGAAGGCGCGATAAATTAGTAAAAAAAAAAATAAAAAAATTAAAAAAATAAAAAAAAATATTATCATTAAATATAAACTATTATTATTATCATTAATATAATTGATAAGTTGATAATATTAATGATTATAATGATAATATTAATGATAATATTAATGATAATAATAAATTATTATTATCATTAATATCATTAATATCATTAAAATCATAATATCATTAAATATAAACTATTATTATTATCATTAAAAGTAAAAAAAAATAAGTTTATCCAACAATTTTTGAATAATCGTTGGTTAAGAATTTTATTAACAGTCAAAGTAAGTATGATCTATGATCAAAGTAAAATGATTTTCGAAGCAACACTGTAAAAAATGTTCGTAAATTCATAGCACAACTTAATATTAAAATTTAGAACCGGGTGTATGAAAGTAAAATTAATATAAACGGCATTGTAAATTTCATAAACTTATATGAAATTTATTTAGTCAGGTTTGAAAAATATCATACTGGTGTATTAATTTCTTCGTCGATATACTGGTGTATGAAAATCAATACACAGTTTTGTAAATACAAAGACCGAATAAGGTTTGTAAGATCTTTCTTGATATTGAAAATAGTGGTCAAAGTTGTTGAAAATTAAGTTAAGGCACTTGAAAAATCAGGCAACAGTGTCTTGTCAATTCTCCCCACACTGGTGCATTAAAATCCATAGATCGATTGAGAATTATAAAATACTAGATTGGAATTTAAGGTACCGTTCTGGAAAAATGATAGCAGAGATCATTTATTTAGCACACTGGTATTTTCTGTTTACAACACGTGATAGAAATTTACTATACCCGTGTATGAGTTTCGTCATTAATGGATTTGCGTATGAAAATCATTATACAGTTTTGTAAATACAAAAACCGAATTAGGTTTTTAAGATCTTTCTTTATATTGAAAGTAGCAGTAAAAGTTGTTGAAAATTAAGTTAAGGCACTTGAAACATGAAGCAACGGTGTCTTGTTAATTCTCGCGACACTGGTGTATTAAAATCCATAGATCGATTGAGAATTATAAAATACTGGATTGGAATTTAAGGTATCGTTCTGGAAAAATGATAGCAGAGATAATTTATTTAGCACACTGGTATTTTCTGTTTACAACACGTGATAGAGATTTACTATACCCGTGTATGAGTTTCGTCATTAATGGATTTGCGTATGAAAATCATTATACAGTTTTGTAAATACAAAGACCGAATTAGGTTTTTAAGATCTTTCTTTATATTGAAAGTAGCGGTCAAAGTTGTTGAAAATTAAGTTAAGGCACTTAAAACATGAAGCAACGGTGTCTTGTTAATTTTCCCGACACTGGTGTATTAAAATCCATAGATTGACTGAGAATTATAAAATACTGGATTGGAATTTAAGGTATCGTTCTGGAAAAAATGATAGCAGAGATAATTTATTTAGCACACTGGTATTTTCTGCTTTCAACACGTGATAGAAATTTACTATACACGTGTATGAGTTTCCTTAAAAATCCTCGAGAACAATGTTCAAGTGAATTCTATATAACCCTTTGCGGCATAGTGCGACACCAGAGTCCCACCTTTTTGATTCACTACTTTCCTCGGTAGATTTAATGCTTTCGAAGTAACATCCACGAATCTTTGTACTATAATAGTAGAAGCATCATGGAATGTGACAAAAATGATGATACATGCAGTTACGCAAAATTACAAACAATTATAAATAAATAAATGTCAAAAATCGTTCATTTTTTAGAGAAAAAATAATTTCCGAACGAACTTTTGGGTAAATTGCAACCAAATTTGGTACTCTGGGGTTTTGGGGGTCGCTGATTACGAATCTGAGGTCCATTTTTTAAATTAAAAATGGCGGATTCAATATGGCGGACGAATTTTCGAAAGTTCATCGGATTCACGTGAAACTAGTTACTCGGGGGTTTTAAGGGTCGCTGATTACGAATTTGAAGTCCGTTTTTGGAAATTAAAAATGGCGGATTCAATATGGCGGACGAATCATCAAAAATTCATCGGATTCATTTGAAACTAGTTACTCGGGGGTTTTCGGGGTCGCTGATTACGAATTTGGAAACAGTTTATAAAAATTGAAAACAGCAGAACCAATACGTCCCAAACGTTCCGCTGTTTTCAATTTTTATAAACTGTTTCCAAATTCGTAATCAGCGACCCCGAAAACCCCCGGATAACTAGTTTCAAGTAAATCCGATGAACTTTCGAAAATTCGTCCGCCATATTGAATCCGCCATTTTTTATTTTCAAAAACGGACTTCGAATTCGTAATCAGCGACCCCTAAAACCCCCGAGTAACTAGTTTCAAGTGAATCCGATAAACTTTCGAAAATTCGTCCGCCATATTGGATCCGCCATTTTTTTTTTTCAAAAACAGACTTCAAATTCGTAATCAGCGACCCCGAAAACCCTCAAGTAACTAGTTTCAAGTGAATCCGATGAACTTTCGAAAATTCGTCCGCCATATTGAATCCGCCATTTTTTATTTTCAAAAACGGACTTCAAATTCGTAATCAGCGACCCCGAAAACCACAAGTTCGATAGTTTTCGTAAAAAACCGTTCGTCTGAAAAATGTATGCCGCAAAGGGTTAATTTTAATGGATCCGCAATTCTGAATTCTGAAAACCTGGCTGTCGATTCGAAATGAATAAAATTTTTCCCGTATAAAGAAGCTCTATTTCGTTTATATGCTTCAAAATCTTTTCGTCAAATGATAATATTCAATTTTTTATAAGTGTGAGTCAGCATGCAACTTATATCTCGAATTTGATGCAACGAAATTAAGTAGTAGTCAATAGCGTAATAGGTAGCGTCCCGGGTTAGTAAGCAGGCATTAGGTAGGAAACTTGTGGGTAGGCGGTTCGAATCCCGCTTCAGACCGAAATTGTGTAGTGAGTGAATATCGACGCAGAACTTTTTTTTTCTTGTTATATTATTTCTGATATCATAATAGGTGCATTATAGTTTATTACTAATTTTTTAGCTTGAAATTTAAAAAACGATTTATGCACAAAAATGGGTGTATTAATTTTAGAGCACTTTTTTTCTTGAAATTTCATGTACCTTCTTTATAAAATTTCAGCGATTGTATAGTAAATTTCAAGTACCTAATTATTGTAATCCTACGTTACCGTCATGATTTTTCATATACCGGCACATTAAAATTCCAACGTATATGCGCTTGAAATTACATGTACCTTCGCCATAAGATTTAAGTGACTGTTTGGTAGATTTCAAGTACACGGTTATTGTGATCGTGCATTACCGTCTTACTTTTTCGTAAAACGGTACATTAAAAATCGAATACGGTCTTCTATTAATGTCAACAGATTTTTTCCTTAATAGTAGTACACCAGCACTGTAAATATACAATATGTATGCATATAAAAATTAATATACGGTATATGCATCCGAGCTTTGTATACCGGTATACTAATTTTCGCACAAAAATTTTTTACAGTGAAGATACATATACGATAATGGAGGGGAAAAGGACGCAACTGAAAACCTCAAATTGATCCACACATTTATTAAATGAAAATAACGCACAAGCTACGAAACTAATGTGAATGTTAACGGAAGAGATTCATTAACATCCTCCTGGTTTTCGTCTAATTCAATGTTGTTTCTTAGCTGTTCTACAGTATTATCAGCATCATCTAAATCGTCTTCGTGTCCAGTTACAGTTAAATTTGGTTCATTCAGGCAGCAATTTTCGTAACAATTGATCGATTAAACGAACTTACTTGTAAGTGAAGTTCAATCGTAATTGTATGAAGCGCCTCTTCCGAAGAGATAGACATTGTAGTACCCCCGATCCACGCCAGTGACGCCACAAGTTTAAAGCAAAAAACTTTTGCCTGCGCTCCGTCTTCATGACAACGCGCACCACGACATTTCTCATTCTTTAAAGCACTGCCGCAACAATCCTAGGGTAATCTCTGAATGGAGATGGGCAATTAATTGAGGGAGGGAGCTATCTCTTCGGAAGAGGCGCTTCATACAATTACGATTGAACTTCACTTACAAGTAAGTTCGTTTAATCGATCAATTGTATTTCGCGCCTCTTCCTCGAGATAGACATTGTAGATGTTTAAAGTATGTTGCGGTAGGTATTGTGCATGCATGACCTATAAGTCGTGCGTATGCCAATCTCCGTAATTTCTTATAATTACGTAGGTGTATATAATCTAGTATAATTGTTATAATATATTATGATATTAGATATTAAATTGCAGAAACCTTGCAGCCACATTGAAGTGCTGCAATTAACCCGTAAACGCCACACTAGTGCAAATTTGCACCACCTAAAATTCATTTTTTGTGAATTTTTGAACATTTTTGTTCTGATTTTGTCGTATTTTTACTGAATGAATAATATTTATCGCATTTGAAATTATGACCTTCGGTTTCCTGAGAGACTATTACCCCAAAAACCACTGGTTATCGAATAGTTTTAGATTATTTATACGAGAATTATAGTACATTGAAAATGCAAAATCCCAAATCGCACTAGTGTGGCATGTATGTATGCTCAATAGAGGTGTGGTTTTTACGGGCCAAAATCAGACCTCAACAATGTTTCTGAGACTTTGTTGCAACGCTGCTGAAATATTGCTGCAATGTTGCGTGCTGTATGGGTATTTGTTGGTATAAAAATCTTTACGCCATGTGCAGGGCAGTCGCCTCTGCCTTATTCCTCAATATTAGGATTCTGTTAAGATCTGAATCGAATTTATAAGATCCCTTTTGATCTTTTTTTTTTTTTTTTTTTTAAAGACCCATACGAAGCTCAGTTAATACTGATAGGGCATTCTCTGACCCATCAGTGACTTGTCTCATACAATTTGTTTCATTATTTTAACTCTAATTCAATTTTTTTTTTTTTTTTGTCCGTCAGATGAAGATGTCATTCTCTCTCTTTTTTTTTTTTTTTTTTTTTATAATTTCGATCACGCTATAAAATATAAAAAAAAATTCTTGACTTGAGATATTTTCCAAAATTGTTGGTTCAAGGTAACTTTAAATATGCCAAACTTACAGCGTCTTTGACGCATTACTTATTTGTAACTCCTTTGAATCTGAAGTCCTTAAATTATCAAGAGTTTAAGGCGATAGTAATAACCCTTCAAACGGGAGAGCAGTGGTATAGTGGTAGCGTGCTCGGCCCACACGTAGAGGGCCCTGGTTCAAATTCTACCAAGGGTACCATTGGGAAAAATATTTTAAGTGCTTTTTCTGCGACCTGGATGGTTCAAAAACCCATCCGAAAATTGCAGTTCCAAAAGTAAGGTGCAGCACTTTGATGTGGTAGCTGAAAGACTGCGAGGTACCCCAGGTTCGACTCCTGGTCCCGTAGCCTCACCCGGTAGAAGCAAAAATAATCAAGAACGTAGCTTCAGAGCTAGGGCATACGAACTACGACCTCATCCATCCCGATGCTATTTTCTCAATGGTATCATCAACGCATTGTTACAGAAAGATGCTCGCTCCACTACCAATCAAAATCTCAACTCGACTCGTGATTATACGTCACGCTGATACAACTGCGGTGGGCTATTTTTACCCACCTCTGAACTTGCGAAAGTGCCAACCACCTTTGCCGTTTCTTGAACCTTTGTTCATATATGATTATAACATTTGTATACATTAAGCTAATACCGTTATAAGTATCAGAACATAAAAATTTCCATATCGGAGATGCCAAGGAAACGAAGTCTTTGGTACCCTTGCATCTCTAATATCAAAAGACTGAAAACTGAATTGACTTTTGTCAAAATCCATTAATTGTAATAGGGCGACCAGTCACTTTAGTCTCAGAATTCATGATTATGAGTAGTGGTTGTTACGTGATGACTCGTAATATCTTTGCAAATAAATGATTTAGTTCTTTCCTCTTGTCTCTTGTATTCCATTATCTTGTATTCGTCTTTTCTTTTTCCTGCATCAAGTTGATGAACCTTAATACAAGATTCAGCCTTGACAAGAACCATGTCACCAAGAAAGATTTCAATGAGTAGGTAATTATTTTATAATGTACCCGATACCCACATTGCTCTTTTATATATATGTAAATGTTCACTCGTTAAAACCAAAAAATCCGTTTTCAAAAGAAGTCTGCATTTCTGAGACAGCAATCTCTCTTGGCTGGCTCATCGTGCTACCAGTAGCCGAATGTTCTTAAAGATTAATTCTTTTATTGAATACGGCCCGTTTCGCTAGTTTCCTAGTCGTTAAGCTGATTACCGTTTTACAAGTGAAGACGTTAATGAAAATATTCATAAACCTTTGATTTTTACTATGAGCAAGATCCTTCATGGTATCCGGGTAGCCAAATTTTTGCAAAGCAAATCTGTATGTCTCGAGTATCGGCTTGTTTGCCGAGTCACATTGAATATCTCGGAAAAAGAATGGCGAAATTATCAAATTAATTTTTCACCTACTAACCAGGTGGCTTTTTCCTTATGTAAAAAGGTTCAAAACATTTAGTCCGCTTACAATTCAAGCATAACGCCCGGGAGCGTTGAGAGGAATATTTGTAGAAAATTGGTCCCGCCGGCTGAGATAGTCAGCCTTCCTCTGCTGTGGAAGAATATTTTGTACAGAGCAGATATGCTAACTGATCAAGTCAGTGTTTATCCTTATGAAAGAATATTCGCTGTCTTTAGCAGCCTGTGACTAATACATAGCCGCATAGAACCAATTGGTATTCCTATATGAAGAAATACTCACTGCCAGAGGCAGTAACCTGTTTACGTAGGCCATTAAGATGGTTCATTGAGAATATTCGCTGTCTCTAGCAGCCTGTAGCTAATGCATAGCCGAATAGCACCAATTGGTATTCCTATTTGGAAGAATATTCGCTGCCAGATGTAGCAACCTGTTTAGCCTTTGAGATGGTTCATTCGCTGTCTTTATCAGCCTGTGGCTAATACATAACCGAATAGAACCAATTGGTATTCCCATGTGAAGAAATATTCACTGCCCGAGGCAGCGCACCTGTTTATATAGGCTTCTGGGATGGTTCATTGAGAAAAATACTAACCTTTTCTCCATCGTAGTGCCTTGGCGACCATCTCTCGAAGGCATTAACCTCGCTCACTCCTCTGAGTACGCAGCGGCTACACGTCCTGCAGAGATGGCGTTCTAGACAGAACTAACAATAAGAGACCCTAATCTTGCAGAGATTATGGTCTCGGGCCTCTCTGTCACTCTCATTGCTGCGACCGCTGCTGCTTGACAATGAATACTCGTGATCTGTGACCCGACAAGACAAAACAGGAACATCCCGTTCTTTTAAAATGTGTATCAATATCCTTCAGATAAAAATCAAGCATTCACTGTATCTAACAGTCCTGGACTGTTGGAAGAGTAAGCCTGGCCCGCCTTCCTTTGCAATACTCTACGCCTTCCGTAGTTTTTTTTTTTTTTTTTTTTTTTATTACTATTGGATTTAGCAGTCCTGGACTGCTGGAAGAGTGAGCCTGGCCCGCCTTCCTTTACAATATTATACGTCTTACGTAGCTCTTTTTTTTTTTTTTTTTTTAAATATTATTATTATTATTATTATTATTATTGGATTTAGCAGTCTTGGACTACTAGAAGAGTGAGCCTGGCTCGCCTCCCTTTACCATATTCTACGCCTTACGTAGTTTCTTTTTTTTTTTTTTTTTTTTTTTTTTTTTTTTTTTTTTTTTTAATTATTATTATTGCTATTGGGTTTAGCAGTCCTGAACTGCTGGAAGAGTGAGCCTGGCCCGCCTTCCTTTACATATTCTACGCCTTACGTAGTTTTTTTTTTTTTTTTTTTTTTCAAATTATTATTATTGTTATTGGATTTAGCAGTCCTGGACTGCTGGAAGAGTGAGCCTAGCCCGCCTTCCTTTACCATATTCTACGGCTTACGTAGTTTTTTTTTTTTTTTTTTCAAATTATTATTATTGTTATTGGATTTAGCAGTCCTGGACTGCTGGAAGAGTGAGCCTAGCCCGCCTTCCTTTACCATATTCTACGCCTTACGTAGTTTTTTTTTTTTTTTTTTTTTAATTTAATTTAATTTAATTTTTTTTTTTTTTTTTAAATTTATTTATTTATTTATTTATTTTATTTATTATTATTATTATTATTATTTTAAAATTATTTTCAACGAATACGTGGTTTAGATCCCACTCGTGTAACGCCAGCGTTCAAAATAAAAGAACTGCCCGCGTCGGTTGCAAAGCAATCGAGCGCCATAAGGTTAACTTACGTCTTTTGTGATGTTTACCTGCGCTGGCACTGTTTCAGTGAGAGCCGAATGCACAAAGCATATTCAGCCACACAGCCTAACTGTGGGCTGACGCATTCCCGCGCTGTCGAGTTCGGCTTTCGTGTCCTAGACAACGACGTGCGATTCGGTTAGAGCCGAATGCACAAAGCATATTCAGCCACACAGTCTAACCATGGGCTGATTCAATCCCACGCTGGAACTCGAATCCCGTGTACATAGACACGGGTGTGCGATTCGGTTAGAGTCGAATGCACAAAGCATATTCAGCCACACAGCCTAACTGTGGGCTGACGCAATCCCGCGCTGTCGAGTTCGGCTTTCGTGTCCTAGACAACGACGTGCGATTCGGTTAGAGCCGAATGCACAAAGCATATTCAGCCACACAGTCTAACCATGGGCTGATTTAATCCCACGCTGGAACTCGAATCCCGTGTACACGGGTGCAGACACGGGTGTGCGAAGCCACGCACAGGATATCCCGGCTGATGCAATTCCACGTTACAGCTCGAGTCTGCCTAGAAACATCAATCTGACACTCTTTTAGGTTATACTTACTGCGAGTGTCCTTTGTATTAATTTTTTCTCGGGGTCTCTTCGTAAGGGTCCCCGATCTTCGCGATTATCCTTGATATCACTTTTATGATAAAACGTCGACTTTTCGTCGAATATTACTTTCCTTATTCTATTATTTGCACTATCGTGCAAAAAAAACTTGTGTTTACACCGGCACAAAACGAAAGAATGAGAAATGTCGTGGTGCGCGTTGTCATGAAGACGGAGCGCAGGCAAAAGTTTTTTGCTTTAAACTTGTGGCGTCACTGGCGTGGATCGGGGGTACTACAATGTCTATCTCGAGGAAGAGGCGCGAAATACAATTCATACATATAACCGAACAATATAAACCAGCTTTCCGACAGCCGCAAGTTTTCCCGCAATTTTTTTTGCATTTACAAGAAATAGAACGGAGCAAATCGTCGAGTGGTGGCTTCGCTGTCATAAAAATTGGCTCTAGTCCACGAGAGGAGCGCTTCCAACCAAAAAAAAAATTACAAAAAAAATCGCGGGAAAACTTGCGGCTGTCGGAAAGATAGTTTATATTGTTCGGTTATATGTATGATTTGTTACAAAAATTGCGGCTTGAATGCACCAAATATAAATGTCATTGTACACGAAGACAATTTAGATGATGGTGATAATACTGTAGAACAGCTAAGAAACATCATTGAATTAGACGAAAACCAGGGAGATGTTGATAAATCTCTTCCTTCAATATTCACATTAGTTTCATAGCTTGTGCGTTATTTTCATTTAATAAAATGTGTGAATCAATTTAAGGTCAGTTCTTCAGTTGCTTCCCTTTCCCTTTCCGTATCGTATATGTATCTTGCTTTGAAAATCATTTATAGATCGTATTTAATTTGACTGTTAATAAAATTCTTAACCAAAGATTATTCAAAAATTGTTTTGATGATAATAATACGGCGGTCTTCATTCAGGTAAATGCTGTAATAAATAATTATACTTTCTCACTATTTTTATATCAACGTTAAATGATATCTATTGCTTATCGACTACATTTAGTGCAGATTGCGTGGAACTCCGCGCAATAATCGCAGTATATCTTAGAAAATATTAATGATAGGCAAAAAAATTTATATTAAAAAATGTAGAGAATATAATGCTCTGCGTGTTCAATAATAAGTATTTTCGCGATATAATAAACTGTTGGGGAGATATTCGAAGAAATAGTTTTGTAAATATTATAACTTGAAAAATATTGATATAACAAAGAAAATCATGTATAAAAAAGATGCAAAATTTAATTATCTACAAAATTATTTCCAAGATGGCGGCGAATCCGATATCGATAAGAGGTCGCCAATCTAGATTTAGACTCAGGAGACATCCCCCTACTAGTCCTGAAATTATCCCATGTTCCTCATTTTTTGCACCAAAACCCACTTTTAAAACCACCAATTTACTGGACTGCACTTGTAAACTAAAAATTAAGAATTCCCCATTGGTCCACATATGGGATGAAAATATTTACTGATTTTTTTTCCCGATTTTTAAGATTTAATCTTCACATCTCATTGTTTCCTAATTAATATTTTTATTTTTGTGTGTTCCAACGTAATTCCCCGTCGGTTCCTCAATTAATATATCTTTTTACATCCAATCTTTACGGACTATAACTTCTACGAATTTTAATTATAATTTTAATTCTATTACCATTCTCATATCTTATTATGTGTAATAAGGAGTGATGATTTGAAAAATTATAGCCTCGTCACTCTATGGGCTTTTAAGAAAAACATTGTTGAATATTACCATGTTTCAGAATGTTGACTTTGTTACATCATTGTTCAGTCCTTACGGCAAGTTGAAAAAAAATTTTAAGATAACCGTTCTACGTGAAGAAGTAAAAATTGTCAGAAAAAACATCAGTTCCACTCTAGGAGTAGTACCTACCCCACAAAAAGGTATCTACGTAAAAAAATCTATTTCCAAGGTCAACACCGTGAAAGAAAGAAATTTTAATTTTTTCCTCTGAATGTTCATGTTTTTCTTTGTAGTATCTGAAATTTACAGAATGGGATGACTATGGGATGAATATTACATAAAACGTGCAATTTTTTTTGAATTTTCTTATTCAATAAAATACTTTTTTCAAAAACTGAAATTAATTTGTAGTAGGAAAGGTCCTATGGTAATTATAGATTTTGTCAATGAATTCCGAAATATGAATTTATCATTATTTGTTATTTTTTACACAATTAACGAATTTTCAAAATCCACCTCTGAATCTATAGACAGTACCTATAATTACTATAAGACTTTTCAAATTAGACTATAAGCCTCTGTTGAAAAAAAAATTTTGTTTACAGAAAAATTATGATTCACCTCGCGAGAGTCATCGACAACTTCATCCTTTTTTTTCTTCAATCAGATATTTTTTTCGGAAATTTGAGCAATTTTGAGTTAAGAAAGACCGTACAGTAATTGTAGCTACTGCCAAAATATTCCGAGATATACATTTTTAGAATTTATAGACGAAAAAATGAATTTCTTGGAATCAATTAGCTGTAGCTATAAATACCATAGCACTTTTCTTACCTTAACATTGTTTAATTTTCTGGAAAAATTTTTTGATTGAATAAGAAAATTTAAAAAAATTACAGACTTTATTAGATAATCATCCCGCAGCCATCCCACTCTGTAAATTTCAGATATTACTAACAAGAACATGAACTATCAGAAAAAAATATAAAAATCAATTTATTTCACGGCGCTGATCTTGAAACCATATATTTTTTTATTTAAACACAAGTCAACTTTCCTAAACATGGAAATATTATATACTTTTTTTTTGTCAACGCTGTAGAGTAACGAGGCAGTAATTTTGAAAATCGTCACTTCTTATGACCTAATAAATTGTGAGGATAACTAAAGAATGAAACTTTTTGACCCAAAAACCTTGCTGAAGATTAGTTAGGTGTGCCATCTATAGTGCCAAGAAATGATTTTATCGTTTTTATTTCATATACATTTGAAATTATACATGTTCTTCATGCAATAAATCTTACTGAAGCAATGAGAAACTTGTGGGCAAGGTGGTTGTAACAATGCATTTGATACTTTTCTGGTATTAGACATGAAGTGCAACATTTCATCATTTGAAGAGGTATAATAACCAAAACACCGTGAAAAAAGTGTAATATAATTTCACAAATTCTTAATCGGAAGAATATTATTTTCAAAGAAACAATGTGAATTTTTTACTTTTCGAAATTGTCGATTTTAATTTGTTGGCGTAATTTTTCGATTCGGTTTCTAGACATTCTGGCATTGCATTTTCAACATTGAAATATCGAGATTTGTAGAAATTGTAGCACGTGAAGATTATCGATGAATTTGTCGTTTACATAAACGTTCGGAACTTCAAGTGGATAAAACAAAGAGTGACGAGGTGAAATAAAAATCAGTAAACAGCCAGAACGCAGCAATGCCAAATAGCACACGAGTACGCGATCTATGAGTCATAATACGTACACGGGTGCTTGCTGATCGTACAACTCCTGTAATCCGTACCAATGGTGCGAAAGAGCTTCTTTTAACGCCTCTTTAAATCGGGCAATCCACATTGCCTTTTCGTCTGGAGGGCAGTATAGCGAATGAGCTGCTGTTTCTAGAATATCGCCATTTATTATTTTTGCGGTACCATGGCAAAGAGATGTGTTACGGCAACGTAGGTAACTGTTAAGGATGTTCCTCTGTTTGTTTGCGGGACGAGTCGTCCGAGGGGGGTCCCTATGCTTATACACGGGCCGGGCTCAGCATTGCCAACTTCAAACCTTAATTCATCCGCGATTAAGAAAGCCCCTTTCTTCCATACTATGAATTTATAATGGCCCACCTTTTAATGTATAGTTTAATGAGGTATATCCAAACTCATTGAATTGGCTATAAACATTAATATTAATATTATTCATAATTTATTTTCATCAGAGAGATTTGGCAACGTCGTTTTTTTTTATCAAAGTTTGCACCAGTGACGCGCATGCGCTGTGTAGTATTCTACATTGTGTCGTTGGTTGTGTGCTCCGTGATCCGTTATGCCATAACCTATTATAACCGGACGTATGTAAATATTTTGTCAAATAAAAATACATAATGACTAGTGTTCGCGTAAAACATTATCGATGGAAGCGTAAAGCCGTGACGGAACGCGTTTACTTGCAAAGGTTGGCGCAGTCGAGAAAAAAAAATCCTACAGTTGTCGAGTGTGATAACGACAATAATTCGAGACCGAAAGTTGACACTTTTCTTCAAGAGCACGAAAATGATCAATCTTCATCTCAAGATCATCCAGACGATACAGGTACTATGACCAATGAGTCTCGCCCTGGTGAGGGATTTACAATTGCTTGCACGATTTTTAAAATGCACTATTTGCGAAGAAGTTCTCTCATTAGAGTATATTGAGAGAGAAACACGACGAGGCCTTGCGTCTGTGCTGTACATCCGCTGTCACAACTGTTTACTCATAAATACCGTACCAACCAGTGAGTCTCTTGTTGATCAGGATGGAAGGACCAAAATATATACAGTGAATTGTAAGGCTGTAATGGGTAAGTTCGTTTTTCTTATGTTTGAGAATCAATATTCTGCTGTATTGTTCTTTGAAAGTTTGTCCTATCGCATTGAGTTGATAAATTCAATAAATGAATATGGGACATTCCACGTCAACTCAGCCACCCCGTTTTTTTATTGTCTCGAAAAAATTATTCAGTATGGGCATTTTAAAGGACAATATATCCATGACATTTTACCAAAATTCATCTCCCCACTATTGTTGGTTCTCGAGATAATGATTAATGAAGTCTCAATTTTGTAAAAATCATAACTTCGTAACTACTGGTCGGATTTAAACGATTAAAAAAAGAATCTTTTTTATTTTTTTTGCCCTTTTCGAAAAAAAATATGTCATCATCGGATAAAAGCTCATTAGACAGTTTTCGGGGTAAATTAACAAAAAACAATTTTTTCCTCGTCACCGATGCCTTGTTCCATTTTGAAAAAATCCTGCGGAGTTGTGTATTGCCTCTCTCTATCAGAAAAAAAATACTGAGTAGAATTCCGATTGGCCCTTTCGTGGAAAAAAAAAAATCGAAAAATTTCCCCGAAAACCGTCTAAGGAACTTTTCTCCAATGACGGCATATTTTTTTTCAAAAAGGGCAAAAAAAATAAAAAAGATTTGTTTTTTAATCGTGAAAATCCGATCAGCCGTTACGAAGTTATGATTTTTACAAAATTGAGAATTTATTAACCATTATATCGAAAACAATAAGTGGGGGGATGAAATTTTGGTAAAATGTCATGGATATATTGTACTTTGAAATGCCTATACTGAATAATTTTTTCGAGACAAAAAAAACGGGGTGGCTGATGAGTTAACGTGGAATACGACACGTCAACGCAGCCACGTCAACTCAGCCACCCCGTTTTTTTTTTTGGTCTCGAAAAAATTATTCAGTATGGCCATTTCAAAGTACAATATATACATGAAATTTTACCAAAATTTCGTCCCCCCACCATTGTTGGTTCTCGAGATAATGATTAATAAATTCTCAATTTTGTGAAAATCATAACTTCGTAACGGCTGATCGGATTTTAACGACTAAAAAACGAATCTTTTTTATTTTTTTTGCCCTTTTTGAAAAAAAATATGCCGTCATTGGAGAAAAGTTCATTAGACAGTTTTCGGGGAAATTTTTTGATTTTTTTTTTTTCCACGAAAGGGCCAATCGGAATTCTACTCAGTATTTTTTTTTCTGATAGAGGGAAGCGATACACAACTCCGTAAAATTTTTTCAAAATGGAACAAGGCATCAGTGACGAGGAAAAAATTGTTTTTTGTTAATTTACCCCGAAAACTGTCTAATGAGCTTTTATCCGATAATGACATATTTTTTTTCGAAAAGGGCAAAAAAAATAAAAAAGATTCTTTTTTTAATCGTTTAAATCCGATCAGTAGTTACGAAGTTATGATTTTTACAAAATTGAGACTTCATTAATCATTATCTCGAGAACCAACAATAGTGGGGGGATGAAATTTTGGTAAAATGTCATGGATATATTGTCCTTTGAAATGCCCATACTGAATAATTTTTTCGAGACAATAAAAAAAACGGGGTGGCTGAGTTGACGTGGAATGCGACATATATAATATGTTAATGATTTTCATTTGCGGGTATACAGTAATTTTATTTTGTATTAGGGTAAAGGTCTGCGCCCACTATGCCGCTACGAGCGGCATAGTGGGCGCAGACCTTAAGACCCTTTCATAGATTAACAATAGCTGTAACTTAAACATTTTTTCTCCGCATAGTGCCAAACGTGTTCTGACTATCGCTGCTATGGTTTGACAATTTGAAATCTATGAAAGTTATTGCTGGATGATTTTTTAATGACATCAATATGCTTACAGGGTATATTCAAAAGCAAGACACTTGTAATTTTCCCAAAAATTTTAAATGCTATTGTTTATCTAGCTATTGTTTATCTCTTGAATGCTGACTGTCTCCATTTAATTCAATATTAGTAAAGAATAATTTTAGTAAAAATTGATTGATTATTATTAATTGTTAGATTTACAATACTATGCAAAACTTTTACACAGGTTCACTGCATGGTGGTATGGGTTCTACTCATCTCAACAAATTGATGGCCTGGCTCAATGTTCCACCGATTCACTCAAATCTTTTCAAACGGTACGAGCGAATCGTAGGACCAGCAATCGAAAACGTTGCAAAAAAAAAGCTGTGCTGAAGCCGCTACGCTGGAAAGGACTCTGACCATACAGAATGCAGATACGATTGAGAAGTTGTTGTGAGAGACCGTCTGTCGCGAACAGAGAGAATAAACAATGTACGCTCAAGTGAATAGCATTCACCTGAGGGTAAATTGTTGAGTACTCAATAAATCAAGTGAATTAAGAGCACTCGGAGTCCCTGCCGTCGAAAATTGTATATAGTAAATCATGTGACCCATGATTGGAAGCATGATGGATAATGAATTATTAAAAAATCACAATTGATTTCTATAACGTTTTTTTTTCTTTACATTCTACCTAGTTCATTCCGTATTTCCGTTCCTCTTTTTTTATTTTTGTTCATATTGATGGCTTCATTTCATAGGGGCATATCTGCTGTATATAAGTATAGCTGGTACGTCCCTCTGGTTTTAGGCCATTGATATTTTTCCGAGATGTAAGGATAACACGCTTGAAAGTGTGTTTGTATTTTGGATTGCGTATTACAGACTGGAAGATCTGCGAGAAGGGTTTCTCCTACAAGATATTAACACAGCTACAAGGACTCCGCAAACTGAAGACAGTTTCGATACTTTAGTGCGAATAATGGTATCATATGATATGGGATGGAGTACACGAGGAAGCGGACGAAACTATGATAGCCTCGGTGGCTATGGTGTCTTTATTGGCACGCAAAGTTCTCAGATAATCGAATACGCCACGCGAAATCGAAAATGTAGACGATGCGAGAATGGGCACTCCAAATCTGACCATGACTGCCGACTTAATTTCTGCGGGAGCGCGAAGGCAATGGAAGCGGATGCGGCTGCAAAAATGGCCACTGAAAGCGAGATTCTGGAGAGTGTAAATGTCAAAGTGGGAGTCCTCGTAGGTGACGATGATAGCTCGACAATTTCTGCCGTGCGACGATGCAGCGACCATCCGGTGGTAAAATTCTCCGATAGAAATCACACGTCGAAAGGTGTGACCAACGCACTGTATAAAATACAGAAAAGTCACAAAGAATTAACAGCAGACGCAATAAAATACCTGAAAAGGTGTTTCAGGTATGCTCTGTCGCAGCACATAGGAAATAGCGCTGAAATGGCAATGGCTATTTGTCAAATTCCACACCATGCTTATAACGATCATAAAGACTGTGGAGCATGGTGCGGCTATCATAAAGATCCGGAAAATTACGATCATATTTCTATTCCAGGGGGCTTTCAAAGTCCAGCACTTCACACGAGTTTGTGTAAAATTTTTAATCAGTTGGCAAGCAACGCTGACAAATTTTCTCATGGATTTTCAAGTCAAGCGAACGAGAGCATCAATCACGCGGCAGCTAGCAAAGCACCGAAGGCACAATGTTATTCGCTCTGTGCAACCTATTGGAGGGGGTAAGCAAATCTACCCCAGCGACGCTGGTGGCGAAAAGTGAAAACAGAGTGGGATATTTTTCATACGATTGCACACGATTAGTATTGAATTATTTAATAAGATGGGCCATCATACTTGTTGTGTTGTGAATTGTAAAAACAATGGTGATCGTAATAAAGAGTGCAAGTTCTACAAATTTCCAGCAGCACAATATAAAGTGGAACAGAGAAAAAAATGGATCGCAGCTGTGAAGAGGAAAAAGTAAGTCACATAACCTCACTTTACCGCGTCAGACGCAGAAAAGCAAGCACGTTGTACGTGATATTCGTGATCACATAATTATATAAATACGTAGTATTTAAATACTACTTATATCATAATCATAACTATATAAATATACGTGATTATATAAATACGTAGTATTTGAAAAAGTAAAGAAATTGAATTAATTTCCAGTCCAGATGGATCACCATGGTGTCCAAAGCGGTGGGATCTAATTTGCAGTGCGCATTTTATTGGAAATAAAAAATCGGAGGAAGAATCAAGCCCGAGCTACAATCCAACCATATTTCCTCCTGCATATAAGACAAAAGTAGTGGATCAAACTGGAGCAACGAAGAGGTATATAACTTTATGTACAAATCAAGTATACCAATAATTTTAATTTTTTTTGTAACTTTTGTAATTATTTGATCTTTATTGCAGATATGAGCGGTTAATGAAGCGGCGAATAAATAAACAAGAGCCAATAACAACCACAAAAGCACCGGAACGAGTTGTCGAAGAAGTAATGGAGCAGCCGGAGCCGGACAACGATAGTAATGCCGGAACAAATCAAAGTCATCACGAAAGAAAAACTTGCAATCAAGAGTGTCAAGTGGATATTTTTTCACCCCATTTAACTCAGCCAGAAAAAGCCTTCATCTGCAATAGATACATCAACAACACAACTTCTTGCAGTGATGTTGAGATCCAAACGGAAATAATAATTCCAAGCCGCATTATCGTACCTAATAGAAAACAATTTAAAGACAAAGCATGTGGTACACCACAAAAAGTATACGTAAGTCAGTCAGTTGGGCCTGATATTCAGAATGACGAAAGTACTACTGAGAGACGTTTTGCTGGCATTTCATCAATCAAAAATAATGAGCAGTGCCTAGATCTTGCTGGTGTAACACAAGAGCATTTTCAATTTTTATTAAAGAGAATAGATGCTGCAGATAATTGTCAAATTTCCAAAGAAAATCGGCTTTTAATCTTTTTGGTCAAAATGAAAACTGGGTTAACCTTTTCAGCACTCAGTGTTTTTTTTTCTGTACATCGCACGACGATTTCAAGAATTTTCTTTTCAATTCTGCAAGACTTGTCAAATGCTACAGCTAATTTAGTATTTTGGCCAAGTAAAGACGTAGTACTCGGGACAATGCCTGAATGTTTTCAGCCTGATTACAGTGACACTCGTGTTATAATTGACTGTACCGAATTCAGAATCGAAATTCCTTCCAGTGTCGATCAACGGGTATATACTTATTCCCATTACAAAAAAGGTTTCACTGCAAAACTCCTTGTTGGAATTACTCCAGGAGGTTTCATTAGCTTTAAATCAAAAGTAGCTGGTGGAAGAAAAAGTGATTCACAAATGACCGTCGAATCTGGTTTATTAGATTTATTAGAAGATGGAGACACTGTTTTGGCTGATAAAGGCTTTCCAGAAATTCGACGAACCATTGATGAAACTGGTAAAAAAGTGGTACTTGTGATGCCACCATTTTTAGAAAAAAAAATCGGAATTCACGAAAGAACAAACTGAAGAAACTTACAGCATCGCAAGGGTTCGCATCCATGTTGAAAGAATCATGCAGCAACTAAGAACTTACCAGATTTTAAACAAGATACCTGAAAATTTATTCCATTGCATTGATGATACCCCCAAAAAACACCATAAATGGTGTACAAAAAGTTAAGACAAGTACATTTCCTTGCATCGTTTTATCTTTCCTTACAAAAATATGTCAAACATAAATAGTTGTAAAATAAATCCTCACAAAAAGTTCTCAAATAAATTCAAATCATCCAACTCACAGTTGCCAAGTACATCCAGCATTTTTATTGTTTCTATTGTTTATTAACCATTTATAAGTAGGTCACAACGGCCGAAAACGTCTTGAAACGGGACTTAGGGACTTAATCTAAAAATGTATTGTTTGAAAAATTTTTATTGAAAAAAATTCGGATTGAAAAAAAAAATTCGAACGAAGTACTTGGCGAGTTCGTAACAGGTAGTCCGTACAGTCATTTTACATAACTCGCCAAGTACTTCGTTCGAATTTTTTTTTTCAATCCGAATTTTTTTCAATAAAAATTTTTCAAACAATACATTTTTAGATTAAGTCCCTAAGTCCCGTTTCAAGACGTTTTCGGCCGTTGTGACCTACTTATAAATGGTTAATAAACAATAGAAACAATAAAAATGCTGGATGTACTTGGCAACTGTGAGTTGGATGATTTGAATTTATTTGAGAACTTTTTGTGAGGATTTATTTTACAACTATTTATGTTTGACATATTTTTGTAAGGAAAGATAAAACGATGCAAGGAAATGTACTTGTCTTAACTTTTTGTACACCATTTATGGTGTTTTTTGGGGGGATTTGGCTTCTTTTTGCAAAGAATTATATCGAGGGCTTAGGACCAGAAAGGCGTAACCCACAAAAAACGGACTATACTGCCATAAGGGCGTATCCCCAACTTTAACACGGAAGTTCCATAAGAGCAAAATTAATCAGCCTACAGCCAGAAGGGCGTAAGCCCACACTACAATACTGCCAGAAAGGCGTAAGCCACGAAAAATAAAAAAAAGTGGCTTACGCCCGTCTGGCAGATCATTCATAATTTTTTACCGGATTTAAATCGCCTGATTACAGCCAGACGGGCGTAACCCTCTTTTTTTTATTTTTCGTGGCTTACGCCTTTCTGGCGGATAACCGGTCAATTTTTTCCGAATTTCGATCGTCTACTTACTGCCAGAAGGGCGTTACCCCAAAAAAATTGAAAACGTGATGTGTGTGTGTGTGTGTGTGACGTGTGTGTGTAAAATTTTCAAAATTTTCAAATTTTTCAAAATTTTCAAAATTTTCAAATTTTTCAAAATTTTCAAATTTTTCAAAATTTTCAAATATATCGAAATTTTCAAAATTTTCAAAATTTTCCAAACCTATTCAACATTTTCAAAATTTTCAAAAATATTTGAAATTTAAAAAGTTTTTTAAAATTTTCAAAGGTTTCAAAATTTTTAGAGGTTTTAAAAATATTCACCATATTCAAAATTTTCAAAAATTTTGAATATGTTGAATATTTTTAAAAATTATGAAAATTTTAAAACCTCTAAAAATTTTGAAACCTTTGAAAATTTTGAAAATTTTGAAAAATTTGAAAAATTTTGAAAATGTTGAATAGATTTGGAAATTTTTGAAAATTTTTCAAATTTTGGAAAATTTAAAAAATTTGAAAATTTTTAAAAATTTGAAAATATTGAAAATTTTGAAAAATTTGAAAATATTGAAAATTTTGAAAATTTTGAAAAATTTGAAAATATTGAAAGTTTGAAAAATTTGAAATTAAAAAAAAAAAATTTTATTTTGAAAAATTTTTAAATTTCGAGTATTAACTATAGCAACGACTAAATATGCGCATGCAACCATTTTGAAAATGGTATATTTCGTTTTTGTTTATATTTCGCATTAAAAAATATTAGCAAATAGCGAATAGTTTTCTGACCAGCAACTACCGAGTTTTTCTGACCAGCAACTCGTCAGCCTGCCAAGACTGGCACTGAACAGATTTGCGTTACACACCTAATCTGGAACTCGACAGTTTACTGGCCATCAACTGGCCAGAAAGATGGAAAACTGGCCAGCATCTTACACACATCAAGTTTTCAATTTTTTTGGGGTAACGCCCTTCTGGCAGTAAGTAGACGATCGAAATTCGGAAAAAATTGACCGGTTATCCGCCAGAAAGGCGTAAGCCACGAAAAATAAAAAAAAGAGGGTTACGCCCGTCTGGCTGTAATCAGGCGATTTAAATCCGGGAAAAAATGATGAATGATCTGCCAGACGGGCGTAAGCCACTTTTTTTATTTTTCGTGGCTTACGCCTTTCTGGCAGTATTGTAGTGAGCTTACGCCCTTCTGGCTGTAGGCTGATTAATTTTGCTCTTATGGAACTTCCGTGTTAATGTTGGGGATACGCCCTTATGGCAGTAAGGTAATGAAAAGTTGAAAAACAGTGGGTTACGCCCTTTTGGTCCTAAGCCCTCGATATATATTTTTACCATGTAACTTCTATGTGAAAGCTTCGAATGGTGACTGCTCTGCTCAGGCTAGAATTAAACAATTTTTGAGGGGATGAATTTCGTCTTTCCAAAACATTTCGTCATGCGATGGTTTCATTATTTTACAAATTCAGAGGCCCCAATCTAGCAACTGAGACATTAAATATCATTTGCATTTCGTTTATTAGATCCTTAAGGGGGACAGGTACCGAAAATTTCACATCCAGAACCACTAACGGACTCGCTAATTTTGGTCTTGATATCATTTCTCGTATCAAAATACCTCACATTGATAAAATTTCGAAAAATTAATTTTTTCCACGTGTTTAAAATAATTTTTTTCGAATCTGTTAAGATAGGTATCGGAAATCCCATCTGCTAGATTGTTTATTGTGACCCAAAGAATGTGTAAAAAAATCTACAACCCTCAAAGTTCAAAATTGTAGGAGGAGATACCATTTAAAGGCACAAAAATTGTCCAAATGTGTGATAAATTAATTGGTAGAATATAATAAGAAGAAAATGGATTCCATGGCCTGAATAAAAAAAATTCTATGATATGATCAACTAATAAAACTTTACCTGGACGAAATTATATAACAACACTTATCACAATGAATAATCTAGCAGATGGGATTTTCGATATATCATCGGTTTCGAAAAAAATTATTTTGAAAATAGGGAAAAAATTAATTTTTCTAAATTTCATGAGGTATTTTGATATGAGAAATGATATCAAGACAAAAATCAGCCAGTCTCTACCGTTAGAGGTTCTGGATGTGAAATTTTCGGTACCTGACCCCCTCAATAAGCTTAGCAAACTTCAGAATGTTCCATGCGTACAACATGTTATCAATGAGGTATCCCGATTTTTGAGAATGCTCGCATGACCTATCCGAACAACTTTGAGTATTTGATTCTTGATACAATGCACCATCGCTAAGATATAAAATCATAGGCATCGCTTTTCGATAGTCTGTTTATAATATTGAGCTTTATGTTTTTTTTCTTAGCGATGGAATGGTAAAGCTTTGTTTGTACAGATACCAACTGAATGCAGACTCAACCCGACCCACGTAATTCTGCTCATAAAAGTCACACGCATAATTAACTGAACACAGAAAAATTCGACACATTGCACTATAAAACAAAAAAAATCCCATGAAGCGACATGACCCAGACAAACTCAGCCTATAATTAAATTGGTGCAGAAAAACCCAATGCGCCATCGGCTTGCTCCAATTAAACTGGACATATTGCCAATTTAACATGGAAAAACTCGATGCATCACCAATTCGACATGCAAAAACTGCCAGGGCATGCCAACACAGAAAAATTCTCCCTTGGCGTAACTCGCCACAGCGAAACTTTCGTGGCACAGCTCGGCCCGCTCCAACTCTACACAGTCTAACGGACTATGGTTGCGTCTGTTGAGAGTTGAAGCGGACCAAGTTACGCCGCATGAGAGTTTTCGCTGTGTGAAACTGTACCATGGGAGAGTATATCTCCATCGAGATAGCCCGTAGGAGATTTTTTGTGCGTTGAGTTGGTGATGCGTCGAATTTTTCTATTCCAAATTGGTGGTGCTTTGTGTTTTATTGTAGCAAGTTGATGGTGCAACGAGTTTCTTTTTATCAAGTTGGATATGGGCCAAATTTACTGGGTCAATTCCCTATATGGGGAAATGTTTTTGTGACGGCTTAGCGATGTAACTAATTTTTCTGTGTTTAGTTGATGACGCATACTATTTTTCTGTCTAGAATTGCGTGAGCTTCTCTGGTTTGGATTCAGATGAAATCTGTGATAATAAGGCAGTGCAGCTGGGACTTTGTATGATGTCAAATAGAATACTCGGAGTTGATGGCGTAGATCATGTGCGGATTAAAAAACGTTAGAAGAGCTCCGGCATATCGATAACAAGCAATGCCCACGGAACCTTTTGAAGTCCTGATGATCCTGAGAGAGGGAAGAGATACAAAAAGAAAATATTCAATCGAAATTACACGATGCAAAGAACTTATGAAGTTCACTTGGAATTTAAATATCATTTAAATAATAATTTAAATGTAATAAACAATGTTAAAAATAAAAATGCTGAATGTACTTTGATGTTTGTGGAAAAAAACACAATTCTGTTTCATTAATATACTTTAAACTTTATTTAATTAATAATCAATATTTATTTTTCGAAATACACCAATATAACCACTAAATGGGGAGTCATATCACTACGAGAACGCACATATAAGTATATAATTTTTTTTTTCACCGGTTCTGTCCGAAAATGATAAAATAATACTCTAACACTGTTCGTTTTTTTTTTTTTTTCAATTTATTTTTATACTTCACTTTCGTCATAAAACCTTTCATCTCAAAGTAACGATAAAAAAATCGCGTAAACGACTTTCGGAAATCGGAAATGCCGAAGCAACGAAGGCAGCTTCGTTAACCAAAGATCATACGTAACATGACATACGTGATTTCAGCCTTTTAGCCTGGTGTGACAGGTGAGCGATGAATTTGCGGTTAGATTCACGGGCGGTGCGAAAATTTGTGGCGGAGACAAAAAAAAAAAAGAAAATGATGATGATGTACGTCGAATGAAAATAATAAAATGCAATATCTCCCATATGTCAATAGCTACAGCATTCATTTGGGTACCGATCGAAAGAGAAAAAAAAATAAAAAATATTCGTGTTGATATCATTGCCTAAGTCCGTATAATTAATTAATAATTCGGGAAATAAGTTTCGTTATATAGATATACTCCCGTGTATAAGCCAGATGTGTGGCGTATAAGAGGCTGTAGTACCTCTCGACATGTCGGTAAAGGAGAGGAAATGTACTTGTTTCGCGGCACTACCGTGCCTCTTAATAATACACATGTGTTGTGTTTTAGTGAATCTGCAGGCTCCTATATTTTCGGATAAAAACAGAGATGAAAATGAATAACGCTTGTCTAATTTTTAAAATAAATATGTATTTGTAAATAAAATATTTCGTGTGCTTTTTATATCGTTTTCATTCTTTGATTTCTCTCATTATGACATAAGTAACGCAACGTAAAACATTGAAATGTGCAGGTTTGTTTAAATTCGATACAAATTTAACATGACATTATATTTAATTAGCAATATTTACTCCAGTAAATTGACGAGGCTTTTTTTCTTTTTGTTTTACTGTTTTTGTATGCAGTTGTGGCAAATAATGCTGGAAATAGAAATTCTCACATTTGAGGATAACTGTTTTCAAGAATTGTTCGTTGCGATGCACTGGAAAGCAAAAACTACCATTTTCAACTGGTGAATGTATGAATAAATCACAGACGCTTAATCCCGATACATACAACTGAATTTGGCACTGTGTATAATACGGCCCACTTTCTTTAAGTTGAATTTTATCACCTCGAAATTGCAAGTAATTGACATTGCACTTTTTTAATTCGTAGTCAACAATTGGTTGTTTCGCACAACTGCTGGGACACTTGAACTCTACGATTTTATGAACAGAACCGTCCTTAACAACCACCCCATCGAGACTAGCACACAGCCACGGTTGTGTTTCGCTTACAAAAAGTCCAACTTTCTTAACCTCGGTACCATACATCTGTTGGTACTCTTTTGCAGCATCTGACTCGTGATCCTTTCCGTATCGAGTAGAAGCTGTATCAACAAATTTTGGGAAAAGCATTTCTGCGACTAGTGACTCCACAGGTTTCTTGATCCTACTTTTGATACTGTGGGCATTCTTACTTGCAGACACTCTTAAGCTTCTAGCTTCGAACCATTTTTTGCATTTCGATTGCTCTAGCGTATCACAGCACAATTTTGTAATTTCTTCTTTCGAAATAACAATGACCCTCGTATAAAACTCTTTCAGTTCTTTGACGATGACTTGAGCATTCGTGTGTATCGGCATGCTCTTAGATGAAACGAAGAAAGAGTTGACACACAATTTACAGTCGTCTCTCTGCAGAATAACGTCAACTTCGGTCAACATTGATTCCATCAAATTTTTTATCGCCTGGTCATTCTTATCCTTATTAGTTTCGAGAATTATTGTTCGCAGAGCCGAGGGTCCATTCAATTCCGAAATGTGTACGTCACATGGTCGGCGTTTCGGTTTTTCTTCAGGCGGCATCATCTCAAAGAAATATTTTCCTTTAGAGTACTTCTCTTTGGCAAATTGTCGGGCCGTTGGCTTCCCCCACTGCTGCTCGTAATCGGTTTTGGACAAACTCGCCTCGTTATTGACATAGTGGATCAAAGCTGCGACGTGTTTACATTTTCCACTTTGATTGTAAACACAGTTACATGATACACTAGTAATTTTGCGACTAGTGTCAATCTGTAAAAACGTGTATTATATAAAATTATCTATTTTTTACAATCACAATGAAAAAAATTCATTCCAAACTTACGTTCAGCTTTGTCCTGTATGGTTCAGACGTTACAGAAGCTTGCCTCAGTATTTGAGCTTGTAAGAAATAGCTCTGCTCATTTTTGCGACACTCTTCAACGTTGTAAACGTGATTCGCTTTGACTAGCTCTTTGCCCTTTGGCACCGTCTCAGGTTGGAATGAAATGTCATGAGTGACTTTTTCAAATCCAGTTTTTATGACCATGTCCATTTTTAGGACGAGAAAATGCCTACTTGTAACTGAAAAGAAAATAAGGCGAATATATTCATTAACTTTTTGCATCTCGTACCCTTCGTGTATATAATATACACAACATCATATTTTATATCCAATTAATTAATTATTCTCATTTTTATTATAGAACTTCTAACGCTTGTCCATACTTTCATTCAGTTTTTCTTTTCACACAAAAAGCACATATTCATATGCTTACTGCATACGAACATAACCTCACAATGCATCGTACAATTGTCAAAATATAAATCTTAATGGTACTTTACTTACTTGTTTTTTTTTTTCATTAATTGTAGAACAATCGCTGCTATCACTACATGCAAAAGTTATTCCGAAAAAGACTCCTATTTTAATTAATTGCACTTTTCGTAAAATTTCCAACTCAAATCACAGCTACACTATCCCACCTTTTCACGTTTTTCAGCTACCAGATGTCGCCACCACTGAGTTGCACAGAGCGAATAGCCAAAGCGAATCAGCTGATTTCAGATTTGCCGCCGTCGTAGGACACAAAAATCGAGGTGAAAAATATCTTACAGACGTGATGGAAACCTTGAAGCTTTCACCAGGTACTCATTCCTCGAATTTCGTGAAAACACGCCAAAGAAAAGCTACGAGCAGAGCGTTGAGCGTAAAAACGCGGAGTTTCAAATGTCGACGAAATATTTTGAAAAAATATCGAGCAGCGCTCCGAAATAAAAAAGAAAAAAAAGAGGGAACAACGTATGACTCGAGTATGGGACTCGTTGGGTCGCATGTACTCGATATCTCTCCAACTGACGAATCTTTCGATGAAGCAGTAGTTTTCTACGACCTTGAAACTTCAAGTCTCGCAAGAACAGCGGAAATCCTGCAAATCGGAGCTAGATACAACGATACGTCATTTGGGAAATATATTAATCCTACCCGACCTATCACCAGCAGTGCGTCTGCTGTGAATGGATTGACGAATGCAGATGGTGAACTGTTTTTGCACGAAATTCGAGTACCATCGGTGACGATCACAGCAGCTTTGGAATTTTTTCTTCAGTTTTTGTTATCGATTGGTAAACCCTGTGTAATGGTCGCGCATAACGGCACTTTCGATCATAGCCGTTTACTATTGGCTATAAATCGAACCAAAATGTATGATCAATTTAAGGTCATCATATCGGGATTCCTGGACACTCTTCCGATTTTTCGACAGAAACTGCAACGTCAAAACAACTGCAGTCAAGCGTATCTGGCAGACGAAGCGAAAATTTCGTATGATGGAGCCCATGATGCCGTACGAGATGTGGAAATACTGCAAAAGATTGTCTGCCATCACACCATATCATACGACCTACTGATATCGAGAAAAATTAGTTTGCAATCGCTCGTAGACAACGAAAAAGCTCGAGAACAAACCCAAAAATTATTGAAAACGTTATGTCCACTTGATGGGGTCATTTCTTCTGACATGCGAAAAAAAAATGGGTCTGGCTCAAATCGATTTTGACACTCTCGTTGATGCGTATATTTCAGACGGAAACGATGGCGTCACCCTGCTATTATCCGAGATCGTCGACGGGAAACCCCGTGTTACGAAATCAACAATGGTGATTAACGGTGTATTAGGTTTCTTAAGCGAATTTATTGAAGTTTGATTTCTTATAATTTATTCAAAGATGATCTGTGATTTCCTCATTAATTATTTTTAATTCAAAATCGCTACTCTTTTTTTCCTTTACGTATATTGTAGGTTACATGATGTACTATTGATGCAAAACATTTTTTTTTTTTGGTTATGTTGTATTATTTTCAGCCAAAGATTTGCTTGTAATGTACTAAAAATGTATATTTCCAATGGAAAAGAAAGTTTTCCCTATCATAACCATTGTTTCCCGTGCCAATTCATTTGAAATCTCGCGCCAGCTCTTGGCGCATGCGCATACGAGTTGAGGCCAGCGGCCCGACAGTGTTGTCGCGTCATTACGGCTTTCGGACATTTTTCAACATTTTTTTATACGTTTTATTTAATTGCTCAGCAAAAAATCTCCTAATGAAGCTGATTTTTTTCACACGGCTTCCTTACAAATGGAACTAAGTCTTACTTTTTTTTTTAACTGCTGGAATTTCAGGTTCGTGAACGACAAAACGATTAGTGCCTGTTTTTTGTCCGTGGCCATAAGAACGCATGTTAAATCACGTTTTTTTAAATATTTTATGTCTCGATAACGAGGCTCCTAATTTCGTTGAAACTTTGCACACACTTTCGGAGGATAAATATTAATGGGCTGTAAAAATTTCAAGTCGATGGCATTAAATCGATATAACAGAGGAACATCCTTAAATGAAATCAAAACGGAATCGTTCATTTGTATGGCCCTGAAGATATCCTCGTTTCTATGACCTTCAAAATATCTGCACCCGACAAATTAACATATTTAATTCCATATATCTGTAGTACCGTTAGTTGCCCGAGGTTTGATGCCGGGATGAATCAAACGTATCAAAATTTCCTAGCCTCGCCTTCGTTCAAAAATACGTATTACCTTTATTAGTAGCACTGCGGCTTTAAAAAACCTTTGGCCATACAGAAAACCCTTACCGTTGATCGTATGAAGTTCGACGCCAGGATGAATGTTATTCGTATCAAAATTCCCCCACCCTCGTACTTTTAAAAAACATTTCATATTTTCTGGTTTAGATTTTTTATTTTTTTACTGTAAATTTTTAAAGAGAAGCCGCAGAATAATATCACCATTGCGCCGAGATAAATTTTCATCGTCTCAAAGGCCATGATGAGAGCCTTACAATATTTTATTTTTTTTATCCCCGTTATTATATAGTGGTATACTGCGGCGAAAAGAACCTTTGGGCACCTCCATCAAGCTGGCACCACCACATAAGAAATATGAAGTTTAACCTATATAATAATTAAGTGCTAATTAGATGCTAATTAAATGCCCTAATTCCAAATTTGTCGCTCCACGTTTTTTAAAAAAAACCTATAGCGGTGCCAGCTTGGATACAAGCTAGCAGCGCCACACTGCACAAACTACTAAGGGTGGGTGATTTCAAAAAAGTAATTACACAGTAATTAAATGCTAATTAGATGCTCTAAGAATATCCAGAACCCGAAATTGATGCTCGTCATTTTCGATTTTTTTTCTACCGTCTGTGGGGCTGCTAACGCTCTCACAGAGTGAATCTACACTAGGGGTGATAAATTCGCAAAAGTAATTACGCAATAATTAAATGCTAATTAGATGCTCTGAGAATATCCAGAAGCCGAATTTGACGCTCGTCATTTTCGATTTTTTTCGATTTTTATCTACCGTCTTTACCGTCTTTACCGTCTACCGATTTTAATCTACACAGGGGGTGATAAATTCGAAAAAGTAATTACGCCACAATTAAATGTGAGAGCGTTAGCATCCCCACATATGGTAGATAAAAATCGAAAAAAATCGAAAATGACGAGCGTCAAATTCGGCTTTCGGATCTTCTCAGAGCATCTAATTAGTATTTGATTCCTGTGTAATTACTTTTTGAAATCCCCCACCCTTAGTAGATTTTTGGATGTGGCGCTGCTAGCTTGTATCCAAGCAGGCACCACCACAGGTTTTTTTTAAAAAACGTAGAGCGACGAATTCGGAATTAGGGCATTCATTTATAAAATCTGAACCTCTTTACCAATTATTTCAAAACTGAACTTATTTTTGTATGAAGTACCCGGCTCGATATTAATAAAATTATGAAAGTTAGAGCAACACATCATCATTTCCCAAGCATATTCAAATTATAAAAAAATTCGACATTTAAAAAAAATCTTAAATCACTTAGCGATTCTTTTTATACTCAATACAGAACATTTTTACCCCCTAGCTTATTTATGTGTAATCTGCTGGCTCAGTAGTGGTAAGTTCGCGAAAGTTAAAGCGAACGTATCATTCCCCATGAAAATTCAAAATTTTGAAAATTTCATAAAATCTGAACCCCTTCATAAATTTTCGCCAAATGTAATACCAACCATCCTCTATTGGTAATCTATGGTATAAAAAAAAATTAAACACGATGTCTCCAAATTTGCAGAAGTTAGAGCGAGTACACACGATTTTTTAAAAATACACAATTTGATACAATCTAAACCCCTTCATGGATTTTTGACAAGTTGAATACTAACTATCCTTCAATGATAATATATGAACGTTACAAAAATTCGCACGATATTTGAAAATGTACAGAGGTTATTGGAGCGAGTACACTCGATTTTGGAAAAATTTCACAATTTCATGAAATCTGAACCTCCTTTATAGATTTTCGCCAAATTCGATACCAACCGTTCTTCAATGATAATCTATTGATATAAAAAAATTGATTACGATATCGCAAAATTTGCGGAAGTTGGAGCGAGTACGACAATTTTTCGAAAAATTAAAAAATACTATAAAAGTTTAGCCACTGTATGAATTTTTATAAAAATTGTAGTAAATAAAGGAGTCATCGTAATTTCATTTACTGCATAATTGCAGCGCTGTAGCTCAACCCGTTATCGAGTTACAGAGGATTCAATTTTGCACGGTGAGGACGCGTGCGCACGTACGCACGCATGCGAATTTTGAGTCATGAACGTACATGAATTTTATTCGTATAGAAATTCTTTCGCCTCGCATTATTTCAAATTTTTTAAATTTCAAATTAAACAAAAATTTTTTTCAAGAAGTCACAGAACAATAATACCGTTGATAAATCTAAATCTTGATCTCGGCGCAATGGTACTATTGCTCTGCGGCTTCTTGTCGTATATAATACCACAAGAGCTTCAAAATTATCGGATATTTCTCGACAGGTTCTCAGCAAACAAACGAACGAGTTAAGTTAATCAGGCTAAAAAATTACGAGTGCAAAGCACGAGTTCCTGATTGGCGATCCGAGGTCCCTCATTGGTGTTTTCGCCCAAATACAAAAGCAAACAATTAATTAAGTTGTTGTCTCTTACATGATTCTTCCATCCGGGGATTCTCCACTTTTTTTATATACTCTACCGTCCTTAATTTTATCCGATAAACGCATCCTTCTCTGCGGTCTCCGCTGACGAGGTGGCATGTTAAAAAAAAATTTAAGACGACACTTACAAGAAAAACGCAGCACACGATTATAAAATTAACTCCTGTTCCAATCATATTAAAATTCACAAAATTCTCCACATCTACAACACATATAAAACACAACTGCACTGAAAACGTTATGTACCGAACTAAATAGTGAAACAAAAGAAAAACACTGCACACGAATATAAAATGAACTCCTGTTCTGACCGTATTAAAATTCACAAAATTCTCCACATTCACGACATATATTGTAACGATATCGCAAAGCCCCCCCCCCCCCCCCCCCTTGTCTACGACGCTTCGGCGACGAAGTCAAGCGCGCCGAATCAACGCGTCGTGAGGATCCGGCTTGATAGTGGAGAGGGGACGAAGTCGAGCGCGCCGAACAGACACTTCATGAGAATCCGGCCTTAACGGCGAAGAGGGGAAAAGCGCAGAGGATTCTGGGACAACCCTGGACGGGTATAAAAGGAGGGATTTCGGCCACTAGAAAGACACTTCGCTCCGAGACCGGAGTAGAGAACGGAGCTCTCACCAGCCGTCTCTATTCTCTCTCGAAAAGACCCACGAAGTCAGAACGACACTGTTACTCTGCCCGGTGACAGAACGCCATTATTAACAAAATCATTCGAGTCATTTAGAATTATATAGAATCAGTAAAAGCATTAATTCATGGTGAATAAAACAAGTAGAAGCAAGACTTTCCCAATCTAATTCCGAGTATTAGCGACGAATTTCCCGCAGCTGAGCTCTCCTTAAAAACCCCCTCCTATTTCCGAGTACTAGCGACGGATTTCCTTGGGATGACCTCGGATTTCCCGCAGCTAGGCTCTACCTAAATCGTCCGCTTTATTTCCGAGTACTAGCGACGGATTTCCTTGGGATGACCTCGGATTTCCTGCAGCTAGGCTCTACCTAAATTGTCCGCTTTATTTCCGAGTTGCAACGACGGATTTCCTTGGGATGACCTCGGATTTCCCGCAGTTGGACTCTTCATTCTCAAATTAAAATCAATCTCATCTGCCCTTAGGGAAAGTTAAATACGAATCACCATAAGTAATTAAAAAAGAATATTGTGAATAGATCATAAGTAAAGACAAGACTGTAAAGGAATAAACAAAGGAAAAATAGAAAATTACAACGTATTCTAGTCTCTTTTAACCTGCTCCGTATATTCACTAAGCGCGAATTCACGCGTAGCGTGGAAATCTGTCACAAGGAAAAAAGCGTATCGTTACAATATAAAACACAACTGCACTGAAAACGTTTTGTACCGAACTAAATCGCGATTAAAATAAATCTACAGAGAGTCTAAACTTCTGTGCGCGGTTCAACGACGAAATTAATGTGTGACTATTTGCTGAAAAGGCTTGTGCCGTTCTCGATAGCTGTATCGCTTCCCTTTTCGATAAAAGAGGAAATCTTAATTTTGAGCCAAAAATTCTCATTGGCTGATTTTACGGAAAAATGTAAAGAAGCATATAAGACCCTTTTTCTTTAGGGTACACTAAAAAATGTTCGTAAATTCATAGCACAACTTGATATTAAAATTTAGAACCAGGTGTATGAAAGTAAAATTAATATAAACGGCATTGTAAATTTCATAAACTTATATGAAATTTATTTAGTCAGGTTTGAAAAAATATCATACTGGTGTATTAATTTTTTCGTCGATATACTGGTGTATGAAAATCAATACACAGTTTTGTAAATACAAAGACCGAATAAGGTTTGTAAGATCTTTCTTGATATTGAAAATAGTGGTCAAAGTTGTTGAAAATTAAGTTAAGGCACTTGAAACATGAAGCAACGGTGTCTTGTTAATTCTCGCGACACTGGTGTATTAAAATTCATAGATCGATTGAGAATTATAAAATACTGGATTGGAATTTGAGGTACCGTTCTGGAAAAATGATAGCAGAGATAATTTATTTAGCACACTGGTATTTTCTGTTTATAACATGTGATAGAAATTTACTATACCCGTGTATGAGTTTCGTCATTAATGGATTTGCGTATGAAAATCATTATACAGTTTTGTAAATACAAAGACCGAATTAGGTTTTTAAGATCTTTCTTTATATTGAAAGTAGCGGTCAAAGTTGTTGAAAATTAAGTTAAGGCACTTAAAACATGAAGCAACGGTGTCTTATTAATTCTCCCGACACTGGTGTATTAAAATCCATAGATTGACTGAGAATTATAAAATACTGGATTGGAATTAAGGTATAGTTCTGGAAAAAATGATAGAGATAATTTATTTAGCACACTGGTATTTTCTGCTTTCAACACGTGATAGAAATTTACTATACACGTGTATGAGTTTCCTTAAAAATCCTCGAGAACAATGTTCAAGTGAATTCTATTTAACCCTTTGCGGCATAGTGGGACACCAGAGTCCCACCTTTTTGATTCACAACTTTCCTCGGTAGATTTAATGCTTTCGAAGTAACATCCACGAATCTTTGTACTATAATAGTAGAAGCATCGTGGAATGTGACAAAAATGATGATACATGCAGTTATGCAAAATTACAAACAATTATAAATAAATAAATGTCAAAAATCGTTCATTTTTTAGAAAAAAAATGATTTTCGAACGAACTTTTGGGTAAATTGTAACGAAATTTGGTACTCGGGGGTTTTGGGGGTCGCTGATTACGAATCTGAGGTCCATTTTTTTAAATTAAAAATGGCGGATTCAATATGGTGGACGAATTTTCGAAAGTTCATCGGATTCACGTGAAACTAGTTACTCGGGGGTTTTAGGAATCGCTGAATACGAATTCTGAATACTGAATACTGAATAATTTTTTAGCTTGAAATTTAAAAAACGATTTATGCACAAAAATGGGTGTATTAATTTTAGAGCACTTTTTTACTTGAAATTTCATGTACCTTCTTTATAAAATTTCAGCGATTGTATAGTAAATTTCAAGTACCTAATTATTGTAATCCTACGTTACCGTCATGATTTTTCATATATCGGCACATTAAAATTCCAACGTACATATATGCGCTTGAAATTACACATACCTTCGCCATACGATTTAAGTGACTGTTTGGTAGATTTCAAGTACACGGTTATTGTGATCCTGCATTACCGTCTTGCTTTTTCGTAAAACGATACATTAAAAATCGAATACGGTCTTCTATTAATGTCAACAGATTTTTTCCTTAATAGTAGTACACCAGCACTGTGAATATACAATATGTATGCATATAAAAATTAGTATACGGTATATGCATCCGAGCTTTGTACACCGGTATATTAATTTTCGCACAAAAATTTTTTACAGTGATAAGATATTCAAACCATAGAGGTGGGAGATGAGAACGCGTTTGGTTTTCCCCAAACCCTACCTAATGACTTGCCATCGAGTAAGTCTAGGATTTTTTGGTCACAAAAATATTAAGATATTTTGTCATTACTTGAATGCAAGTTCTGGACATATTTACCCTGTCGGTCAGTTTATTATATCCGAGTCTGAGATTTTCATCATCATTATTAAATATTCCGTTTAAAAATGTTTATAACTCCGAAAAAGTTAATCCGAAAAATCTCTAAAATTCCGAGATGTGTTTCAAAGTCAGCTTACCATAGATCATAACAAATCAACAGTCAAATCGGAGGTGTTGAGTTGAGGTGGGCAGCCCCACCTATATGTCGCACTGCGTTACGTCGACAGGGAAGGCTTCTACGCATTATACGATTGAATGATTTTCAAAAAAAAAGTACCCGCAGTCCCTTCATGAAATTAAAACCATTCCTAAAGCATACCTACACACACTTCTAATTGCAAAAACCCGTCCGTACTGAATTCGGTGCTGAATTCACTATTCTATTCTGGGGCAACCGAAGTACGAGCAAAAATCCAAGTAACGTATGCTTAATTCAATGTATTACTAATCTATTCACAATGCATGCGAAGTGACAGATGAAAAAGGAATTACATCAATCCGTACCTACCTTGTTATCGTTTCAGCAGCTGGACATAAATTCAGATAGCATTTTCACTTTGTAATGGATCTGCAATTGTTCGCTCAACCACGAAATACCAATGTAATGCTGCATTTTTTAACAAAATATATCGTATACCATTCCATGGGGTTAAAAGTGAGGCTTTATTGTAATAGTAGAACGTGTTTGTGGATCACATCGAATCTTTCGATGGCAAATACAATCATAACTTACCTGGATGCGTCAGATATGCTTACGAATGAGGAATTATATTTCATCCCATCTGATCAGATCTGGTCGATCCCAGATAGACCACTGACGTCTAATATACATATATTTTAGTTATATATGTATATGATATGTATACGTCTATGATAGATTTATATTATACGTATATTATACGTATATTGAGTGTATATTGTGGTGCTATTTAACTGATGTAGTGAAAGAATTTTACATACGTATATTTTACGTATATTATACAATAAGCATTTGACATCGAATTATATACATATATTATAATATTATGTATAAGGAACAAGGAACTCATTCATTTTGGTCGTTTTTAGCCAAAAAGGTCGGTTTTCATTCAATGCAACACCTTCGACTTTTTCAAAAAAATTTCTAAAATCTATGTAAGAAAACAAAATTTTTGAGATACTAATGAAGATGGGATTCAAATAACTTCTAGTGGAAAACAGTTTAAACTTAATATTTTTATTAAAATTTAAAATTCAAAATTGTATTTTCACAAGAATTTATTTAAATCCCATCTTCATTAGTATTTCAAAAATTTTGTTTTTTCACTTAGAATTTCAGAAATTTTTTTGAAAAAACTCAAAGGTGTCGCATTGAATGAAAATAGACTTTTTTTTGGCTAAAAACGGCAAAAATGAAAGAGAACATTTTTTTCGATTTTAGATTTTTTCTTCAGAAAGTACATGAAAAAAACAAGAAAAATAGTGTACTCAATAGTTGAAATTTTGGATTTTTGTAGAAGCTATACATATTTTATGAATATTTCTTCTAAAATCAACGGGTTGAGATAAAGAGCTAAAAATTTAGGTGGATACTTCTTTCTGCATGTATAATCATATATTAAAAAATCAAAAAAAAATTTGTTATACTAATGTTTTTTATTTCTCCCGTGCGTCAAATTGCCAGGGCAGCCCTACCGTAAGTCGGGGCCTTTAAGGGCTCAAACGTGGATGCCCTATCATAAATTGCCATAACACCGCCAGGTTAGGCCCCGACAGGGCAATGCCAAGGTCGCCAGGCTTAATTGAAATATGGCTGACCTAATGCAACCCGTTGAGGACCTAGTCGGGCTTCGATCGGGTAACCCCTATTCAAGGAATTCGGTATAATTACAAAAGAACCAAGTTGGGGCGAATAAGGCCCGACCTAATTATTTCAAATATGTCACTGTCGAGGGAACCCTTTGAGGACCTAGTCGGGCTTCACCGGGGCAGCCCGCATTGAATGAAGTTGGGATAATTACAACAAAACCAAGTCGGGCCCGTATAGGGCGAAAGTATCGGAGCCCTAATTATGTCAAAAATGGCACTTTCGAAACAACCCTTTGAGGACTTAGTCGGGTTTCACCGGGGCAGTCACATTCAAAGAAGTTGAGATAATTATAACAAAACTAAGTCGGGCTCGAATAGGGCGAAAGTATTAGAACCTTGATTCATTAAAAAATAATTGTTAATTAACAATTAAATAACATTTACACTTACTATCGCCTTGCATATAGTCTCATAAGCCCATATATAAATTTTCATTTTTGAACTATGGGTGGATCTTGAAAAATGTAATTGTTAACTAAGGTTCACTTAAGTAATTGTTACATGAATATTATACTTTTTCTACTACATCCTGTCCTGTTCACACTTTCAATATTCTGCACATGAATTTTATAATTTCAATGCTCCTAGTTCTTATAAAACCCATTTGTTTATTAACAATTAAATAATTTTTTTCACTGTATATCACCTTTTTACTGAATATCACGCTGTTGTATTCAGCCTAGTAAGACAGCGCGTTTTCATTAGAACTCGTAGATTAATACCATTTAAATACACAAAAGTCATAAGGAATCAATAGCGTAGTGGTAGCGTGTCAGTCGTTAGGTGGGTCGTTAGGTACTTCTCAGTTAAAATCTCAGGTAGGATAGAAATTAATTTCGATGGAATAACGTCCGGACTACGAAGCCGGAAGTATTTGTAAAAAAAAAAATCTCCAGCTTGTTAATTTTTTTTTTTAAACGATTATTTGAGGATCGAAAGTGCTGAATTCGCCGATTCGGGGTTCGTGGGTTCAAATCCCGGTCAATTACTTTTTTTTTTTTTTTTGCAAAATTTACAGTATTTTAACAAATAATGGAGCATCAGTTTTCAATTAGTTCATCGATTTAGTTTCTAATTTCTAGATGATAAACTATATTTATTATACTAATTTTATACTTGGACCCTGATAAGGCTTGACCATGGGGATGTCGTGGATTCGACATGGCAGACGTGAGGCGATTGCAAAGGCCCTGATTTGGTAACCTTCTAAGGCCCTAGTCGACAAAGCGTGACCGCCCTTTCAGGGGCCCAGTTGGGCTTCCAGACTAGGGCCCTAAGTAAGTTAGGGAAATCCGATCGGGGCCTAGTCGCAGCCTCAACCAAATTGACGCACGGGCTGCTTTTTTTTTTTTTTTCGAACATGTTCATCATAACGTTCAAATTCGATGCAGTCCTCCATGCAAATTTTCTTTTCTCAAAGTTTAATTGAACTCATACACATATTTCATTGAAATAGAAAAAGCGAGTAATTACTTGTGTTATTATATTTCGTAAAAATACATGAATTTGATATAAATTTGCGAACAGGAACTTTGCATGGAATCCAAACAATATATCACGATGGCACTATGACAATTAAAATGGTTTCTTTGTTTCACATCAGTTAATTTATTGAAAGGTAGGTTTAGACAGAAAGGCTGGCATGAAAAAAATCACAAAGACCGGGAAACCCTTGCTTCAACTTCAATAAGAACGTACATTATTATGTATCAATCGATAAAATGAATAGTTTCAGGACTTCGAACTAAATGGTCCCCAAAGGATACGATAATTCGGATACTCGAGGTAAAATGCCGTGGATATACCGATAAGTTTGAAGACGCTATCCTTTGACGATTGTACGATAATAATCAGAGTGTAAACATATCATTAATCACAAATTTGCTTTGGGTTTTTGAAAAGAATTGACAGCATTAAGGCCGCTGACTTTTCGTTTTTCCATGATATCGAAATGTATTCGAGTTTTTTTTCCGATCCCTTTGATGAAATTTAGATGAAGATAATTAATATTTTATTGTCCAATAAAACGATCCGAAATTGGAGTAAAAATCACTAGAATGACTGGGAGATGTTTTCTTCGAGTTAAACAGAATATACATTGTGTATTAATCGATGGAACGAAGATTTCAAAACCTCGAACAAAGGTAGTCCTCGAAAAATACGATACTTAAGACTGCTTGCAGTAAAATCTCATGGATACAACGAGAAGGTAGAGAACACTTTTATTTAACTTTTGTACGTTTCGATGACCACACTGCGTGTCCTCAGATCATACAAACGTTGAAGAATAGTGTCCTCAAACAAATCATTATATAAGCTATATTTTTCAATTATTTCTCAATGATCGTATGTTTCGAGGATGCACTTCACAGTCCTCGGATTAGACAAACGCTGAGAAATAGGGTCCTGAAACAAATCGGTGTATACGCTATATTTTACCGCAAGCTAGGCTATTTATTCCTATCCTCCGTGGACTAAAGATAATCGTCGAAGACCTCACATGTTCATTGAAAAATAGGATCAATATCCTTCTTTGATAGTTTGTCTAATATATAAAATAAGAAACCTATATATTTTTAGATATATATGTTTTTTCCTGGGCCATCTCGTTATCTCTATTATATTTTTATAAACTATAACTATTTGTTGTCATTTGTAAGAATTTTATCTTTTTTATCTCATTATCTCACACTCCAATATATCTCAAAATGCGTAACAACTTTTGCTTGACGAAGAAATCCTCTGATATTTTATGACAGATTTCTTCTTTTATATTAGTCTACCTGTCCCAGCGTATTTCATTCACCTTGATATTTTCTACATTACGATATCTTCATGAATTGAAATATAGCTCATGTCACTTCGGAATAATGCAGCTTTTTAAATGTGAAAGAATTGAAAAAATCAGTTAGGTAGTTTTCGAGTTTATCTATCAAATATGGTTATTCTAACAAGAGAATGTTTTATTTAGAAAAAGTCTAAGTTGTCTAAAGTTTAGTGGGTTAAAGCTTGCCTGTGAACAACATTTTATGTTGTTTCATTTTCTAGTAGCAAAATAAATTGATTTTCACGCGCGCCGATCTGCGATAAGCTAACATACAGTTAGCAATGAGTAAGGCATTCTTTTCGTAAGTCAATCCCTACTAAATCTAAATTTTTGCCCTAGGACGAGGGGGAAATAGCTCTTTGAATTGACGTGTCAATAGTACATGAATTAATTCATAATTCACTCGAATCAATGAGAATTACCTGAATTAACGAGAATCAACTGAATAAACAGAGAATTACCTGAATAAATGGAGAATTACCAAAATTAACATAGAATTGCCTGTATTAACAGAAAATTACCTGAATTTAGAGAAAATTACCTGAATTAATGATAATTACCGGAATTAATAAAAATTACCTGAATTAATAAGAATTACCTGAAACAACAGAGGATGAACTGAATTAATTAGAATTACCCTTTAATTAACATAGAATTACCTGAATTAATGAGAATGAACCGAAGTAACGAAGAAATAATAGTAAAATTATTGAATCAATGAGAATTTACAGAGAATTGAATTAAAATTATATTAATTTGTAAAGTATATTTATTTCTTCCTCTATACTTATTCAGTAAATGCGTTTTCGTCTTTCATTCTTTCTATCATTTTCATAAGCTACATTATTCCGGAGTAACATGAGCTATATTTTAATTTATAAAGATATTGTAATGTAAAAAATATTTAAATATAAAATATTCAGATGAAAATGATGAAATTCTTACAAATGACAACAATTAGTTATAGTTTATGAAAATATAATGGATATAAACGAGAAGGTAGAGAACGCCCTTTTTCATTTTTTGTACGTTTCGAGGAACACACTGCGTGTCCTCAGATTATACAAACGTTGAACAATAGTATCCTCAAACAAATCGTAGTATAAGCTATATTTTTTATTTATTTTTTAATGATTGTATGTTTCGAGGATGTGCTTCACGGTCCTCGAATTATATGAACGTTGAAAAATAGTGTCCTCAAAGAAATCGGTGTATCCGCGATATTTCACCCTCTCGTAGGGGTGTGTTCCGGACAATTAAAATCGCTCAAACTTTTTTTGTGGTCTCTTTCAGTGTCTCAGAGCCTATAACAACGATAAAAACGGGGACCTAATTTACGCAGCCTAAGATATGATTTTTTCGAAATTTCACCCCCTCGTAAGCGCGGGTTCCAGAGAATTAAAATTGCTTAAACTTTTTTTGTAGTCTCTTTCAGCGTCCCAGAGCCTATAACGACGATAAAAAAGGGGATCTAATTTATGCAGCCCAAGATATGATTTTTTTCGAAATTTCACCCACTCGTAAGGGTGTGTTCCGGAGAATTAAAATCGTTTAAACTTTTTTCGTATTCACTTTTAGAGCCCCAGAGTCTATAACGACGATAAAAACGGGGACCTAATTTACGCAACACGAGATACGATTTTTTCGAAATTTCACCCCTCCCGTAAGGGTGGATCCTCGTAGTCGAAAATTATGAAAACGTATTTTCGGGTCTATTAAAGAACCTATCTTTTTTACGCGAATCGTCAATGAATTGTGCGCTGTGGAGTTCTGAGTTCATTGGTCCAGGGAGTTTAAACGATCTTTCAGCTCTTTCGCGTTGTAAATTATTTTTTGTTCCAAAGTAAAAAAATCGACAAAATTTAAACATCTTTTTATTATTTTAAACATAAAAGCAATGCGTTTTTATAGTATTCTTTTAGTACTCATATTATTATTTTTCAACATTAATCAGCACACATATTTTTTTTTTTTGGGAATGTAACCATGTTCGGAGCTGAGGTACAGTTTTACTCTCCAGAGATTCTTCTGTTTCTATAACCTCCTTGATTTGTGCCCCTGTTGGCATTTTGTTCGACTTGAGAAGTGATGCGAAATGACGCAACACGACCTGCCGTTGCTGTGAACTCCACCGATGCGAAGTTGCCATATTCGCCGGCTTCGTTCTTCGTATTCTTCGGCATTCGCCATAACGTCTAGTTTCGGTGCTATCTGTCATAAAAAGAAGGAAAAATACATTACGATATTGCAAACTCTTAAACGATTCTGCTACGATATTATATAGTTACTCACCGTTTTTCTTACTCCGATGTACATTGACATTAATATCGTTTTCTTCGTGTGAATCCGATTCGTCAGATGAGTCGTGATCTTCTTGGGCGATTCTTAATATTTTAGACATCCCAACAATATCCGTTTCCAGAATGGGTTGCCGATAAATTTTTTTATGGATTTTTTCCTCGTGCCCCATAAAGTTCGCTAAATCCGTAACTTGTCCGTCAGACAGGTTTAGATTGATGCATCTCGTCGCTATATGTTTTCTTAATTCCGTGCCACGAAGGGTGCTCGGAATTTTAGCATTGCATTTTGTGAAATACCCGCGCATCAAAATGCAAGCACGCAAATATCGGCAACGATCCTTATCATTGGCCGGCAATCCAAAAAGATACGGATTACTGTTCGCGACTCCAGCATCTTGTCGGTGATGAATAATCAACTCCAGGCATTCGAATATCTCTGCGTGCACGAGTACCGGTACACCTCTGCCAAGCTTTCCTCGTATTTCAAATCTTATATATTTTTTTTGCAATTTTTTTTCCTTCTTCTGTTATAGCCGCATAGGCTTCTTTGTTAGCAAACTGGTCAATCCCCTCCCAGTTTTTGAAATCCTCCAAATAGATACGCTCGATTTCACCTGGACGGCGCCGATTAAAAATTTGCAGAGAGAGTAGGGAGACTTCTGCAAGTTTTCTCCAGTTCGTGAAAGAATATTCGTCTTTCAATTCACGCAAATATTCGTTTCGTTCCGCCTTCAAGTAATCATTAAGTTTCCTCACATCATCGATCGTTGGTAAAGTTACCTTCTTTCTGCGGCTCGCTTGGGCCTGAATTTCGGCTACCGCTCGGTTGACGCTGGTTCCATAATCTTCCGCCAATAGCTTTAGGAAATCCTCGGTTCGTTTCTGTTCAATCTCAGTCTCGTTCTTGATATATTCGGAGCGTAACATATCACCGCAATACTTAAGGAGGGTCCCGAGACTCGAGGCTACTGCCGGATGCGCGAACGTCCGATTCTCTTCATTATAACCTGCTACGAGACGTACTGCTTGAATTGCGGCGTCATAATGGCGTGGCGTAAAAACATCCACAAAATTTTTGATGACGGGATTAATTTGCCTTATCCTTTCCAAAAATCGCCCGAGCAAACGAAGGCGTGCCCGTATCATTTGATAATGATGTTGATGGGTACCGTATTTTTCGCATTGTTTATTAGCATATATGATAATCAATGCGTCGTATCGGATTCCTCGAACGACGGAATCCTCTCGTAGATAAGGAAAGATTCACTTACGGACGGCTGTATTAGCCCTTTCATGAATCCGAGCCGTGATTTTTCGGCCACTGACGATAACGATTCGTTCGAACATTCCATGTTTGCCCGTACAATTACGGAAGTGATGCTGGATTACAGATTTTGCATAGTAACCTTTGCAGTTTCCGCATGCTATGAAATCTTCCGCTTTTTTTTGCATTCTTTCGTTAGGTCGTCGACAAACCAGAAGTTCCCCTGTATTGAAGCGCTTGTCATTATTAAATAAATGATTTCCTTTTTTTCTGATCGTGGCGATTATTTGTTTTCGTTCTTTGTTTTTTAAGGGAAGCCGAGAGAATTTCTGCACGTCTTCTTCATCCTTGTGGACTGATTGTAGATGGCGTGCGATCTTTGTTTGAAATGTTTGACAAAAAAAAACAGTAATTGCGTTTCAAGTATGACGCGCTCGACGATGGTGCTACGAACAAATCTTTATCGTCAGGTGCAGAAATTCCCGGTTTGTTGAGTCCGAGTGTTACGTTTAATGATTTATTTGGTATTCGTTGATGTTCAGAGTAATGTTCCGAGGATGAACAGTCGTCCGAGTCAGAGCATATCGCGTTCTCTGGTTTATATTCTTCATCTTTATCTTCTTTTGTTTTTCTTTCTGTTATTTCTGAGTCGCACGTTTTCGACGTCATTTTCGGAATTATGTTTTCTTGTTCAAATGATGAAAATTCATACGACGCGATTTCGTAATTTTCGGGCACATGGTTATCGAAATTAAAGCAGTTCTCGTTCGCCGGATTATATTCTTCATCTTCATTTCTTTTGGTTTTTTCTTCTCTTATTTCTGACTCGCACGATGTCGACGTCATTTTCGAAATCATTTTTTCTTTTTTGGATGATGAACATTCGTCCGACACGATTCCGTAGTTTTCGGGTACCTGATTGTCCAAGGTGACGTTCTGGAGAGTTATGTATTCAAGATTATCGTCCGGTGGATTATTCTCAGAACATTCCACTAAAACGTGAAGAAAAAAAAATGTAAGTATTTAAGAATTTGGAAAAACAACCATCAGTAAATTAGCTACTTACCACGATCTGATACAAGAGATGGTTCGTTTATTTTGAAGAAAGGAATTGTTACAATTTCGTCAGAAATTATTTGCGGTTTTTTTAATAGAGGAACCTGATGAGACATTTTTTCGGTTTTGTTACTGAAATCACAACTTTTTTGCGGCATTGACAGGTCGATGTGGTCTAAAGAGAAATGTTCTTGATCGTCTGCAAATTCAATTCGTGAATGACTAATGAGTACCATTACTAAGTATTTCTGATACCGTTTGATAGCACTCAATTTAAATGACGACACTTACTGATTTCGGAAATCTGTATTAAATATGTTATATTCAAATCAGGCAATTATGCTTCGTTGTCCCTTTCGTCTATTTGTATATCCATTTCTTTATGTTTTACCGGAAAAGTATCTTTTGTCAAGTTTTCATGAGAGTTGTCTGTAATGTACGAAATCTCTTAATGAATGTATTACATGTGAAAAAACTTCAAAAAGATTAAATAAGATTCGGTAGATACCTATTGAATTCACAGAACTCAATAGAGAAAAAAAATGATTCTTACTGTCGTTTCAAGGATCAAAAAGGTGAATTACAATTTTTAAAAATGTTCTTTGCAAAATTCCATAGGCTGGGTTAGAAAATGTAGTGAATTTACAATTTCATTTTTTTCGAGATCACCGTGGAAATCTACATGAAAAATCCGATAAAAGACATATTCATTGAAACGACATTTTTGTCTAGTGTAAAAAAATAGCGACAAATGAAAAAATGTATTAATTTCGGAAATAGTTTATTGATATTGAAATTCCCTTTCGATATTTAAAGAGAAAAAACAATTTTTTGATCAGATTTATACCATAGAATAAAATAACAATTAAGAAAAAAAATTAACCGTGAATTTATCCATTTTATTTTTATTTTAAAACTCGCAAGGAAATTCGTTTTGTATAGAAATTTGAAAAAGAAATTTTCTACTCCTTGAAGTATACAACTTCACAACTTCAGGGAAGAAGTTCTAGTTTCGAGGATTACAAAATAATTTTAAAAAACTTTACAAAAAACCGTTTTTTCTTGATGAATTGAAAATTGGGAATTGAATTGTTTCTCTCAATTCTGTTAGTGACAATTTATTTATTAATCTTGATGTTTTTCTGGAAAAATTTTAAAATTAAGACTAATCAATACATTCCCATTAATAAAATTGATATTAGTAGTGTTACAAGGACAGTTCTAACTCAAGATCCCTACCCCGACATTTACCGACATTTTTTAGCTCAGACACGAACCACTTAGCCGAGACCCGAACCCGGGGGGTGGGGGGGGCTATCTTTAAGAGTCCGAATGCACTGAGTCGATCCAGGGGGGGGGGGAATCTCTAACAACTGGAGGGTACCTAATCTTTATGGGTCGAGGCATTGGGAGGGGGGGGGGGGCTAGCTTTCAGGGTGGTATTGGAATGCCGCTATCTCTGGCAGCGGCGGGGCGCCTTATTTTTCATGGCGACATTTGATTGATGATTATCACTTAGACTGGCGTCTCTGTAGGGCGGGGTGGGGGGCTAGTTTTGAGGGTGGTATTAGAATGCAGCTATTCTGTATATCTGGCAGCTGCAGTGCAGCTTGTCTTGGCATTGGAATGTTGTTATCTCTAACAAGTAAATAGCGGACTAGAGCGTTAGACCTTTCAACCACACACGACGTTACCCTCCCGGGCCAGTGCGTCTGTTTGTCGCAACCTTATCGTTGGTCATAAATCATTTCTGTTTGTGTGCTAACGACCAGACCGCAGTCTGGAAAAAGCCAAGCATGAGGTCATAAAATCTTAGAGGTGCCTATGATCCGGCTGGTCCTCGACACCCGAAGGAAAATACCCCTAACAGGTGTTCTTCTGACCGCATTTATATAAGCGTTTCCCTATCACTGACTGGTGCGTGAGCAGATGTAGCGCAGGGTGGTGCGGCAGATCTTTTTTCAAACTGCGATGAAATTGGGACGAAGAGGATATTGAAAATATGGAAAAGCACGTTCGATTCGATACTCGAGCTCAAATTCATGTGATGTATGCATGGGATTATGCGTACAGAGCCGCTCACCGAGGCCGGTGGGAAGAAGTTGCACGTGATCGTGAGCGATTTAGATTAAGAATTGAAAAATGCGGCAAACTGATTGAATCTGTATTGACGGAGAAAAAAATTTAACGGAAAATGGTATACTGATATGCGCCTTCGACGTGCCTCGACCTGTTTCGAGCCCTCCCATTACCTTCGAGAGCGGATGATGCCATCTTGCATGTCTGAACACGCTTGAGCCTGCACAGTGTTTACATATTTTGACAAACCGCCGGAAAATGAGGCTTTGATTTTCATGGAATGCCGCTATGACACGCTTAGTCGCGTTCTTGCTATCAACATGGACGGATATTCTGATGGCGTTCTCGGAGCCAAATATCCGTGGGAATTATCAAGGGGTGATCTTAAGAATATAACGAAGCCTATGATTTTAAAATATTTTAGTCGATCAATTCATATGTTTTATGATCGTTTACCCGAAAATCTTCGTGCAGACGCCGAAATTATGTCATATCTGCCTTGTATGGAGCATTGGAATGCGCCCCACATCATGACTCATATCGATGGCCCTGCAGCCTCTGTACGGAATTGCGAAATGTGTCGCTCCAAAGTGGGGGTGGAGAAAAATGTGAAAAATCCTATTGGGTTCTAGTTTTGAGGGTTGGTGGGGGTTGAGAATTCGGAAGGCCTATATAAGCTCAAGATGCACACCTGAACTGCAACCGTTTACATGCAAGACAAGCAACGTGAGCTGAAAGAACGATTGCTCCTGCTTTTGAAAAATATTGAGGAAGTGAAAAATCTTATACGTTGGAGAGAGGATCTGGGATTCATTACAAACAGATTAAAAAATACATCAATAAGTTGAAATGGATTTTACAAGTATCAACAAGGTGGGAATAATGGCGGAATTTTTGCCAACAAAAAAATTGGCTGAACTCCCCGTTCAGGCAGATCATCCGATCTCCGACCTGAGAATAGTCGAAACGAAATTCGGGAGGAGGATCGTGGCGGATATCACCAACGAATTCTCTGTATTCTTACCTGCAAGATTTGTGAAGGCATTCGACGAGAATAAGGAAATATTCAAAGAGATCATTGACGCTGCGCATACAAATCAGCTCTACATGAATTACTTCGGTGGGAAGTACAACAGCGTAGAATTCAAACGCATCTGACGCCATCAAACCATCAATCCATCGCGCCTACTATGGGCTCGTGACTCTACGCGAACGATGGTTGCAATGAAAAAAGTGTTTGAATCCATAAGTGTACATTCCCAGTAAACACAGTAATATTGCAGCAATGTAACGGCAACATAACCGAATATTACAAGTAATATTACCTGGATGTTACATGTAAATTGCATGTAACTTGCCATTTCCGACTCAGCAATATAACATGTTATGTAACGTGTTATATACCCGGTATGTAATAGTTATATTACAAGGTGATGTAACAAAAGTCATAAAAGTTATATAAATGCAATATTCTAAAATAATATGATGAAATATAAGATTATTATTAAATAATTTTTGCATTTCATCATCTTATTTTGTCATTTTTATAGGTTATAGAAGAGTTACACTGGAAAAAAAAGAATCTTGCACGGATTTCTCGACAGGATTTTATTGTCCTCGACGGGGATTCGAACCTGCGACCTTCGTATCTATCCTACCTATCTACCTAACACGCTACCGACTGTTTATGAACTCTGATAATTCATATCATGTATTTGACACGCCGGAGAATTCTTGATCAGTTGTATGTTGGGAGCTACATGCCATAATATTATATGCATATGTTATTTCATATCAGGACATAAATAATCATATTATGATTATACAAACACATTAAACAATATATTTAACATTTGAAATGTATGTACATGATACTGCTTTAAAACTGAAAATTTGAATAGGGTCCAAAATGCTTTTGATTTTTTCATCCGTTACATGTTGATATGATGAATGTTAGTTATATACAGATATAATGCTACAACGCATTATAACGTTCACATAACCTGCACGTTACGAATGTTATATAAAAAATGGTACAAACATGTTGCGTAAACGTTACAAATCTTAGTTATACAGCTGTAACGCTAAAACGCGTTCATAACCTTCACATCACATGCTTATAACGAATGTTATATAAATGTCGTTACAAGTACGTTATGTCAATGTTACACATGTCAGTTATACAACTGTAACGGAACAACACTTTGTAACGTTCACATAACCTGCACATTACGAATGTTATATAAAAAGTGTTATAAGCCTGTTCTGTAAACGTTATAAATTTGAGTTATAAAACTGTAATGCAACAACGTTATATAACATTTACATTGCCTGCATATTACCAATAATATATAACATATTATTCTCATGTTAGGTAGCAGTTACATCACACAGCTATTGCATTGTGACAATTACATGTAACTTCCATGTTATATTACTGTAATGAAACGTGTTCACTGGGTTGTGTTCTCATACATTATAGAGGTTTTTCCCCGCAGTATGTAAGTGAGCGTCGAATATGCCGCATTATTACGCACGTTCCGGTAGTGTTTAACGGTTTTATAAAGCATACGTTTCGTGATATAATCGAAAACTCTTTTCTTGCAAAGTGAGAAAAAAAAATTTCAAATTTTCTGTCACAGTAAGTATGATCGTAATCAACTGCATATATTTAGGCAATAATGTTTTGTTTTATATCTCAATCGCGTGTTAGCTAGATTTATAACATTTCATATAAAATGGTTATTTCGGTGACTAACGTCACCGAAGTGACCATAAAATATCAAATATGAAATTAGTATCGAATCGTTTTTTTTGTAACACATGTGCAATACGTAGGTAACCTCGAATGCCGGTTCTTTGCTACTGCTTTAAGATTTTAATAAATATTTGTTGAGAAAAAAAAATATCAAATTTTCTGTCACAGTACATATGATCGTAATCAATTTGATATATTTGAACAATAACGTCTCGTTTTATAATCTCGATCGTGTAATAATGAGATTGATAAAATTTCATATTGAATGGTTAATGACTACTGTGATCGAAGTGACCATAGGATATCAAATATCGAATCAGTCCAAAGTCGTCTTCTTTGTCACTTATGTATAATACGTAGTTAACCTCTAAGATCGGTTATTTGCTACTTCTTCGAGATTTTAATAATTATTTATTGAGAACAAAACATTTCAAATTTTCTGTCACAGTACGTATAATCGTATAACAAATTGTATATATTTGAACAATAACGTCTCGTTTTATAATCTCGATCGTGTGATTATGAGATTGATAAAATTTCATATCAAATGGTTATTTCGGTGACTAATGTCACCGAAGTGGCCATAAAATATCAAACATCGAATCAGTACAAAGTTGTCTTCTTTGTCACTTATGTGCAATACGTACTCAGACTCTAACACCAGTTATTTTCTACTTCTTCGAGATTTTAATAACTATTTTTTGAGAAGAAAACATTTAAAATTTTCTGTCACAGTACGTATAATCGTAATAAACTTCATATATTTAGACAATAACGTATTGCTTTATATTTTGATCGTGTATTTCCGAGATTTATATCATTTCATATCAAATGGTTATTTCGGTGACTAATGTCACCGAAGTGACCATAAAATATCAAATATTGAATTAGTATCGAATCGTCTTCTTTGTCACTTATGTGTAATACGTAGTTAACCTCGAATAGCGATTATTTGCTACTTCTTCGAGATTTTAATAATTATTTATTCAGAAGAAAACATTTTAAATTTTCTATCGCAGTATGTATAATCATAATCAATTGCATATATTTGGATAATAACGTCTTGTTTTATATCTTGATCGTGTGTTTGCGAGATTTATAAAATTTTATATTGAATGGTTATTTCGGTGACTAATGTCACCAAAGTGACCATAAAATATCAAATATCGAATTAGAACCAAATCGTCTTCTTTGTAACTTGTGTAAAATACGTAGTCAATCTCGAATACCGGTTCTTTGCTACTTCATCGAGATTCTAATAGTTATTTATTGAGAAAAAAAATTTCACATTTTCTTTCGCAGTACGTATAATTGTAATCAATTGTATATATTTGGACAATAACGTCTCATTTTATATCTCAATTCTGTGTTCTTGAGATTTATAACATTTCATATCGAATGGTTATTTCAGTGACTAATGTCACCGAAGTGACCATAGAATATTAAATATAGAATTAGTACCAAGTGGTCATTTTAATAACTTATTCGCAATACGTAGTTAACCTCGAACACCGGTTCTTCGCTACTTCTTCGAAATTTTAATAATTATTCATTGATTTTTTTTAGATTCATTCCAATAAAAAAATAAAGAAAAGATGAGAGAAAGAAAAAATAAAGCGAAATTAAAAAAACCAACAGAGAAAAGAACAACAGGTAAGAATTTCGTAATATTCCCTTTCTTCTTATTCGGCTCCATTTTTTTGTATGTTCCGAATATATCGAATCATAATATCATACTGTATGTATCGAATCATAATTCCTTATGTAATATAATGGTTATCAATTTATTTACAGATTGCTCAGACTCCTCGAATCGCAGAGTAACTCGAGCCTTTCATAATTCTGGGAAGCGAATTACGCGATCACAAAAAAACGACAATAATGACTTTGAATCTTTGGAAAGTTCAAAGCCCAGAAAACTTACGAAGAATACTTCTACACCAAAAACTCACAATCCGAGTAAGTAATCAATGATTAACTCATATTAATTTTCGGTCTTAATTACATACTTAATCTCGTTCCGTAGAGAATAAAGATATTCAGCATCAGTCAGCAGAAATGAAGCGCGATGACACTGCGCAGAGAAAAAGTGAACCAACTCCAATTGATGATGAGCTTCAAAATAGTTCTTTGGCAGTGATCGTCAGCGTCAATGCAGGCTCTGGAGATAATTTCGAAAATGCTTCTACCCCACAAAGTGACCATCATGCAACAAATCACAATGGAAATGTTCTTATACACGATTCCTCCGGTCAGTTATCCGAACTGCAAATGGATGTGACTGAGAGTATTTTGATCAGTGAACAATTATTACTTCCACCTGCGAATACTCAAAGCCTCGAAGATAAAATTTCGATCTCCATTCCCACATACTCGTCGTACAATGGTCCAGAAATGGGAGATATAGAAGAGAATGAGCGGCTCTCCTTACATTAAATTATCGAGGCCAGTTTCAGTGATTCAGAGCTTGGATTTGAAAAAAGACCAGTGGATATACAAAATATTGACGACGTCATAAATAACCTCGATGATCCTGAATTAACTATCAGTGATGGAGTTGATACTGTGATAAACGAAAATTGGAGCAATGTCTCTGGTTCTGAAAATTTCGAAAGTATCAATCCATATGCGATTCATCAAGAAAATTCTTCATCTTCCGACGAGTTCAACGTGACAAATGACGAGAAAAATTACGATAGTGTGAATTCAACTATCGACGATCGCAACGATGATACATTCAATATCACCAATGAAGAACAGGACGGTACAGTTACCAGCGGAAAATTTTCTGAATCCGACAGTACACCGGTGAATTTATCTTCTAATCTGGCAGTCAAGACTGGTGCAATTGACGATCAAAAGCTCTTTGCAATGCCAGGTGTTTTGAAAAGTAAATTGAGTTTTTGCATGTATTGCAAAAAACTGCAAACGGTCATTAGCCGTCATTTGGAGACAGTCCATCGAGATGAGCCGGAAGTGAAGAAATTCGCTGTTCTAAAAAAAGGTCTGTAAATTAAATTATATTATGATAAATAGTAAATATAAATAAATAGTAAATATAATATAATAAAATATAATAAATGTAATAGTAAATATAAATAAATTGTAAATATAATATAATAAAATATAATAAATATTATAGTAAATATAAATAAATAGTAAATATAAAGTGATAAATAGTAAATCATGATCATATTATTATCTAACATTATTTAATTTTTAGGAACTTACGAAAGAAAACAAATTATAGAAACGTTGAAAAATCAAGGCAACAATCTGTACAACATGGATGAGAGGTATAATAAAACTGGAGAATTGCTGGTATCCCGAAGACCAAGGGAGCGTAGAACGGCCACCGAGTACAGAACTTGTCACAACTGCAAGGGTTGTTTCTCCAGAAACACGATCAGACGTCATTTCAAAAGATGTGTTGGATCATCAAGTAAACACAAACGCCACAATATTGTTCTTTCTCGACGGATTGAAGGTCGCCTCCACGAAGAAGCATGTGAACGTTTCGTCAAAATTTTCTCAGTATTAAGAGAAGATGAAATCACCAGATTAGTTCGGTATGACGAGTTGCTGGTTAAGTTTGGCAATGCCATGTGCGACAAATATAAAAAGCCGCAACAGGAGGCAATGATCAGGAATCGTATAAGGACACTTGGCCGGTTATTAAAAGCGATGAAAGAAGTAAATTCAGCTATCACAGACTTCATGTCAATTTACCATCCCACCCTCTACAGGACGATGATTACCGCCGTGAAGAACCTGTCAGATTTCAACGACGAAACGGGTGAAGTTGAAAACTCGTCTATCGCCATTAGCATCGGTATTTACGTCACAGCCGTTGGTGAATTTTTGAAGCTCCTTACTATTGAAAAAGACGATGATGCTCATCAAAAACTTGTCGAGAAATACTTATTCTTGCACAAATCTCAATACACTACACGTGTTAACCGAGTTGCTCTTGAAGCGCAAGCTAAGAAGCATCGAGAACTGAAGAAGCCTTTGCCGAAGACAGATGACATTCGAAAATTGTCTGACTACGTAAACGAGAACAGGAGGGCTGCCTATGGAAGATTGCAAAAAAAATATACCTATGAAGACTGGTTGAAACTTCTCCAATATACCCTAATATCTATCCAGATATTCAATCGACGTCGATCAGGAGAAATCGAGCGAGCTGAGATCAGTGACTTGAAGAAGATTGAAAAAATCAATGAGAACACGAATCTGGAATTATACAACCAACTCACGGAGGAGCAAAAGGCTACCGTTTCAATTTACTCGAGATTTATAATTACCGGTAAATTGCAACGCGACGTTCCTGTTTTACTCGACAGAGAAATGGAGGACTGTTTGAGCTTATTAATATCCTACCGTCAAGCTGCTAGAATTCCAGCAAAAAATCCTTATGTTTTTGGCATCCCTGGTTTTGAAGATGGTCGTCTTAAATATTTGCGAGCATGTTCACTCATGAGACAATACGCGCAGGAGTGCGGAGCCGAACATCCTGAGAGACTTCGGGGTACAAGCTTAAGGAAGCATATGGCAACTACTTGCGCAGCTCAGAACGTCAACGAAAATGAAATTACAGATATTGCCAATTTCATGGGCCATGCAGAGACCATTCACAGATCTCATTATCGGCAATCGGTGGTCTCGCGAGATGTAATTGGCGTATCAAAACTTTTGCGCTCCGCAATGGGCTATGACAATACGCCAGTAATAGATGACGCCAGTGTTCCAAAGGTTCAAAATAAAAGAAAAATATTAACGGAAAAAAAAGTAAATCACGAGCATTATTCAAGTGAATCAAGTGATTCATCAGCATCACCTCCAAAAAAACAAAAAAGAAAGTCATCAATACCGAACAAAAAAAAAATTCCAAGCCCAAATCCAAAAAAGTCCAAGTGATATAAGGGACAAAAAAAGTAAAAAACGATGGTTGCAACAGGAGAGAAATGCTGCTCTTTATGCATTTGGAACGTTGATAAAAGAAAATAAATCGCCTTCCACGAGAGCCATTAAAAAATTTTTAGAGGAAAACAAACACGTTGAACGAACGATCGAGCAAGTAAGGACATGGGCATCAAATGAGAAAAAGAAATGGAACATGGATCAGTGAATCTCGCTTGAAAAAAATTTCGTTTTATTTTTATTTTTATTTTTTTCTGAAACATTCTTTTTCTTTTATTTCTGTTCTAAAAAAAATATGGAAAAAGATGTGGATTGGTAGGATTTTTTTTTATTTTGAGTTTTATGTACTAAAGTTTTCTGTACTAAAAAAAAAATTTGATGGTGTTATCAAAACAAAAAGTGTAACATGTGTAAAAAAATGTACTATGTTTTTATGTACTAAAAAAAAATATGAAAAAAATGTGGATTGGCAGGATTATTTTTTATTTTTTTTTATTTTGAGTTTTATGTACTAAAGTTTTCTGTACTAAAAAAAAGATTTGATGGTGTTATCAAAACAAAAAGTGTAACATGTGTAAAAAAATGTACTAAGTTTTTATGTACTAAAAAAAATACGAAAAAAGATGTGGATTGGCAGGATTATTTTTTATTTTTTTATTTTGAGTTTTATGTACTAAAGTTTTCTGCACTAAAAAAAATATATGATGGTGTTATCAAAACAAAAAGTGTAGCATGTGTAAAAAAAATGTACTAAGTGTTTATGTACTAAAAAAAGTATATGATGTTGATTACAAAAATATATGATGATGTTATCAAAACAAAAAAATGTAACATGTGTAAAAAATGTACTAAAAAAAATATATGATTTGGATTATAAAAATATATGATGGTATCATTAAAACAAAAAAATATAACATGTGTAAAAAAATGGGTAAAATAAAATTCGTTTACCGTTCTTTCTTCTTCATTCTTCTTTATTATTTCTAATTTATAAAGTATTAATTTTCTCTAATGATCAGTTTTGCGACTTTGGTCACAGAAATTGATAATCAGTTAACTACTATAAGTTCTAGTCACGAAAATAGCCAGAAAATATAATGTGGTCAATTTGATCACTTTCCCAGAATATATATTATTTCTGTCGTTGTCATCGAAATACCTCTTTAATGTTTGTTGGATATTTCGATGACGGTCATTAAAATGTCCACTAAACATAAAATGTGTTGTTCCGTGACTCTTTAAAAAATTCCATGTATATACTAAAAAATCATTTTGATGACCGTCATGGAAATACCCAGTTAGAATGAAAGCATAACGGTGACGGTCCTGGAAGTGACCAAAAGTCACGGAAATGTCCAGTTAAGGCCGTCCTCTAGTTTCTCGGCTGTTTTTTTTATGGCTTTTTCAATAATTTTTTTACGGGCAAAGCATCGAAATAATCAATCTCATTATTTTTGCATAATCTTTATTAACATTTAAATAAGCTTTACAAATTTTTTGAAGTCAAAATATATAATAGAATAGCAGTTCAAACGCGTTTTTCTCGAAACACCATTTTTCGAAACGGTAACCACGATATTTCAGAAACTATTGCACCGATCTTGTTCAAATTTATACAGCATCTTTAATATGTTATAAGCCAGCGATTGAACTAGGATTATCATGATTGCTTCGATAGTTTTTTTCGTACGAGCGAAAAACTTAAGAAAAAATGAGTAAAAAATAGAATGTAATTTTCAAAAGTGTATAAAAAAGTCAATTTTTGTAATTTAGAATTCACTCTAGTTCAATCGCTAGTCTTGAATATGAAGATTAAAATGCCGTTTGGTTTTTTGATTTCGGATAAGCAGAACAGCCGCAATCTTGGTCACCGTCAAGCACCTCTTTTACTTGATGTCTTCCTGTCGGCCACTATAACTGCTATTCTATTATATATTTTGACTTCAAAAAATTTGTAAAGCTTATTTAAATGTTAATAAAGATTATGCAAAAATAATGAGATTGATTATTTCGATGCTTTGCCCGTAAAAAAATTATTAAAAAAGCCATAAAAAAAACAGCCGAGAAACTAGAGGACGGCCTTAATATCAAAGAATGTCTCCAAACTGGCCAGATGGAAAACATATATATATATATATTAGGGTGATTCAAATAAAATCGATGTTTTTTTTTTCGTATAAATTTGATAGCTGTTAGTACTTGTCAAAAAAGTAACTCTCTCCAAATTTGAGCTCTTAAAAAATTTTTTTAGAGGTCGCGCAAGTGACTTTTTTATTTTTTTTTTCGATCGGGGCTAACAATCACGATTTAAAAATTTCTATTTTTCCGTTCTGCATAGAAAAATATCAGTACCTGATGAAGCAGTGGTTGTCCCAAAATTTGGGCTCATAAAAAAAAAATTTAATGGCCGCGCAGGCGATATTGAACTTTTTCGTTTTTTAAATCAGGCTGAAAATCATGATATAGATGTTTAGATTTTCCGGTGTCACGACAAGAGATATCACTACTTTATAAAAAGTGAGTTTCCCGAAATTTGGGTGCTAGAAAAAAGTTGAGGGGTTGAGCAAGTAATTTTTCTATTTTTATAATCAATTCTCGTTAAAATTCATGATATAGAAATGTCGATTATACGCTGTGGTAACAACAATTATTGGTACCCAATGGATTAGTTGTTCTATAACAATTTCGGTTCTTGTAGAAAATGTAACAACTGTCGCAAGCAAGTTTATAACATTTTTTTCTAAATTTTCATGATGATGTTTGTTAAAAATCATGATGAAACCGATTTTGAACGGAGAAAACAATAAAAAAATACGATAGGAAATGTTTATTCCAATAAATATGGCACACATTTGTCGGAATATTGTAATAAATTTTTAATTAATTAATTTTTTTTTTTTTAATTAATTCGCCGCTCGATATAGAACTACCTTAAATACTTAAATATATTGAGGGAGAGCAGTGGCTTAGTGGGTGAGGCTCTGGGTTCGCACGCAGCGGACCCGGGTTCGAGCCCCACGGCCGACACCGATGGAATTTATTCTATGTGTTTAATCTGCAAACCCGGTGGTTCGGATCCCACCAAAACAAATGCCCAAAAACACCTTTCTGTGATGGGTGGGTGGTCGGGGTACGGCTCTGGAGCACTCCCGCAGCGGTTCTTATCGCTCGGAAGGTGGCCGCTTAGCCGTGCACTGACTTACCCACTGAATCACAGTAAAGGAGGAGCTCGCTTAGGTCTCCTCTGGAGACCGCGCTTGAGTTTACTCGCGCGGCCACCAGGGGGGAACTAGGGAGACTCCGACCTGTATCGGCGGAAGGTTTTCTGCAGTTTCCCTCCGTCCTCGGCGAATGCGATACAGGATAAAATGGTGAAGGAGCGATGCGGCTGCAGACGTATGATCGCGAGGAGGAGTAGGTGGTGATAATAATGGTCGGAGCAGGCGGTTGATGGTCGGAAAGTATACGAAATCACCACCCTTGTAAGAACCCCCCAGAGGGGGTGTGCAAGTAAAACTCGACATTATTATTACTTAAATATATTGATTCGTTACTAGAATATGTAATCCTAACAACTTGGAATTCTAAAACACGTACGCAATGTATTATATCGCGCGTGAATAACGTATAAATAACGTATCAATAAAAATTTAAAAAATGTTGTTCAACGCGTTATTTTTTAAATTCTTAGCCAAATGAATACACTTACATCATTATAAATTACATGAAAAGTTAGTTGTTAGTTGTTTTTTTTTTAAATAAGTGCCAACATCCTTTGCTGCAGCAATGAAAAATCGAAATATCTATGCTACAAATTTCAGCGAAAAATGAAAAAAATAAATTTAAGTGACATGCACGGCCATTAAATTTTTTTTTATGAGCCCAAATTTTGGGACAACCACTGCTTCATCAGGTACTGATATTTTTTTATGCAGAACGGAAAAATAGAAATTTTTAAATCGTGATTGTTAGCCACGATCGAAAAAAAAAATAAAAAAGTCACTTGCGCGACCTCTAAAAAATTTTTTTAAGAGCTCAAATTTGGAGAGAGTTACTTTTTTGACAAGTACTAACAGCTATCAAATTTATACGAAAAAAAAACATCGATTTTATTTGAATCACCCTAATATATATATATATATATACATATATAAATAGGATTAAAGAAAAAGCAACAAAAATGTGCCACTCTATGATGAGTTAGGACGAAGGGCTCAGTCAGTAACGAAAACTGCAATTGATGTGGAAAAAAAGAAAGTAGAGATTTCTCGCAAAATCTCTATCCTCAAGTGATTACAGGTTTTATTACTGATCGAGGGGCTATCCATCACCTTAAGTTTGAGTAATTCTGCAATGAGCTGGAAAACGGAAGACGACTGTCGTATGCATACAATAGCAGTACTACACTACGGGATACAACTGATGAGAATTTAATGCTCTCAATGAAATGTTTCAAAGTGCCTTTAACGTAAAATAGTGTTTAAAGGTGGCTGAAACATCCCGTTTGATAGAATAATCGAACAGTGATGCAGGTGCACGGGCGCACCGACGGTAGGCATAGTTTTGGAAATCATAAATTTCACTTACCTGTACAAATTATGAATTCGCCTCAACAGTTATTTTTGCCACTTCTTCTATAGTGTTTCATTAATACACTCCTTGAAATAGGCAATTCTACACCATCCCATCTAATTGATGACACTTAACATGATGTAAAACGGATCTGATAACGGATCCGTTATCAGATTTGCCGAATTGAAGATGGCGGATCCGAGATGGCGGACGAAACAATCAAAATTCTATATTTTCCAATGAATATTGATAGGCAGGGGTTTTCAAGGGCGAATTGAATTGAAGTCGGCAAATCTCACAACGAATCCGTTATCAGCGCCCCCAAAAACCCTCGTATACCGCTTATCACGCGAATTCCATTGGACCAGATGGTTTCGCCCGGATGAGTGGAAAATACATAAAAAATTTCGGCTTTAAGCTGCCATATTGGACTCTGCGATCTTGAATTTCATGATTTTCACTTATGGATTTTAAAGATTAGGGTCCATGGACGCGGAAATTTTCACCTCCCCAGAGAGGTGCTCATCGAATTTCGATGAATAAACAAACATTTCGATTAAATAAACAAACATAACTTTGTCAGATTGTATTTTTTGTTAATTCTGAATGCTGAGAAAATTTTGCATCCCAAATGATTATTCAGAAATTGTTTCTGGATGGATTTCATGGAAGGAATAGCCGCTGAAAAATAGGACGAAAGAGTGTCCGTTCTGGACTTAATGGGTTAATTGTCACAGACCAAGTTATCAAGGTGAAAAGCACATAATTTATTTTGTAATTTACTGAATGATTTCTCGTATGGTCAGGGTTTATGGAAGGAGAAATTGAAAAATTAATTGGAGATTGTTGTGGGATCGATTCCACGTCCGTTGGATTTCTTTGAAAAAATTTATATCGAATCAGGGGTAGGTATGTCCCATGTGATGTTTTTAATTAATTACGATGATTTTTTTATCGCCTCGGGTCTAATAAAGGTTACAGAACCTAATGCGGCTTCTCGAAGCGGTCGAGCGTGTAAAAACGAATCTGGGAGAACAAATTTTGTAGAACGAACCTCTACACCCGAATTCTGTAGAAACGAACCTCCAGAACCGAACTCTGTAGAAACGAACCTCCGGAACCGAGTTCTGTAGAAATAAATCTCCACAACCGAATGTTTCACCTGCATGCATTTACTTATTTATAAAAATTTCATTACATATACGGAACTTTTAGCGATCGAAATGTTACCTTACTTGTGTAAAAAAAGCTTTAATTAATATAGAACAAAATTATTTAATCAGCAACGGTGGCCCGATTTGACGTCTCGTGGTAACTGCTTATCGTTTTTGCTAAGACGCGCCGCTTCATACGTAAGGGCATAAAAAATTCAAAAACTGTCGCATCTCAAAAAGTAAAGGCATTACAGGTTTCTCAGAAAATTTATTACAAATAATTTAACCAAAAAAAATTTTTAATCTTAATTATTTGTTAAAAAATACGGTGTTCAATCATTGGAACATAGAAAATGCAGTATGTCCAAATTATTGAACACTCGAATTCTCCAGGATGGCGTCATGAAACCCATCAAAACATCAAGACAGTTAACGTGTGACATATCGTGTGAATCGGATTTATTCAAACAAAAACTGTAAGTTCCTGAATAAACTTACCTTTATTCTTTTAATAATAACTTTAAGATAAATAAATAAATAAACATAAAAACGAGGAAGCTCAAAAGAAAAATAAAATAAAGTTCGAGTTGAAAAGCAAAAATAAACCAAATGCGAATGAACCAAAAACCTGTCAAAAGGGACTAAATATATATTTTTGTATTTTTACATGATTAATAAAAGATATTTAAGGGTTTGATTTTGCTTTTATTTCTTAATATTGTACCCAAAATAATATTTTCAGAACGGAAAAAGAATTCTCGAGAGTGTTCAATTACTGGGACATGCCTGTTCAATATTAGAGACATAGGCACTTCCAGTGTTTAATAATTGGGGCATTTGCATGCTTCACATTTTTATTCTTTTTTTTCATTTGAAATCATTTAAAAATAATTTAAAGGGTGATTTTTCGAAAGTAAAAATATCAAAGTATCATTTGAACATGAAAGCGATGGTTTTTTTCTTGATTTTATATTTTTTCTCACCGAATTCAATCCCACAGATCCTTAGCTGTTCGATAATTGGGACATTTACCTTAAATTTGGCCCAGGTTTAAAATTCTGAAAATTTTTCCATAAAATCTAGGAATAAAAAAAAGTATTTTTATCGCAGTTACAGAGCGGGCAGAGAATAATTTCTATTCTTTTTTTGAAGGAAAAAAAAATTGTTTTCAGAATTTTGAAAAATTAAAAATGTCAATGATTGTTTATTGTAGAAAAAAAAAGAAAAATAAAATGTCTCTTGGTAAAAATTTTTTTTACCATCAAAATATGGGGGAAAAAAAATTTACTACGCGACATTTTATTTTTTTTTCTCTACAATAAACTATCACTGACATTTTTAATTTTTCAAAATTTTGAAAATAATTTTTTCAAAAAATAAATTTGGCCCAGGTTTAAAATTCTGAAAATTTTTCCATAAAATCTAGGAATAAAAAAAAGTATTTTTATCGCAGTTACAGAGCGGGCAGACAATAATTTCTATTTTTTTTTTTTAATTAAAGGGAAAAAAATTATTTTCAAAATTTTGAAAAATTAAAAATGTCAATGATAGTAGATTGTAGAGAAATAGAAAAGAAAAATAAGATATCTCTTGGCAAAAACTTTTTTTACCATCAAAATATGGAAAAAGAAAAATACCAAGAGACATTTTATTTTTTATATATATAAATTTATATTTATATATAATATTTATATTATTTATATACAATTTATATTATATATAAATTATTAAATTTTATTTAAAATATATAACGTATAATATATATAATATGTATAAGATATATAATATATATGTAATATAAACCTGTATATATATTAGGGTAGATCAGAAAAAAAAAAATTTCGACACGCCTGGATAAAATAAAGTTGATGTGTGTGTTCAACTTTTAAAACATCAATATTTTAAAAGTTCGTCAAAAAAAATAAACAAAAAAACGCCAACGTAGAAACACCGTTTTAATAGAAAGAGGCGAGTGCGCGTCGCCGTGATTTCTGTTTCATTCTCATTCGCCCTCATAGCGAAACCGAAATACGGAAAAGTAGAGAGAGAGAAAAAATGTTTCCCGTTTCATTCTCACTCATGGAGCGTATTCGGAGGCGCATGCGCGCCAGCGCTCCCAACCCTGCAATGAGTAAAAGCGAAACGGATATGTTTGTCTGTCCCTCTCTATAAGCCAGCGGCGTAGAACTCGAAAAATTACAGGGGTTGAATTTTTTTGTAACTCGAAGGGCACAATAGTTAGGAGAAAGTCGTCAGAGACTTTTTTGTTCGAAATTTTGCAAAAAAATTATGGCGGAAAAAAAAATTTTTTGAAGCGAAATTAACGATATGAAAATTTTTAAAATTGTTATAACTCGTAAACCAATAAGTGGAAAATTTTTTAAAAAATTAAAAAAAAGGTGATATTTTTTCCGATTTTTTGCTACAAGAAAAGTTGAAAAATAATCATTTTTCGATTTTTTATGAATTTTTTAAGATTTTCATCTTTGCACAATTGTAAAATCTTAAATATTAGGATTAGCGGAAAAAGTGATGGAACATTATTTACGTAAAATTTTACGCTCTACAACTTTTATTCTAAACTTTTTTCTTTATCTTTCGTCGTTTACGAGTTAACGGCAAAAATCGAGTTTTAAGGGGGTAGTTTGACACTTTTCCACCCGACCCCGGGGGGTGAGAACTTTGGCACTTCACACCTACTTTTATGAGGGTCTCATACCAATTATATCTAAAAATTAGCCACTCGACTCGAAAAGTCGATTTCAGGACGATTTTGACTGGACTATCTCGATCCGAGCGGTTCTCCGCTTGGAGCCCACATTATGTTATCGAATATACTTTGGTTCCCATTCTCGTCTACGCTTTAGCTACTGTTTTCGAAAATGAGATTTCTTTTATAATTTAGTCCCTTTCATTATCGTGTTTGCATTTTCGTTATCGGATAGACTCTTTGCGTTATTACTTGATTTATTGTATTCCCGAGTCTACTTATTTTTCGTTTTGGTATCTCTTCGAATTTGCGGGTCTACTCTGAAAAAATGCTTTTGAATAATTTGCGTGCTATCGAAAGAATATGAATAAACTAGCCTGAACCAAGGTCTCATACATTATAATTTTTGCGTTGAGTTTCATTATTTCTGTTTGAGTTTCGAAGGCACTTGAAAGTTAGCCAGCCGTCCATGCCCTCTCACCACAACCTACACACTGAGCGAATCGGGTATACCGTCACCGATCTCGCCATCCGACACGCCGGCGTCCCTTTTTGTTTCGTTTCGTTTCCGTTAACTTTAGTTCAGATTACGTTGAGCGGGTTTGGTAATTCCCGCCGTTGAATAAAAAGATTACCTGGTGCTCAACGGCTCTCCCGGCGCCGAGGATGGTGAGATGGGCCGAAGGTAACGCGAATTGCGAAATTCCCGTTACAAAGTATAGGATATGTTAACCCTCTGGGCTATTGAGCTGACATGAGAGGGTTAAGGACGAGCGGGCAAGGCTAAAACTGCCCAAGACAAGTCCGTAAGAATGTGATTATTCCTGCAATATTAAAGCACCAGTGAAAAAATGCGATTACAGTTTTCGTTATCAATCACCACCATTTCACATTACCTTAAAATGCAATGTCGCTTACGTCACATTTTCTCTAGATCCTTCAATTCATTATGTTATCATTAAATAAGGATTTGAAAAGTACGGAAGCTTTCTGTAGAAGACATTCTAAAATTGCCTTATGATTTCTTAATTTGATTAAACTGAATACTTCGTCGGGTATTTCATTAATGAATTAATTCTGAGAATTCATTTTTCGAAGATATTGGCTTCGATGTTTTTCGTCCACTTATCTGGTTGAAATTGCCTCAAATCTCATTTATAAACACTGTTCACAAACCAATCCATTGAAACGCTGTATTATATATTGTTGATAAATATTCGAAATAAAGAGAGCTTCAAATTTTTTATTCTTACATAGCGCGACTGTTATTCCCAGGGTCGTTCTTTACTTTTTGCGTGCCTCAAACTATAGGCCGGTCGAACGAACATTTTTTCCCCGTACATCTGAATTGAATTTGAAACTTTTCGTTTTAGCGTTATTGAATAGTCAACAGCGTTGGTAATAATATACCAATTTTGTGATTACCAAACCCCTACGTTTTTGCCAAAAAAATTAAACGATCAAACGAACTTACCTGTTGTGAAGTTCGATCGTAATTATATGTAGAGTCTCGTTTGAGATGATTACATCGTAGTACCGTCTACTTCACACGCTAGTGTCACGAATATTCAGAGCTTAACAAAAAAGGATCGCCTGGTTCCCATGACGATGCGGTCGTTGCCTCTCCAAATCATATTGTTTAAAGTAATCCCATTCAGATTCAAATAATAAAATCAATACATTTCAATAAATGAAGGGAGAGGGAATAGTAAAAATAAAAAACGTTCCAAGGGTGGGATGTAATCATCTCAAACGAGACTCTACATATAATTACGATCGAACTTCACAACAGGTAAGTTCGTTTGATCGTTTAATTATATTACGAGTCTCGTTTTCGAGATTACATCGTAGATGTTCAGAGATAACTTATTTTATTATTTTGAATAGCCTTAGGCAACATAAAACAACTTTTATCGAGGCCAACGGTCTCTCAAAGTACAATGCACACCTCATAAAAAACAACCAGTATTATCCTAACCAATGAACGGTTAAGGCTATGCGAATACAGTCGCTGCAAACTCCTTCCTGCCCGACTTAATCGGTCGATTATAATATTTTGCGAATACCTGCGAATCCTTAGACCACCCGGCGGTATTTCTTATCGCGCTGATATCTAAGCCTTTTGCTAAAGCGGCCGACGTAGACGCGTGCCTTGTACTGTGTGCCGTAAATTCGGGACCTACGCCACTCTTCGCTAACACTGATCGAATCCAACGACTTATTGTTTGTGTACTCGCCGATTTGAAGGGCCTCCTTGAAGTGATTAACACATTATTGCAATTGCCTCGAAGCGGTTGCGTTATTTCCAAATATCTTTCCAACGTGCTCGCTATGCACAGTCTGGGCTGTTCGCGAAAATACGGCAATAACAAAAGCGGCTGAAAAGCCCCGGGGCGCGACGTTTTTATGATGTCTGAGATCTTTATCTCGATTCCCTGCGCCGAGTGAAAAATATTATCGAGTCTCATGAGCGAGAAGGTTTGCACTCGATGAGCCGTACCCAAGGCTAGCAGTGTAACTAACCTCTCCGACAATAGTTGAATGTTCAATGATTCAAGAGGGTATAAGTTCGCAATGAACGTAAGTACTATGTTGACATCCCATGTTTCGTCGTATCGAGGTTTCATTGGTCTAAGCCGAAAAATACCTTTAAAAAATCTACTGATGATCCGATCGTTAGTCACATCGTTCGCTGATATCAACGAAATTGCCGATCGTGTCGAGTTTAGTGTGCCATAGGAGGCTCCTAACCCATATCTTCTCTGTAGAAATTCAAGAATGCGGATCGAGTTCGCTTCGTAAATGTCCGTTTCCGTCTCCTGACAGAAATTTACCCATAACCTAATAGGTCCCGCGTACTGCTTCCACGTACTCTCGGCGAGTGAAGCCAACAAAGTCTCGATCACTGGATCCGAGAATTTTTTGCGGCGGTAAGATTCGCGGACAATTTCCCGGCAATCAATCCCAGAGACTTCTGTAATGGATGTTTTAGAGACCTACAAGGAGACAATAGAAGCCCTTTAGCGGGAGGGAAGATTATGGGTTTCCCTACTAGAAGGTCCATAAATATAGGGAACCATGGTTGAGAAGGCCAATTTGGCACTACCGCCGTACCGCAGGCGCGATCTGCTATAACCTTTCGAAGAAACCTGAGCACTAAAGCAAACGGTGGAAATGCATAAAAATAATCAGATTTCCAGTTGATCGTAAACGCGTCAATAGCTAAGGCATCAGGATCTCTGTGCCATGAACAGTAAGCTTGACATTTCGCGTTAACCCTGGATGCGAACAAATCCAAACTTGGTTTACCGAACTTCGAAATTATTTTTTCGTATGCCCCATTCGACAGTTCCCATTCTGTATCGATATTTTTTATCCTCGATTCCCTATCCGCCTCAACGTTTTCCTTGGACGCTATATATGACGCGAAAATCCAAATCTTCCTACATTCACACCATTGCCAAATCTCTTCGGCTATCCCATGAAGTGCGGCATATTGTACGCCTCCCATTCGATTAACATAGGCGATAGCTGTTGTGTTATCGATTCGTAATAAGATTTCACAATCATATAAATCATTTGCAAAACATTTAAGAGCCATTAAAACGGCGATAAGCTCGAGCTGGTTAATGTGCAACTCCCTTTCCGTGTCACTCCAAAAACCGCGTGTACTTTCGCCAACGCAGAACGCGCCCCAGCCCGTTTTTGACGCGTCCGAGAAAATCTCTCTAACAAACCGAAAACTTCTTATCGGTCCAAATGACGTTGTAATATTTCGTTTCCACCAATAGAATTCTAATTGCAAATCTGCGGATAATTCGAGCGGTGCATCGTAATTCCCCCCGCTGATTAACAGGCCGAAAAACTTTTCTCGTTCGAATCTCTTGGTGTATAGCCATCCATACTCAATTGCGCGACAACAGTCGACTAACTTTCCGATGAAGTGAGCGAATTCCCGAATCGTACAAAATTTGCGATTACTAAAGTCGTCGATCAAGGATACCATCTTCTTTCTTTTTACTTCCGGTAGCTCTAATCTCATCCTATGAGAGTTAATAACGAATCCCAGAAAAGTGCACTTTTTCTTGGGAATCAAACTACTTTTTTGATAATTCACTATAAACCCCAGAGACTGCAGCTCTCTAAGAGTGACTTCTGCGTTTCTGCGACACGCGTTAAAATCCGAACCGATGCAGAGGAAGTCGTCTAAATAAACCGTCGAAATGAATCCTTTTCCTCTCAAATAATTTATCACCGGTTTCAGGATTTTCGTAAAAATATACGGCGCCGTGCATAGACCAAACGGGAGGCATACAAATTCGTAAATTATATCCCCGAAAACAAATCTTAAATATTTTTGGCTTTCCACGTGCATAGATACCATAAAATACGCATCTTGTAAGTCTATGCTACACATAAAATCATCTCGTGAGATTAGTTTCGTCGCAGTTCTAATGTCCTCCAACTTGAAGTGCTTCGTGACTATAAAACTATTGAGCTTTTTCAAGTTTAACACAAATCTCATTTTACCGTTTGATTTTGGTACTAAAAAATACGACGAAATGAACTGTCCCGGATATGGCAAACAGGGCCTGACTGCGCCCAGTTCCAATAGCTTGGTGATCGCAAGTTTCATATGCTCGCGATCAATCGAAGAATTAAATTCTGGCTGAGGAGGTGGAAGAATTTGGTATACCGACTGGTCAAATTCAATTTTATACCCTTCTACACAATTCAAAATGAATTGATCCTGCGTGATCTTTTTCCATTGGGGAAGAAATTCTCGCAGCCGCCCAGCTGATTTGTTTACCTCTAAGATCTCTCCTGAAAGCCTCGGTATGAGTTCCGCTTGTGACTCTGATTCCGAGCGCGATGTTGCTCTCGTTGTTGATACGACTGATTCGGTTTCGGAACAAATTTGACAATTTTCCTTGATCCTCTCTGGTTCGCGCCCGCCCGAGATCCCCCTCGATTCGAGTTGGCCGGCGGGCCTCTCCAGTTTCCCGAATTCGAGTTACGAAGAGGCACCTTCGGCACCGATGGCTGAGACTTCAATTCCAAGCCAACCTTTTCAATTGATTTTGCTGTTCTTATTTTTCCCGATAAATCCTCGCCAAATAAAAAAGCGTCTGGTTTAGTTTCGTCCAGAATTCCCTTGACCTTTTTGTCGAGAAGTGGTGTAATACACGATCTCCGAGTAACCGTGTCCAAACGAAAGGCATGCGCCAACAGTCTTCCAGCGTCGGCCAGACACTCCAACAACTGGTACTCATCGATGCCATCTTCTTTGGGGCTCAACAGCAAGGAAATTCCCGCGCCCAATGCGGCCATAGCTGAACCACGAATATTTTGTGCATTCTTCAAGTACTTGTCTCGCTTTGTGGCGGACTCAAAAAGCGATGACGCTACCTCTGCGTTTAGTGCTGGCGCTTCCAAGCGACAGTTGCCTGTCCGAGCATACCTTGCCAACAACTCTTCTTGATCTTCTTTTTTGAGTCCCTCGGCCATCCATTTTTCCCAACTTTGTGCCAAAGTTGGGTTAAGTTGTAATTCTGGTGCACCAGATTTTTCATCGCCACCCAGAATACGCAGCGTCTCCTCGTCGAAGGTCTGTACAGGATCCACCGTAGGGTGGCTCGCTGTTGTGTCTGTGCGCTGACTCGTAGCCTCCCCTAGAGGTTGTCCTTCGATATTTTGAGATTGATCCTCCCCTGTTATGGGCGGAATGCTTTCCATATTGTCACCGTTCGCTGATGACAAGCCTGTAAATATATTAACCTGTGATAACTCAATCTCTTTATCTTCGTACGGCTAATGCCGTCGAGTCACGTGTTCCATAACATTGAACAATCTATCGATTCCACAATACACGCTGAGTCGTGTAGTTCGACCTTAAGGAAATACTCTGCGAGATTCCCTTCGTACGGACTGAGCCGCCGAGTCTGTGGCCATGATAAATGCATAATATGCAATAATTATCAATTTTTTGTGAATTACATTCACAAGCGACTCATGGTAGAACTCTGAGAGTCTACCATCGTACGGACAAGACCGCCGAGTCTGAGGCCCGTTATTTCCGCGAGCGACACGCGCTCGAACATAAGTACGACCCAAGACAATTTCTACGAAATTGACTTCGTACGGCAATGCCGCCCGGTCTACGGAAATAACCATAAATAACGGAAAAAATACCTTGACGACTTGTCGATGCACCCTGATGGTCAATTCTCATTACAGCCACGTCTGAGGTTTCCCTGAGAATATCCTCGCGCCTCACTCTTTCCGAGTCCGTATCTGAAGAGCTGTCAGGCATCGCATCGATCACCTTCTTCAATTTCTTAAAGAACCTCTCGTTCTTATTCTTCATATGCTCGCTGTTCTTCTTCCTCTTGTGTGACTTTCCCATTTCACGATTGAAAAAACCCGGAACAAAGCTCTAAACGTGCTACACTTTTACGCACGAAAAACGTTATGATTTGGAGAGGCAACGACCGCATCGTCATGGGAACCAGGCGATCCTTTTTTGTTAAGCTCTGAATATTCGTGACACTAGCGTGTGAAGTAGACGGTACTACGATGTAATCTCGAAAACGAGACTCGTAATATAATTATAAAACAAAGCTTGTTCAATGAAAAAACGAAACAATGAAACAAATCGCGTTTTTGAAAATTTCATTCGAAATGCCGCTATATAGAACCAAGCCATATAATAAAATTTTTGTCATATTTTTATCGGCTTGTAAACTCGATTTTTCCCTAAAAAATATTGGTTTATTCCACTTTTTGTTCCTGCCACATTAACTAAATTTTTGAGCACATGGGTAGATTCAGTGACAAAATTGCCAGAATTCCACCGGCAAGGGTTATGAAAGAGTCCAGAACTACCAAAGCTCTTGAGGTAACAATGAGTCGCAAGTTACCAGTTCAAATATTCTCAGCTCGATAATTGTCACTTTAATACGATTGAACACGATTTTCTTTTTTTTAGTCCACAACTCTTGATGGTTCCATTCTGGCGAGTTTTTAATTGGATCTGTACATGCGCCTAAAAATTTAGTAAATTTGGCAGGCAAAATACAAGTGATGTTTATTCTAGAGAATTTTTTATTCTTTAGCGAAAACCTAGGATAGAACGTCGATCAAATTATGACAAAAATTAGATTGAAAAGATGATAGGAAACTAAAACTTTTACATCAAATTATTTTTTTCTGCGACCTATATTTTTCGAGATATGTTAACTCGAAAAAACCCAGTATTTCGGAAATGGTTGCATTGAAAAATCGGAAATAATGTACAGAAAGTTTTTCAACTAGTACTAGCAATGTTTCCTAAATTTCGGGGAGGGTCACGGAAGAGTGGCTGTGGTTCGGTAAATGGTGTCACGCCAAAATAACACATGTCTGTGATATTACACGTCGAAATAACATGAAACAGCACACATTTTGGAATAATACGGATGAAAATTACACATGTCGAAATAACACAAATGAAAATAACACATGTCGGAATAACACAAATAAAAACATCATATCATGAGAGGTGTGTATATATATATGTCAGATACAATAAATTCTACACAATGTGAGTTATTTCGCTATCTCACTGGTGGCGGCAGTGACACCGTTACAGTTTCGATTTATTAAAAAAAAACTCGATACAGAGAATACACGAATACATAAAATAACTCGGAGACAGTGTTAGAGTAGTGCACCGCGGAGAGCTCGTTACCCAGCACTTCTCCAAGCGATCGCTCGAGCGAGAATCAATCATTCTTCAGGAGACATCCTTCTTTTCCTCTATTCTTCCTTGAGCCTTTCCGCAATGCAACACTCTCGTGGTACATGCACCACACACCCTCACCGAGGTAAGCTCTTCCAGATGTTTGTTTCTTTTTTTTTTCGATGCCCAGAACTTTATGGTCATTCCTCAATAAAAGGCTTATCATAAAAGAAAGGTCGAGCGCGTCGTTCGTCTTAGGTCCTCGGACCGCGCTCGGCTACGATGCGACACGGCCATACTGACTAGCACGCGTCTCGAGTGCCCAATATCGGAACTTTTTAGTTTATTTCTGAAACATAACAAAAACACCGCACAACCGGGCATTAGTTTGCGTTCGGCTTACCTGACCTTACAAATTGGTCCTAGTCATTTACGTCTTTGGTCGTCTTCCCATCACATGTGCGTCACATGCGCCTTTTTATTGAGCTTATCCTTCCCTCTCAGTATTTCGTATAGCTCATTTGAACACATTTTTTTTTTTTTTTTTTTTTTTTAATCTATTCTTCGAGGCACAAGTAGCTCTGCAGGCATGTCTTGAACATCCGTGCACGTTCTAACCACTGTCTCGAACTCATAATAGCTCTGTAGGCATGTCTTAAACATCCATACATGTTCTAACTATTATCTTCCCATTTCATAATAGCTCTGCAGGCATGTCTCAAACATCCATACATGTTCTAACTATTATCTTCCCATTTCATAATAGCTCTGCAGGCATGTCTTAAACATCCATACATGTTCTAACTATTATCTTCCCATTTCATAATAGCTCTGCAGGCATGTCTCAAACATCCATACATGTTCTAACTATTATCTTCCCATTGGTCTCTACATTGAATCGTTCGCAAGCTACATTTAGATTTTAGGTTCGAGGATTCTGGGTGATCAAGTCCAGCGAGCATCGAGAGCCAAAATCGCACTCCGAATCGAAACAATGATAACCAACAATGACAAACAGCAGAGTCTTATGCTCCTTGTGGATTTTACTCATAAATCCGTCTCAATTCTCAATAGAATTCCACAATCAATCAACCAGACCCCGTCTGTTCGATTACTCATAATCTTAGTTCTTTTGCAAAATCTCACGTTTGCACTCACAGACAATTACTGCAATAATTACTCAAATTATATCAAACAGATTGTAGCACAATTTTGTTCTCACCTTTTTCTTTTTCTGCGACATAGTTATCCTGACTCGCCTCGTTCCCTGGAGCTGCGATCAGTTTGTCGTGAGATACTTTAATACTATTTCGGCCTCGCAATCCAGAGCCTACTTTTTTTACAAGATACCGGTCATTTGGCAATACCGCTACAATTTCAACTGGACCACGATATTTGGCGTCCAACTTTGTTTTTATCCTATCATTATTCCTAATCATCACAAAATCTCCAATTTTGAATGGATTTACAGATTTGTTTCTTTTATCAAACTTTACTTTTTCTTTTGCCCCTCCGACTCTTATACTCTCAAGAGCTGCAGTCCTAAGCTCACTTAACTCGTCTCTTTCAATTTCTACGCTCGAGTGTTTCAGGCGTTCTATTTCTATAGAGTTTACTTTTGTACCAAATAAAATCTCGGCGGGACTTTTTCCTAACGTTTTATGAACCGTTGAGTTTATTGCTAGCTGTACTCGGCCTAATTCGTCTTGCCACTGCTTTCCCTGTGCTTTACTTATCGACAGCATATTCCTCATTGTTGACATGATCCTTTCGACCTGACCATTAGCCCGTGGTGTTCCCGAAGCTATGAAATGGATCATTATATTTTTTTCGCTACAAAATTCTTTAAATCGCGCGTTCGTAAATCCTGCACCTTGGTCACAAACAATTCTTTTTGGCACCCCGAAAGTGAATGAATGTTTTTCAATTTGCTTGATGGCTGTTTCTGTGTCTAAGCGATTTATCCAATTTAACGTGACAAACTTCGTGAACCCGTCAATGATTACAAAAACATATTCTTTCTTTTCGGATGGTCCCGATAATTTTCCCGATATGTCAACGTGAATTGTATGCCAAGGAATAGCATCTCTCTCGATTGGATGTAATTGGGCTTGTAACGGTCTTGAAACTGATTTGCATGTTTGGCACAAAATACAATTTGCAACGAATTTTTTTACTTGTTTCGACATGTAAGGAAACCAATAAAGTTCATACAGTTTATCTAGCGTCTTTTCCCATCCTAAGTGACAAATATTTTCGTGTACGTGATGAATGAGCGACCAAACCATTAACCGCGGCACTACGGGCAGTGTGATTTGTTTACCTCTTCTTTCTATTGTTCGCATTAATATTTTGTCTTTTATCGAGTAAGTCTTTGCAGTTTCGGATCCGTCCAGTACTTCGCGGTATAATGTTTTTATTTCGTCGTCTTTCTGCTGAGCTACAATTAACCAGTCGTCTGTTAGTTCCGTTATTTTGTTCATGTCACGTTTAACTGCTTTAAAAACTTTATTTTCCTGAATAGGGTTCCGCGATAAAAAGTCTGCATGCTTCATTCTTTCACCCGCACGATATTCGATGTCGAAATCGAAAGATTGTAGAAATGCCCACCAACGGTACACACGTGGTGTTAGATCCTTTTTAAGGCTCGCGGCTTTCAATGAATTGCAGTCGGTTACAACTAGAAATTTACGGCCAACCAAGTATTGCCGGAAATGTTTTATGGCGTTTACGACCGCGAGGGTCTCAAGCTCGTACGAATGGTACCGAGTTTCAGCATCTATGGTGCGTTTACTGTAATAAGCAATCGGGTGTTTGTTTTTTTCTACGCGTTGAAGCAAAACAGCGCCGTATCCGAGAGCACTTGCATCAGTGTGTAATTCGATGGGCAGGCTAGGATCAAATATACGAAGACACGGTTCCGATGTTAAATAGTCGATAAGTTTTGTCCTAGCACCGTCGTGTTCGTCTGTCCATTTAATTGTTTTTGTATTACCTGCGGTAAGCCTGTACAAGGAAGCTGCTGTCTGTGAAAAATTTGGTATAAACCTGCGAAAGTAAGATGCTAATCCTAGCAGCTGTCTTACCTGGGTTTGCGTCCGAGGGATGGGCGATTGCACCAGTGCTTCGATTTTTCGAAGGTTGGGCCTCAGCTCCCCCCTTGACACAGTGTAGCCCAGGTAGTCAATTTGTGTTTTCAAAAATTTGCATTTATTCAAATTAAACGAGAATCCGTGTGCAGCGAGTTTTTCCATTACAATTTGGAGTCTGTCAAAAGCTTCTTGTTCTGTCTTACCGGGTATGAGAACATCGTCCAAATAAACAATCGCATAGGAATATCTCAGTTCCCCTAACGCGTTGTTAATTGCTCTCTGATACACGGATGGTGCGTTCGTCAGTCCAAATGGCATCGTCAGGTATTCGTAGTGTCCGTCAGGCGTAATGAATGCAAGTTTCTCGATAGAATCTTTTTCTACGGGGATTTGGTGAAATCCGGCCACCATGTCTAGAGATGAAAAATATTGCGCACCGCATAGGCGGTCTAATTGATCTTGAATCAATGGCAACGGATAACGATCTGCTATCGTGTTAGAGTTAAGCTCTCGGAAATCGACACACAGTCTGTCCGAACCATCTTTCTTCTTAACCAGAATTATTGGGCTAGAAAATGGGCTTTTACTTTCTCGAATAATACCTGCCTCGAGCATTTTGTCAATTAAACCCCTTACAGTCTCTCGCTCAGCGATACCTAATTTGTAAGGCCTTCTTTGCACGATTTTATTTCCATCTTTTAACCTGACCTCAAGCGTACCTGAAGTAACTCGAGTCTTAGGAGCCTCGGCACTCATATGTTTCGTGTACAATCTTAATAATTCCATAAGCGGTTTTTTCATTACAACTGAGTCGCAATCGACAGCGTTAACATCAATTTCTTGGCTGCACGAACCAACAAATTTATTTGACTTCGAGAATTTAATTGATATTCCATCTAACTCGACCGAGACTTTCGATAACAATTCTTTCCCCAAAAGTAAATCAGTCGAAAAATTTTCATCTGGCACTACATACAGGTCAACTTCTACATTTATTCCGTCGAGGTCGATTAACACGGAAATTAGTTCGCAGCAATTAACGTATCCGCTTCCAATACCTCTCAACCGCGTACAGACGCATTGTCGCTTACCGGGCAACCTTTCTACTAACGTTTCTTTCACCAGAGAACAATCTGACCCCGAATCAAAAGTAAATGTCAGTACTTTACCATTCGCCAATTTCAAAATACCTCCCGTGGAAGTAGAGCTACAAAGCCTTACGGTTTTCTCCTCCTTCTTCGGACAATTCGAGGAAATATGACCTTCCTCCTTGCAATAGTAACAAGTTACCACCCTTCTCGACTGCGGACCCTTGTTCTCTCGTGGTTGGCTGCTGTGGGGTTTCGGCGCGGATCTACAATCAGCCTTGCGATGTCCTTTTCTCCCGCAATTATAGCACTCGACGTCCGAACGGTGCGACTTCCCATCTCGCGGCGTCGGAGTCTTGGTGTGTGGACCAGGGGCTCCGAAGGATGCACGCGGTTTATGGTGGTCGGTCGTTTTTCCGTCGAGGTACGTCATTGCCTCCTGGAGATTTCGGGGTGATTCGCGTACGAAAATGTTTCGCACGAATCGATTCTGGGACGCGTAAGACAACCCGGTCCATTGGGTCGCGATTTCGTCCATCGAACTCCGTTCTTTGAGCCACGCCGTGATTTTCCTTCCCCGTTTCATAAAATTCTCGAGTGTGAACTCAGCATCCTCGGTCCATATTGAATGCAGCTCCGAAGCCACGTTCTTATTTTTCGCGTACACACTCAGGAACTCGGCGCGAATCTCCGTCCAGCTCTTCCCAGAGGGACTCATCCTCGTGAACCACTGCGACGCTTCGTCCTGAAAAGCTTTTGCCAGGTGTTGGATAACTTCCCAGTCGTCCGGTTTGTACCGTCGGATCCACTCGTCGACCATTTTCGCCCAACCAGTTGCGTCAGAGGTTTTCGGATCGAATTTCACGAGATCCATAGGAGTCCGCTCCCGTCGTTTCAGCAATTTCATCAGGCGCTTATTGTCCTTCCTGAGTTTCGATGATTTCTTCTTCCGTTTTTTTTTTCTTTGTTCGGAGCTCGAGTCAGATTCGGCTTCCGACGACGTTGACGAATGATTTCGTTTTCGATTTGCACGTAACAGTTTTATCAATTCACTTATATCCACATCACCATCCCTCACTTCCGGATTATCACTTAATACATGTTCTTCCGACATGATCGTAATCGACTTGTCACAAACACAGTTTTTACGTAAACGTCCTTTATCCCACTTCTGATGTCAGATACAATAAATTCTACACAATGTGAGTTATTTCGCTATCTCACTGGTGGCGGCAGTGACACCGTTACAGTTTCGATTTATTAAAAAAAAACTCGATACAGAGAATACACGAATACATAAAATAACTCGGAGACAGTGTTAGAGTAGTGCACCGCGGAGAGCTCGTTACCCAGCACTTCTCCAAGCGATCGCTCGAGCGAGAATCAATCATTCTTCAGGAGACATCCTTCTTTTCCTCTATTCTTCCTTGAGCCTTTCCGCAATGCAACACTCTCGTGGTACATGCACCACACACCCTCACCGAGGTAAGCTCTTCCAGATGTTTGTTTCTTTTTTTTTTCGATGCCCAGAACTTTATGGTCATTCCTCAATAAAAGGCTTATCATAAAAGAAAGGTCGAGCGCGTCGTTCGTCTTAGGTCCTCGGACCGCGCTCGGCTACGATGCGACATATATATGATAGGTGTTATAGCAGGTATCATAGGCATATATATGTCGCATCGCAATGGAAATTAGTTTCCAACGGTTCTCTCGATACCTTCCTTGTTTATGAAGGGTCAAGTGGCAGGCGTCGGGTGAAAGAACGACGATAAGACGTTCGATGTACTACCCCGTTGGTGGTGCGTGGTGCATGTACCACGAGTGTGTTGTATTGCGTAGAGGTCTAGGAAAAAGTAGAGTGGGGGACTAAGAGGTCTCGGTCAAGGGGTCTATTACGGTTCTTTCACGTGAGAACGCTCACCTCATCCTAGCATTCTTATTGGTCCGCGGCGTTTAGTCAACCAATAAGAATGCTAGGACGAGGTGAGCGTTCTCACGTGAAAGAACCGTAATAGACCCCCAGGAGTTGATTCCTTCTCGGGTCATCGGGTCCAAAGAACTGATTTTTTAATAAGGCTCTGCCTATGCCGCAAGGCAGCTCACTAGCACTGCAGTGCTAGTTTGAATTTGAATTATTCTCTATTATATCGATTCATCAATAAATTGTGCAAGCTGTGTCACTGCGGCAGTCAGTGAGATACACTATTGCTTCTCAGATTAATACCAAAACTCCTAAATCTTATTTTTATTATATATATATATACTAGGGGTGCGTAGGGCGCTACGCGCCCTCACTTAGGTTTGGGTTTGGGTTTGGGTTGATCATCCTTTTCAAATTGGACACCCGGTATAAGCTCAAATCCTGAAACAGCGGCGGCGGCGGCAGCGGCGATATATCTTTATATTATAGAGATATATATATATTGTGACGTGACATTTTGCCTCGCCACCCGCACGGAGTAGTGTCGACCATGGGGTCGGGTTTACGACCCTACGACGACGCTCTTCGTTAGACCACCCGGAGAATTTCGACTCATTTTAGGATAAGTTTTGCGTTGTTTTTTTGTTTAGTACCTACATTTTAGCGTGGCGAATAATTCATTGGGCAAAATGTTCGTTAAATTAATGGAAGGAATTTAATTTTATAGTTTGGAGTAAGACCAGCAGTTATGTCTGCCGTATAAAGAGTAAAACTCCGTGTCCCGTTCTCGAGCTCACTCGCCGGTGAGGAATAACTTGGGACTCGCGAGTGGCGGTGACGTGTCGCGGGGGCGTCTCGCTCGTGGCCGAGCCGTGCATCGTTGGCCCAAGAGGGTTCGAGCGATACTTTGCTCATTAAGCAGGCGAATATTCGCCATCATTATTCGTGGGAGATAGGGATGCCAACGGAGACATTGGGAATTGGACCGATATACAGCGTCACCCGCTCCGATTGACTACGCAACCTTGGTGTTGCACCCTCCCCTACTGCCTCCTCAGTCGTCGTGGACCGTGAGATTCGGCGCCTCATTTAAGGGGATCTTTGGGACGGAGCCAGCAACGCGGTGCTGTTTTGCCTGGTGGCGTTTATTGTGGGCCCACCGCCTAATCGGGGGACGCTTTGATTACGCGAGGGAGGTCTCCCCCGTTGCTGGTAATCATCCACGGGATCCCAGGAGGAGGGCGATTGAGGGGCAGCATATCATAGCTGCGAGTAGAGGCTCGCACACGGTTTCGGTCGCGGGAGGGGTGATCCCTTCGTCACCGTCACACGTCACTCAACGAAGAAAGCGAGAAAATTAAGGAAAGTAGGGAGATAAGACACCGGCGGGGCGATGCGAGAGAGTGGGGCGCGCGAATGGAGGAGAGAGTGGGCCACCGAGGTAAGTCGATCGATTATTGAGGATCATTAGATCAGTCGTAATTTTTCGGGAGTCGAGCGAGGAGCAAGAGTAGTGGTCGGTGCTCAAATACCGGACAACGAGGGAACTCGGTGAGCCCAATCTCCTCACGCTTATTTTCTGCGTTAATATTCGGAATTCTTTTCTCGTCCAGTCCATCATGTATTAATTTCGAAGAGTAGCGACCACGGTCAATAGCGATAGTCTCGCGATCGTGGTCGTGAATAATTGTTTTCTTGAGTATTTAATTGAGTTTGAGTAAAGAATTGGACTAGAGAAATGGGCGAGAAGAGAATTCCTCCGACTGGTCTGAACAATTAAGTATAGAATTTATTGAATTTTTGCCTGTCGTATTTTTGCCCAATAAATTATGCCCTTTTGGTGATTAAGTTTGCGCGTCACTATTCAGTATTTTTAATTAGACTTCGCGCATTTATTTGAATAAATTAAAATCATCGGTGAAATATTATTTCGTATGTTAAGCATTTCTTTCGATCAAGTTGCGGGCTCAAGGCCTCGCGCTCGAGACAATGGTACGCTCTCGCGTACCGCGCTTGTTTATCTTTTCTCTCTCTCGCGGCGTATACTCGCCGAGCGCGGAGAGCCAGAGTCTCGTACACAGCCGTCGAATTATTTTGCGTTATTTCGTTCGTATAATTTCTCGTATTTTTCGTGTACCGGGTAAGCCATGAGTAATCATCTTTTCCGTATTTCCGATGCCTATTTCAACTCTTATAGAATTCCGTCTGCGTACAGTATTACCTCGGTTAAATATTACTACCTCGGTTAGTTATTACTACCTCGGTAAATGCACAAAAAAATATTCAATTAATATTTCAGTCATTTATTCGCAATAGCATTACTATCTGTACCTCGGTCATTTCTTCGCAATAGTTTTACTACCTTTACCTCGGCCATTTAATCGCAATAATTTTACTATCTCTATCTCGTTCATTTATTCAATACAGCGCAATTATATTACCTCGGTTAGTTATTACTACCTCGGGTAAATATTACTACCTCGGTTAATAATTACTACCTCGGTTAATAATTACTACCTCGGTAAATTCACGAAAATATGCAATTCATATCTCAGTCATTTATTCGCAATAGTCTTACTACCTTTACCTCGGTCATTTAATCGCAATAATTTTACTATCTTTATTTCGTTCATTTATTCGTTACTACGCAATTATGATACCTCGGTTGATGATTACTACCTCGGTAAATTTTCGTTTAGCATTACGGTCTACCCGTGTCGTTACTAGAGCATATTTTGTGTTAGGTCGTCGCTATTGAGTAACGAACAATCAGGAAATTAGTAATTAAGGAAGGATCTGGCAAATGTATCGGATACCATCCGAAGAAGTATTGTAAATCTGAAGTTGAAGCATGATTTTGAATAAATCCTCGAAGGAGGTATTGATATTGAGTTCCGAATTATTGTCACTCTACTTTGACCCTGCCCCTCTACCTTTTCGTCCCTCAGGTGAGCTGAGCTAGTCGAGTTGCCCTCGATCTCGCCTCACTCGTTCGTTCGTGCCCTACGCAATTCCGGGATTCTTATCGAAGCAAATAAATAAAAGTCGGTCCATAACCGGCGGTACTTTGTACCTGGCGCCCAACGCTTTGACTCGAACTTTCCCTTTGCTTGTGGTCAATTCTTTAGTCTTTTATCCGGCACGGAATGTACGGGTGATATGCCCGATCAGGAAGTGTGTTAGGAAAAATCCCGTCACAATATATATATCACCGGTGTATTATATGGTGTCACGTCAAAATAACACATGTCTGAATAACTCATGTCGAAATAACACATGTCGAAAAAATATTAATAGGTGGCATGTCTGAAGAACACTCGTAAATTTTATTATTTGAAAAAAAATAACACAATAATAAAACATGCAAAAAAAAACATGGCGTCGAAGTAATATTAGCCAAACTAATGAAGTATGAAAATATATTTTGCCAAAATAATGTACCGTATTAACCTGCGAGTGCAATACGACTGGCGCGTTAGTTGTGTCATATTGTGCATACGTGTGCGGGAACCATATATGTATATTGTATATATATTAGGATGTGCCAGAAAAAACTTTTTTTTTTAATCTCCCACATTAAAAATCAAAATGGTTTTATGAAATAAGAAGCCTCGATGGAGGAGGGCACTGACAAGGAAGGTATCCCAGGTCGATCTCTCCGATTTTAATCTAACTCATATATGTTGTAGTACATTGAAAACTAAGCGACACGTATTTTTTTTATCTGCCATTAAACACTTTAAGGGGGTGAAACCACCCTCCAAAGTAAGGCATGTCAAGGGGCCATTTGGCAGTTTCACCCACAAGGACATAATATTTTTTAACCAATCCAACTGCAAAAGTTTTCTCATAATGAGAAACGCAAAATGTAATTTTCTCGATAAAAAAAAAAAAAAAAAACAAGGGGGTGAGTCACCCCTAAATATTATTACATTAATGCCAAAAATGGGCAAATTCAAGTAAAAAAATCTGAAAAAAATATATATTACGTATGAACACAAAATAAAATTGACGTGTTTTTGGATTTTCCCGAAAAAAAAAATTGGCCGGGGTAACTACCCCTGAATGCTGTTTATCTTGCGTGTATGCGAAAAATCGTCAAATTCGAGTTTACAAATCTGAAAAAATGTATATTGGGCATAAACACGAAATAATATTGCCTTGTTTTTGGATCTTCCCGAAAAAAAATATTGGCCGGGGTAACTACCCCTAAATGCTGTTTATCTTGCCTGTACGTGAAAAATGGTCAAATTCAAGTCTAAAAATCTGAAAAAAATGTATATTGCATATTAACACGAACGAATATTGCCTTGTTTTTGGATCTTCCCGAAAAAAAATATTGGCCGGGGTAACTACCCCTGAACGCTGATTATCTTGTGTGTATGCGAAAAATGGTCAAATTCAAGTCTAAAAATCTGAAAAAAATGTATATTGCATATGAACACGAAAGAATATTGACTTGTTTTGGATCTTCCCGAAAAAAAAATATTGGCCGGGGTAACTACCCCTGAACGCTGTTTATCTTTCTTGTATGCGAAAAATGGTCTAATTCAAGTCTAAAAATCTCAAAAAATGTATATTGCGTATGAACTCGAAATAATATTGACTTGTTTTGGATTTTCCCGAAAAAAAATATTGGCCGGGGTAACTACCCCTGAACGATGTTTATCTCGCGTGTATGCGAAAAATAGTCAAATCAACTCTAAATATCTGAAAAAAAAATATATATATATTGCGTATGAACCCAAAGGAAATTCGACGTGTCTTTGGTTTTTCCCGAAAAAAAATATTGGCCGGTGTAACTACCCCTGAATGCATTGAATTTTTAACGTTTTTTTGTTTTCAGTTTTCAGATTCAGTATTTTGTATAAAATTAAATTCCTCACGAACACCTTTGAAACGTGTACGTAGAGTAAAAACCGCCCGAATGAATTTTGTTCATCGGGGGTAGTTGCCCCAGCCGATATATTTTTTTCGGGAAGATCCAAAACAAGTCAATATTATTTCGTGTTCATACGCAATATACATTTTTTGAGATTTTTAGACTTGAATTAGACCATTTTTCGCATACACGCAAGATAAACAGCGTTCAGGGGAAGCTACCCCGGCCAATATTTTTTTTCGGGAAGATCCAAAACAAGTCAATATTATTTCGTGTTCATACGCAATATACATTTTTTAAGATTTCTAGACTTGAATTAGACCATTTTTCGCATACACGCAAGATAAACAGCGTTCAGGGGTAGCTACCCCGGCCAATATTTTTTTTCGGGAAGATCCAAAACAAGTCAATATTATTTCGTGTTAATACGCAATATACATTTTTTCAGATTTTTAGACTTGAATTGGACCATTTTTCGCATACACGCAAGATAATCAGCGTTCAGGGGTAGTTACCCCGGCCAATATTTTTTTTCGGGAAGATCCAAAAACAAGGCAATATTCGTTCGTGTTAATATGCAATATACATTTTTTTCAGATTTTTAGACTTGAATTTGACCATTTTTCACGTACAGGCAAGATAAACAGCATTTAGGGGTAGTTACCCCGGCCAATATTTTTTTTCGGAAAGATCCAAAAACAAGGCAATATTATTTCGTGTTTATATCCAATATACATTTTTTCAGATTTTTAAACTTGAATTTGACGATTTTTCGCATACACGCAAGATAAACAGCATTCAGGGGTAATTACCCCGGCCAATTTTTTTTTTCGGGAAAATACAAAAACACGTCAATTTTATTTTGTGTTCATACGTAATATATATTGTTTTCAGATTTTTTTACTTGAATTTGCCCATTTTTTGCATTAATGTAATAATATTTAGGGGTGGCTCACCCTCTTGTTTTTTTTTTTTTTTATCGAGAAAATTACATTTTTCGTTTCTCATTATGAGAAAACTTTTGCAGTTGGATTGGTTAAAAAATATTATGTCCTTGTGGGTGAAACTGCCAAATGGCCCCTTGACATGCCTTACTTTGGAGGGTGGTTTCACCCCCTTAAAGTGTTTAATGGCAGATAAAAAGAAATACGTGTCGCTTAGTTTTCAATGTACTACAATATATATGAGTTAGATCAAAATCGGAGAAATCGACCTGGGATACCTTCCTTGTTAGAGTTATTATTAAAAGAATAAACGTAAGTTTATTCAGGAACTTACAGTTTTTGTCTGAATAAATCCGATTCACACGATATGTCACACGTTAACTGTCTTGATGTTTTGATGGGTTTCATGACGCCATCTTGGAGAATTTGAGTGTTCAATAATTAGGACATACTGCATTTTCTATGTTCCAATGATGGAACACCGTATTTTTTAACAAATAATTAAGATTAAAAATTTTTTTTGGTTAAATTATTTGTAAGAAATTTTCTGAGGAACCTGAAATGCCTTTACTTTTTGAGATGCGACAGTTTTTGAATTTTTTATGCCCTTACGTATGAAGCGGCGCGTCTTAGCAAAAACGATAAGCAGTTACCACGAGACGTCAAATCGGGCCACCGTTGCTGATTAAATAATTTTGTTCTCTATTAATTAAAGCTTTTTTTGCACAAGTAAGGTAACATTTCGATCGCTAAAAGTTCCATATATGTAATGAATTTTTTATAAATAAGTAAATGCATGCAGGTGAATGAGAAATAATAAAAATACAAGGTAGTGTTCAATAATTGGGACCTGTTCAATAATTGGGACATTTACCTTATTTTGGTGAAAAAAATTTTTAATTTGGAAAAGTCCTAAAACTCGATAATTACCCCGTCAAAAACATTACTGTATATGTATATATCTGAGAAAAAATTTAAATAAAAGCTGTGAATTAAAACTTGCACTTCAAACAGTACACACCAATTAAAAAAAAAAAAAAAAATACAAGCGTGCTAGTTACACGCGGTAAAAGTGAAACTGGTTTAGTATTTATTTTGTAAATTATCAATTTGCACCATGACGTTATTTATACAGAGTAATCCACGAGAGAATGACATAAATGCATAAAGAGGGAAAGAGCGAAGGAGATGAACTTAAGGTTTTGTAACGTATAATACAAAAAAATTCAATATAATTTTTAAAATTCTATTTCCATATTCGTAATTGAAAAAAAATACGCTTCGTATTCAATTAAAAGAAACACCTTTTTCACGTTCAAAATGCAGTGGCAAAAAGTTTTTTTGCGGAAATTTATTCCATGTGAAACCCTATTTAGCCTCTATCTCCACTCAAAATCTTTGATTCAAATTTTTTCGAACATGTTTTAACGTTTTGGAAAAAATAAAAATCTTAGAAAACGTTGCAATTTATGGAAATAGTCCGTTGTATACGATTTAGCTCTTTTCCAAAAAGTTCTTTGAAGGAAACTTTTGAAAAAAATTGATTACCGTTTTTGACTTCGTCCGTTTGTATTTAACATAACATTAACCTTTTGTCTTTAAACGTTTTTTCGGCACCTCCTGTCTGTAAATCTGGGTCTTTTACGTCCGGCCGTTTTTCATCCTTTCTCATCAGTATATTCGAATAGAGAACTATTAATTAATATTTTAACTTTTATATTAACTATTAATATTTTAACTTTTATATTTTAACTTTTTTAAATTAAAATTAGTATTTTAATTTTTAATTATATTGAGCTATTAATTAGTATCAATTAGAGAACTATTAATTAACATGGTATGGTATCGTATGGTATGAGTTCTTACACCGACTCCCCTGAGGGTTGCGGGCTCCCAACACCATCTACCCTTGGTCTCCTCTCGTATCCGTTTGTCTCCGGTTCGATGCCCGCTGCCGGAGCTTGTCGCGCACTCGCTAGATTTAAACACCTGGGACAGAAACAGTCGTAGTTCGTACGCCCTGCCTCTGGAGCTACGTCCGAGCCCGTTTGTGCTTTTACCATCTGCTGTGCTACGGCAGCTTCTCGCTGCCGGAGCTCGTCTCGCACACGCTAGATGTCAGCACATTGGGACAGAAGCAGTCGTAGTTCGTACGTCCTGTTTCTGGAGCTACGTCCGAGCCCGTTGTGTTTTCATCAGCCGTGCTACGGCATCGGGAATCGAACCCGAGACATCTTTCCAGCCTTTCGGTCACCACACCAAGGCGCTGGTTTCCTTTGGACCTACTTTTTTAGGTGGATTCCGAACCACCGGGTCACAGAAAAAGCACTTAGAAAATTTTTCCATTGGTGCCGACAGTGGGAATCGAACCCGACCACATCGCGCGCCACTGCGTGCGAGCCGAGCACGCTTCCCACTGCGCTACTGCTATCCCACTATTAATTAACATTTTATCATATATAACCTAATATAATATTTGAAAACGGGAGAAAAATATAGCTGTAAAAATAACATGCCTCAACCAATGTGGGATCTTCCGCTTTTACCCGTTCTCGGCCGTCGCATCCTTTTTCTATTCTATTTTGCAAGAAGGGGAACTTTAGTTTTTATCCGAAAATTCTCATTGGCTGAATTAATAGACTATTGAAATAAGTATATAAGACCCTTTTTTTGGGGTAAATATTCAAACGATATTGATGGGAGAGATGATGACGCGTACGGGTTTCCCCAAACTCGAGCTGCAAAATACTAAGGACTCGCCATTGAGAGAGTCTCGGATTTGGGTCATGAAAGCATCAAAATATTGTCGTTACTCGAATGTTAATTACGTACCTTCCCGAAATAAAACGAGGAAAATTCTCATTTCAATCTTTTTTTTTTTTGTAATCTTATTGTAATATTATTGTAATCTTAGGTAATATGATCTAATATTAATTCTATACAAAACGAAATGAGATTAGAATTAATGTAAACATAGATTTATTGAGCGCCATCATTGTTACTAACAGTTCTCTGTTCGAATTTGCCGATGAAGAAGGGTGAAAAATGGCCGGACGTGAAAGACCCAAGTTTACAGACAGGAGGTGCCAAAAAAACATTTACAGACGAAGGGTTAATGTTATGTGAAATACAAACGAACGTAGTCCAAAGCGGTAATAAATTTTTTTCAAAGGAATTGTGGGGAAAGAGCTAGATCGTACAGACTATTTCCATCAATTGCAACGTTTTTTAAGATTTTTATTTTTTCCGAAACGTTGAAGCATCTTCGAAAAAATTTCGATCAAAGATTTTGAGTGGAGATAGAGGCTAAATAGGGTTTCACATGGAATAAATTTCCGCAAAAAAATTTTTTGCCACTGCATTTTGACCGTGAAAAAGGTGTTTCTTTTAATTGAATACGAAGCGTATTTTTTTTTCGATTACGAATATGGAAATAGAATTTAAAAAATTATATTGAGTTTTTTTGTATTACATGTTACAAAACTTTAAGTTCATCCCCTTCGCTCTTTCCCTCTTTATGCATTTATGTCATTCTCTCGTGGAGTGCTCTGTGTAAATAACGTCATGGTGCAAATTGATAATTTACAAAATAAATACTTAACCATGCAGTTTCACTTTTACCACGTTTAACTAGCACGCTTGTATTTTTTTGTTTTTTTTTTTTTTAATTGGAGTGTACTGTTTGAAGTGCACGTTTTAATTCACAGCTTTTATTTAAATTTTTTCTTAGATATATACATACAGTAATGTTTTTGATGGGGTAATTATCGAGTTTTAGGACTTTTCCAAATTTTACATTTTTTCACCAAAATATTTCGGTTCCAATAATGGCTCCCCAGCTGGAGGAGCCTAAAAAGATCAAGGAGTTGAACATGCAGTTTACGCTAAAAAATGAGTTTTTCTTTTTTGTGTGAGGAACAAGTTTTCGTGGTTTTTGTTGGGGATCTCGAAAAATATACCATCTTCCTGTTTCGATTATCATAAATAAGCATTAATCGGTGATTGTACCGAATTTTCATGTTTTATTTTTTCTTTTGAGAAATATGTTTATTTTAAGACCAACAATTATAATCACGATTTGATTAGCATAAACGTGTATTAATTGATGATTTTTATAAATGTTATGAGGATATCTGCTAGGGCATCTACAAAAAAGCCGCTTTTTTATTCCCTTGAACCTTAGCGGACAAAGTATTTAGAAAAATTCAGCGTGAAAAACCGAAGACTGAGAACGAGACTACCTGCTTTTCTTGAATGGGCCTTTATGGGTGCAACATGCGAGGAACAAAAAGCAAGCCCTTGGTGACGCACGCTATATAGGGTCGCTCACGACCGACGTACTGCATATAAATGTACGTGCAAATAAAAAAATTAATGCCTGAGATTCACGCTAATATAAACAGGAAGGCTTTATATTTGTCGAGCTCCTTCGCTTGATTACCATGCATCATTGTTTACCAAAAACTAAACACAAAAATTCAGAGTAATGACGTTTATTAGCGACAATTCAGGAACCCTTTAATTTTTCCAGACGCTCCATCTGATTATCATCATTAAGGAGCTGCAACGATTGATCGGTAAAAAAAAATGTAAAATTCGGAAAAGTGCTCAAACTATAGACAATTATCATAATTCCTTCTATTTTTTATTATCTTCAATTTCCCCCACACAACATTTGATTCAAACTTGCTGGTAACATTGTAGGTATGAAAGGTGCACCGAGAGAAAATTGCGGTTGAAAAAGTGACATTAATAAATGTATGACTTCAGAAAAAAAAAATTTTCGCCATGTGAACAACAATTTGGGTATTCAAATGATATAAATGGTCATTGGAACATTGAAAAATAGTTGAAGAGACTACAAAATATTACTATCCCCTTATTTCACCATCCATTGTATACATTTTTATCATGTGCTCCGTCACACATGAAAGGGAAAATCGGGGAACCGTCGCTTGTGCCCTGCTCGCTGGTACGTGGGTTGCTGGGCGGGTAGCGTGAGAGGAAGAGATCCGTGTCACGATATCCCGAGTATGCAAGGTTTTACAACTGGAGCTATTTTTACGCAGTACTTTCAAATTTACAGATGACCAGATTTTTCATTCAATCGAGCTTGGCTGAAAATTTTTCTGAAATGCTTCTTCATACATTGACGCAAATCACTGTCATATTTATAAAAATAGTTGAAAAATTTCTGTAGTCTCCACACACAATCCAAAAACTTCCGAGCGCTTCGTAACGATTTGCATCGATTCACCGTGCTGCGCATCGCCGCGCTCCGCATGTAGCCCAGACAGCAGTAAGACATCTTAAAGAGATCTTAAAGTACTCTCCGTTGGGAGTTGGACTTCTCAAAGTAATGTAAGAAAGAACACATAAAGAGTTCAGAAAGAACTCTAATGCGTCGACAAAAGGCGTAGTCAAGACTTCTTTCAAATGATGTCAGAAAGATAACATTTTTGAGACATCTTTTTCCGGAGTTCAGAAAGTCGTCCTATTTAAGACTTCTTGCATGAGATATCCAAAAGTCGTCTTATTTAAGACTTCTTGCATGAGATACACGCCATAATATATATATTTTTTGCAGTGTAGTATGCAACGGATCACGTGCTAAACATAACCTATTAAATGATGAACATATCATTTATACTTTCATCAAGTATATTTCAATCTTCAGTTGTTTTACTCGAGTATAATAATAACTAAAACGATCAATATATCAGTTTAAAGGATATATATTTACCTGATATAATCGTTGCTTCAACATACAAATGTCGTGATACGTTTTATATGGTAACAGAAAATCATAACCTCACTAAAAAGCAACAACTCTCTAAATTATGCATTACATGTTGCGAAAAGTTTTAGTATATTAGTATTATATTACTAATAAAAAAAATAATTGATTACATATGGACTAATTAGAATAATTTTTACTTACCCATAAATAATTTGCAATGCACTCAAATAACTGCACTATTTCTGATACTATATTTTATTATATCGTCCTCTCATTTCGAGGTTATACCCAGCCAGACGCATCCTCGTCTTAGATCGCGTGTACTGTCAATTGCGCAAGTGCGGACATTTGAGTCTTAAAAAAGATGACTTTCTGATGTCAAATTTCAGAGAATTGAAAGATATCTCCTAACAGATATCTATAAGATCTCTTATTTAGGAACTTCTAAAAAATTACATCTTTTGGACTTCTCAAAATAGACTTCTTCAGTCGGATATCTTGAAGATATCTTTTTTATACTTCCAGAGGTTATCTTTGAAAAGAATTCTTGAGGATAACTTTCTGATTTTCATGTTGTCTGGGAGGGTATTCGCGATGCTCACGCAACGTCACGCCACTAGCGGCCAAAAATATAACCCTTGTAATAAGGCAGCAGTGTGACACTTTAAAAAAAATATTATTTCATGTTTATTTCTGAAAATAACGATGTCGTGCCATATACTCTTATTCCATTAATAATGGAATACGTGTCGATGAATATTGGATTTTAATATATCGTTCCGCACATATTATTAGGATAACAGACTTTCAGGACGTTCCTAGCGGGGACCCGTTGAAGCAAAAGTTTCGCTTTACTTTTTATATATTTTATATATTTACAAAATAATTATTTATTCATTTTTGTATTTCATCGTTTACCCTCTCAAGTATTTCATGCCCCTTTCATTTTTTCATTTCCATTCATTTCTCCTTGAGACCCCCCTCCCCGACCCCCCACTGATGTTCACAGCCGTTTTTTCCTAATGCGCTATTTCATCGCATTTGCACGAGGGTACAGGGAAATTCCAGAACAGCCGGTGCATACAGCAGATGGCTATTTTTTTAAATGAGTTTCAGGAGCTTATACTACCATGCAGAACGAAGAAAAAATAACTCCCGACTAAAAATTGGAATTTCTAATGTTAAAAAATCAACAGAAAATATTTAAAAGGTATGATCACAGAAAATGTTGACGAAATTAGAAAAAATTATAAGTGCCAAAATATTCATAAAAATTCATAATTTTTGTTCCTTAAAAACTAGTGAAATAATTCACAATACTTTTAGTAGAATATAGTTATTCAAATCAACACGTGTCTACGCGTAATGACCACGTTGATTCAACGTCGAAATCGTAGCGGTAATACGCGTGTTAAAAACGTTCACTGAATACGGGGATAACACGGTGTCCCACGACGCCTATGACACGTGAAGCATTTCACCAAATCAACACGTGTCTACGCGTGATAAATACGTTGATTCAACATTGAAATCTGAGCGGTAATATGGATGTTAAACACGTTGATTGCATACTGAAAAGACGCGGAATTGTTTCTATGTTTAATTAACGTTGATACATCCACTAAATAACAACGTGTACAAACCTGTAAAAAACGTGTCAAAAACGTAAAGGAAAATTCGTACACTACACGTATCGGTTCGCCGTGGCGAACACGAATATAAAGCGTGGATGGAAATCTAGTGAATGGATAAACGTGTAATTTTTCCACCTGCACCATATTTCCACCAGTATTACGTGAAATAAACGTATTTTACACCATCTTGTGTTTACTGGGATACCGCTAGGCGTAATAATAGTAATTACGTTTCCCAATGGATGGCACCACCAGCGATAATAGTAATTTTTTTTACCAAGAGATGGCGCTACGATCAAACTCTTGTGGAGCCTCGCGGGCTCCGTATACTTAGCAGGCAAATGTATTTATTTTTATTTTTTATCAATGCAATCGTTTGGGAATCGTTTGGGAAAGTTTAGGAATAAGTTTTTATAGTTTAGGAAACAATAGTTTCTTTAATAATAATATAAGTTTATTAGGCGTATAGTTAGCAGGCACGGTGAAAATATATATTTTTTTTTTACTCAATCAACTCGAAATTATTTGGGAAAAACGCCTGTAAAATTTTTAACATTGGGGAAATTTATTTGTTTTTATAAAAATTAAATGAGTATTGAATAATTCGGAATGCGCGAAGCCGGATTCCTACTTTATCGAGTGTCCCAATGAAGTGCACGGAGCAGAGAGCTGTCAAGCAGCACCGTGAACTTGACCCCCCGATTTTGACATTGCAGATTTTTTTTTTTTTTTTTAAACGTTTGTTTGTCGTTTGCAAGTGTTTGTTAGTTTAATCGAAACGTTTGCAGGTTCACAGTTTTTTTATACAATCAAAAACAAAAAATGGCGTGAACTTGGCCGCAATTTTTTTATTTCAACCGCACTGAGGTTTTATAGGAGCCGAATCGATGCGCAATCGTTTGTAGGTTCTAAATGAACTAAATTGAACGTTTGTTTGTTCGTCGATTCTCGAAAAATGCTAAAAAACGTATTGAGTACATTTTACAAAAAAACGGTCATATGACCATAAAAAGTTGACCGCACATCAATTATTTGTAAATTTTATTCGTCCAATTAGGAGCTTAATCGATTCTGAATTGTTTGCAGGTCATGAATAAGTAAATTAGAACGTTTGTTTGCGTTTGGTTTGATTGTAATATATAAATGACCACATTCTATCTCACACGACAAGTTCCCCTCCCCAGCGACGCTCGTCGCGCACATGCACGCTACCCAAAAGTTTTTGAATATTGTAGCGATAAAAAATCGTGTATATCCTTATTTGATAACTGAGAATAATTATTGTTTTAGTGTATTTTTCGATACTCGTTGATAGTATACTCGTTGAAAAAGTCTAGCTTAATGCTCAATCCAATTTGATGGGCAATTTCCATACACCATCATTCGTGATTCTTTGAGGTTCATAATGAATAATACTTATGTGATAATTCATGAATATTCATCGATAATCACCATATCGAATCAACAAAAAAACTATAATGCGATTTAGAAAATCGTCCCTGGATCCTTCCAAATGATCCCTGGAATTTAACATTTTCACCCTACAACGAGTCAAACAAATATTTTTATACGCATGCAACGATACAATAAAGAACCGCGGAACTTAAAATTCGTATATGATACTGTATTCTCGAAAAACACTCCCTTGCGTAAAATAATTCATAAAGTCTACATCTTTTTGAAGTGAAACTTCTTTGGGCGCGTTGAGGGTAAACTTTCAAGGGTGCGACACGAAAAACCGTCAGATTTCGTGACGCAAAAGAGACGATAGATATATACTTTGGGGGAGAGAGACTGAGAGAGCATAAGTCGTATAGCTTATACATAGCGTTCCTTTTCTTTCTTCGTCTCCTCTTTGTGGGGTTCTTCGCTTGCCCTTTAGCGCAGCGGGACCATGATATATAAGGCTATATATACATGGGTGCATGAGACTAAACACATTCATGTTTTGTATATGACTGCTCGCTAATAAAGGAGAGCTTAGACGGCTTAGACCATGCAAGAAAGAGAGAGAGCAAGAGAGACGGATATCGCCACGGATTGAGAAAGGCAGGGTTACGCGCATGCGCGTTCTCTTATTCTTCAATATAATAATAATAATAATAATAATAACAGTAATATATTATAAATTCATTACCTTCACGATTAATAATATGCATATGATAATCATAACAATTATAACAACGACAATACGAATAATAAGTCTAAATAATTAACTTTAATTTATCTATCGATGTTAACCATTTGAACATCTATTAAAATGATGTCCAATTTCCTAATACAATTTGCGTAGGGACAAATTATAACTCGTACGTTTTTTATTTTTTTCGACGTACAACGGTCATCATTTTTTCGCTCCACAAATTTTTCGCACCACCGTGAATCTAATCATTGAGCTGATTTCTCATCAGATTTCTTCATCAATTTCTCATCAAAAGCATGGCCTGTGAACCGTGAAGTTGTTCTCATCTGCGTGACAAGTCACGTAAAACTGGTGTATATATTACCTTAATATACAGTACTGGACACTCGAAGTGGGACAAAGTTTTTTTTGGCCGATTTTGGCGAAACTTTGGTCGATTAAAAAAAAACAAAAAAAATACATTCGAGTAAATTTAGTTACCTTTCGAATGAAACTAGTTTTATTGCGATCGGTTGAAAATTAGCCGAGTGCGAGGCGATAGCGTCGGGGCGTGGAAATCGAGGTTGTGGAAATACTCGAAAAAAATAAAAAACGTACGAGTTATAATTTGTCCCTACGCAAATTGTATTATGAAATTGGACATCATTTTAATAGATGTTCAAATGGTTAACATCCCAGATAGAAAGTCATGATTATCATGTTGTGCATACAATCGATGAAAGAAATTTCACAGCATATTGACGACATGTTGTGATGCAAAGCCATGGACTCATTTAGTATCGTGAATTTACAAAACATTTTGATCTCAATATGTCGTTTACAAATGCATCATACGCTTAGAGCCCATCGAACTCATATCGCTGTGCTCAAGTGTCCGCAAATAATATTCGCAGATTTTACGTCATATTGAAGTCATGTGTAGACATTTTGGCGTGTATTCACTATGGTAGCATCAATTGTACTCATGAATTGTACTCAAAATGAACGCAATTTCGTGTACGTTTATGAAGACATTTCATGAGCTCATATAGTATTACGAATTTGAGATACATCGTGACTTAAATTTGTCGTTTCAAAATGCATCATCCGCTGACTACAAGATGAACTCATGAGATGGCAAATTTGAATTCGACAATGAATATTTGCAGATTGACGTCATATAGAAGTCATGCAATGATTTTTATTGGTGTATTCACTGGGTTAGCACTGGTAGTAGACATGCTATGCAAGCAATATGACGGCGATATGCACGTCTCTCAGTGATACATTTGATGAGCACAATATGACGGCGATATGCATGTTTCTCAGTGATACATCCTATGACGGCAATATGCATGTTTCTCAGTGATACATTCGATGAGCGCCATATGACGGCAATATGAGTACTTTTGCAGTAGCCTTTTTCACCGTCTTACGTGTCGCCACGAGTCCACACGGTCCATTGTCCATAATGGATGGAATGGGTGGGAATGGACAGTGTCCATTCCCACGATGATGCAAGACAAGAATGGGTGGGAATGGACAGTGTCCATTCCCACCCATTATTGTCTTGCATCATCGCGTCCACGCATCGTCGCGGTAAACGCGATGAAATATATATATTTCCAAAAAAACAATTATTTGGCGAAAAAAAAGTGGACAAAGTACGCTGGTCAACACATTATTCGATTAACATAATAATAATGATAATAATAATAATCGTCGTCATCATCATCATATAGTAGCAACAATAACAAAATAAACACCAATAATAACAGTAATAACATTAACAATAATAACATCAATAATAATAGTAATAACAATAATAACAGTAATAATAATATTGTGACTTATTTTTGCTATTGTTATTGTTATTATCATTATAAATTTTGTGGCTCTTAGTATTGTAATTATTATTGCTATTATTATTATGACGAGAACCTACACCACCTGAAAGATAAATTTTCTAGACACGATTTTCATTATAATTCACTATCTTTTCTTTTCTTGTGGTAGCTCTTCAACATACAACTGATCAAGTGTTCTCTGGCGTGTCAAATACATCATATGAATTTCCAAAGTTCACAAACAGTCGATAGCCGAGTGGGTAGCGTGTTAGGTAGATAGGTAGGATAGGTAGGAAGGTCGGTAGGTCGCAGGTTCGAGCCCACGTCGAGGAGAAAAAAATTCTCTCGAAAAAACCTTGAAATTTTTTTTTTTTTTCAGTATAACTCTTCTATGATCTATAACAACGATAAAATATGGATATATTTCGTTTTTGTTTATATTTTGCATTAAAAACTGGCCAGAAAAATGGAAAACGGGCCAGGTTCTGGCCAACGCCTATTTTAGCGTCACGCCGTGACGCCAATATGAGCCCCGTATGAGCACTACAATTTCCTCACGCCGTGACGTTCATATGAGCTCCATATGAGCACAACATATTACGTCACGCCGTGACGCTCATATGAGCCTAATATGCACTCACTTATTGTTGGATATTGGTGAGCCGATTTTGCTAGTGCTCATGAATTCACTGCATGCATACTCAAATGAGAACAACTTTGCTTCATTTGGATGTGTTATTGTGAATCATCATGTGATGCAAATATTACTTGAAGGTGAGCACTCATAAGCGACGCATAGCTGTGAGCCTTCCTGTGCCTCATAGATGATCTACATATGATGCCAATATGAGCTAAATGTTTCTATCTGGGTATCGATAGATAAATTAAAGTTAATTATTTAGACTTATTATTCGTATTGTCGTTGTTATAATTGTTATGATTATCATATGCATATTATTAATCGTGAAGGTAATGAATTTATAATATATTACTGTTATTATTGTTATTATTATTATTATATTGAAGAATAAGAGAACGCGCATGCGCGTAACCCTGCCTTTCTCAATCCGTGGCGATATCCGTCTCTCTTGCTCTCTCTCTTTCTTGCATGGTCTAAGCCGTCTAAGCTCTCCTTTATTAGCGAGCAGTCATATACAAAACATGAATGTGTTTAGTCTCATGCACCCATGTATATATAGCCTTATATATCATGGTCCCGCTGCGCTAAAGGGCAAGCGAAGAACCCCACAAAGAGGAGACGAAGAAAGAAAAGGAACGCTATGTATAAGCTATACGACTTATGCTCTCTCAGTCTCTCTCCCCCAAAGTATATATCTATCGTCTCTTTTGCGTCACGAAATCTGACGGTTTTTCGTGTCGCACCCTTGAAAGTTTACCCTCAACGCGCCCAAAGAAGTTTCACTTCAAAAAGATGTAGACTTTATGAATTATTTTACGCAAGGGAGTGTTTTTCGAGAATACAGTATCATATACGAATTTTAAGTTCCGCGGTTCTTTATTGTATCGTTGCATGCGTATAAAAATATTTGTTTGACTCGTTGTAGGGTGAAAATGTTAAATTCCAGGGATCATTTGGAAGGATCCAGGGACGATTTTCTAAATCGCATTATAGTTTTTTTGTTGATTCGATATGGTGATTATCGATGAATATTCATGAATTATCACATAAGTATTATTCATTATGAACCTCAAAGAATCACGAATGATGGTGTATGGAAATTGCCCATCAAATTGGATTGAGCATTAAGCTAGACTTTTTCAACGAGTATACTATCTACGAGTATCGAAAAATACACTAAAACAATAATTATTCTCAGTTATCAAATAAGGATATACACGATTTTTTATCGCTACAATATTCAAAAACTTTTGGGTAGCGTGCATGTGCGCGACGAGCGTCGCTGGGGAGGGGAACTTGTCGTGTGAGATAGAATGTGGTCATTTATATATTACAATCAAACCAAACGCAAACAAACGTTCTAATTTACTTATTCATGACCTGCAAACAATTCAGAATCGATTAAGCTCCTAATTGGACGAATAAAATTTACAAATAATTGATGTGCGGTCAACTTTTTATGGTCATATGACCGTTTTTTTGTAAAATGTACTCAATACGTTTTTTAGCATTTTTCGAGAATCGACGAACAAACAAACGTTCAATTTAGTTCATTTAGAACCTACAAACGATTGCGCATCGATTCGGCTCCTATAAAACCTCAGTGCGGTTGAAATAAAAAAATTGCGGCCAAGTTCACGCCATTTTTTGTTTTTGATTGTATAAAAAAACTGTGAACCTGCAAACGTTTCGATTAAACTAACAAACACTTGCAAACGACAAACAAACGTTTAAAAAAAAAAATCTGCAATGTCAAAATCGGGGGGTCAAGTTCACGGTGCTGCTTGACAGCTCTCTGCTCCGTGCACTTCATTGGGACACTCGATAAAGTAGGAATCCGGCTTCGCGCATTCCGAATTATTCAATACTCATTTAATTTTTATAAAAACAAATAAAATTTCCCCAATGTTAAAAATTTTACAGGCGTTTTTCCCAAATAATTTCGAGTTGATTGAGTAAAAAAAAATATATATTTTCACCGTGCCTGCTAACTATACGCCTAATAAACTTATATTATTATTAAAGAAACTATTGTTTCCTAAACTATAAAAACTTATTCCTAAACTTTCCCAAACGATTCCCAAACGATTGCATTGATAAAAAATAAAAATAAATACATTTGCCTGCTAAGTATACGGAGCCGGACTCGCGATCCCACTACGCCGTACTTTACCTTATCTTACCTTACTTTACGAAACATGAAGACTCGCCTTACGTCCGTTGTGATATGTAGCTTAAGGCATAAAGTTCCTAGCACGGTCTTACATACAGGTCTTGCAACGGTGGTGGTGGGGGTAGTCCCGCTTAAGTGTTGAATTTGCTATTCCAATTTACACCGCCAGGTTCGCGCTAGGATCGTCTCGGTTCCGGTGTGACAAAGAGAAAAGTAGCTTCCATCTCTCTTTTACTCTAACGTCGCGCATGCGCCATAGACCCTACCTTATTTTAATAAGTCTCTCTCGGTTCATGTAAATCATGATGTTAGAAATGCGAACTAATCAAATAAAAATAATATGATTAATGATCCAGAGTTGATAAACTTTATGAATTATTGTAAATGGACCCATTTTCAAATCGTACGGCAGAGAGCACCCAAGCGGGCTCGATAAACATAAACGAAAATCCGTCTTTACAAATCACGACGATAAATTAGCTGAATCTGGCGGCGTCAGCTTGATAATCGCGATATTTTGGGTTCGAACTCAGCCCAATTTTTTTTTTTTTTATTAAAATGAATAGAAAATACATCAATTTAGGATCATAAACCATTGTTGAATTTTTTATCTTTTATTTTTTTTAGACATTTATACAACTAAAATAATCGGGTTCTTTCTTTTATTGTTTTATTAAAAGATTCTTTGATAAGGTAAGTACATAATTGAAAAAATTGTAAATAATGTTTTTAAAATAAAATTTTTATGTCTGTCTTGATTATTATGTAAATGAAATATACTACAATTTTCGTCAAAATGAGATAATTTTTTTTTCTTCAGTCACTTATCGTTTTTTTCTCAGATTATCAACGTTTCACAGGATCTAGATTAGTAGCTACTATTTGAAGCGGCTATTATTATTTTTTTTTGTCAGGTAAACAGTTTTCCAAGACGTGAGTTCACCCGGTATTTTATTTCTACTTGATTTTAGGGTTATTAATGTATTTAAGTTTTTTCAGATAATCACCGTTTTCCAAGGTGGCGATACCCCGGCAAGTATATTATTTATATCTGATTGTACGACTGTTAATTCTTTTAACTATTTTTCTTGGCCACCAGGATTTTGCGAGGTTGAAATCGCCAGAGAAGTATTTTATATTTATTTGATCATATGACTATTTATTTTTCATTTTTTTCCCTAGACAATCAACGTATTGCAAGGTTGAGTTCGCCCGGTAAGTATTTCTTATTATTCTATTATACGACTACTAATTTTTTTTCCAGTTAATCGGCGTGTTCCAACGTCGAGTTCGCCGGCTAAGTATTTCATCATAACACCCTATAACTAATTCATTTAATTATTTCCAGGTTGTCAGTGTTTTCCAAAATCTCGTTCATACGGTTAGTAATTTTGTATTATTTTATTGTACGTCTATCAAAAAAATGTTCTTCAGATGATCAGTTTGTTTTTAAATGTCAATATCAACTGGTAATTATTTTATTTCTCCTTAGTTGTCTGATTTATAGTACGTTTAATTTTTTTTCAGGCAATCAGCGTTGTCCAAAGTCGAGATCATCCACATAGTATTTTATTTTTATTGTACTGTACGAGTATTGCTTTTTTTCAGATAATCAGGGTTTTCCTAGAATAAACTTTTCAGGTAAGTAATTTTTGGTTGAGCACAACTGTATTAACATATATTTTTCAGGTAAACATTGTTTTTCGGGACGACGGGGGAGAAAGAATAAAAAATACTGGGCTTCAACTAATAAAATAACTTTTATTGGTTGGTCAACTTCGACAATTTTTTCTTTACAACGAATTTTTTGGCCATTTTTGAATTTTCTTGATGGGCATATTGCCTCATTCTTAAGCGAATATAATAAATGATCGCATACGACAAAATTTGAGAACCGTGCTCTGTACAGGGAAAACGTCTGTTCAACGTCTTTCGGCACTTTGAAAACGTAGCACTTATTTTCTTTCCCGTTTTGATACCTCGTTCGGCACTCAGGTATCACGCACGTCTTAGTCATTTTTTATTCTCGCATAATACGTCGCCCGATAACAAGAATTTGCAACACAAAAACGTAATCGCGATATCGCGATTTCGGCACGGCGTGGGTTAAGGTTATGTACCACAATTTTACGGATACCGAGGGGCAAGGGCATGGAGCAAGGGGAAGGAACTGCCGGAAGTGCTGCGAATATTGCGCCGCATAGTGGCGAAAGCAAGCACTAAGCCATCGACCCATAAGAGGGACTACCCCCACCATTGAAATTTGGCTCCGTTGCAAGACCTGTATGTAAGACCGTGGTTCCTAGTGACAGGCGGCCATCTTAGATTTAACGACTTTACTGCGCAATACTCGTGCCTCATCTCGACTGCCTTATTTTCTCACGCTTATATATTCTAAATGTAATTGATATAACTAAATATATTTCGTATGAAGTTTATATCTCTTAATTATTATATGTGGACCCTCCGATTCCCACAAATATGCAGGATTTGCGGCAGCGAGCCGCTGGACAAAAAAGGCTCCCGGGAACCTTATAACCTCAATTTTCAACTAGAAACTAGGAAAGCTTCTCCATCTGCAAACTGTATGCCAAAGATAATATAGTGAGAAATAAGGATATCTGGCTCTCACCCAGAAGGCCCGGGTTCGATTCCCGGTATCGGAACCGTTGCTTCGGGGGGGAGTACTGTGGGGACTCGCGAGTCCCCACACTCTCATGCTTATAGTGGCTAACTTCAAGACGGAGTACGATACTGCAATTTTACCCAACTCCATAACCAACAAAAATCCCGAAAATAACCATGCGACTAAACACGGAATCATTGAGTACGTTTACACGACGCTCTAAATCCGGTGTTACGAAAACCGGTTTAGTTAAACCAGGCGTTTACACGGTACCTAACACCCGCTTTACCTCGTAAAGCGAGTGTTAGGACCCGTTTACACGCACTTTAAGGCCTGATTCAACTACGCCGGTTTTCGTAACACCGGAATAAGAGCGTCGTGTAAACGTACTCATTCACATTGTACACAATAAGAAATCGGAATTTAATCCTGATACCACCCACATTGTAAAGACGTATGTAAATTGCAGGTTATACCAGGATTTCGGACGTCAAGAATAAGAAATAGTATCGTGACAGTACTCATGCGTGGCAGATAAATTTCAGCACCTAATTTTTTAATTTATATTTGTGTACAATCGGCACATTCATGTACTTTAATTCCTTCAAAAATCTTTCACAATGACAAACACCACAGTTAAACATGCACTATTATCTCCGACGACAGGAGACAGGCTCTACTTAATATGGGGAACCCCCAGTGAATCTCTATCATTCATTGGCCCATATTCTACAAAACTGTAATTTTCACCCTCAATTAACGCCATTTCTTGCACATCTATCATATTTTTAGCCTCAAAATGAGATCGTTGATAATAACAGCGGAGCGCTGCCATCGTTTCATAAAATAGTGAATGCAAATAGGCGAGCCGTGGAAAACCGTTACCTGCAGGGTACACATTATAATTTGTAATAAAAAGAGTATTTCAAGTGTTTTTTTATCATTCTGCTTCCATCATTCTGAATGAAATAGTACATTATGCTGCAAGGACGGAACGACAGTGATTTTTGACCAGGATAAAGTTGGCTGCACGAGTCAAAAATTTCTATCGATCTGTCCGCACTGCATACTATACTTTTTGTAACAAGTGCGCGGAAAGTGGTTCTTTTTTGTCCCATTTCGGAGCAGAAAATAGTTCTGTTAAAGCCAGAATAGTGAGTCGAGTTAGCGTGGGGAGGTTGTTGTATGGTGGTGCGAGAGATGGCGTTGGGGGGCAGTGACGGCCATGCGGGCGACCGTTACGGCAAGCCACGAGGGGAAAAACGTTATGCGAGAGTGGAGAGTTGCGAGCGAGTCGTCGAAACGACGGGATGTAGACCGAGCGAGAGAATTGCGAGTGGACGCCATTATACTGAGCGTGCCACGCCACGTGTTGAACGAGAGACGGATCGCGAGCCGTGCTCTTGTGGCGTCGAATGAGACATTCTAGTCTACAATCAGTCGCCCTCAGCTTTATATGTTTATTTATTCTCTATTTTGTTTCATTTATGTAAAATTTCATTTTCCACGTGCATCAAATATAAATATATTTTTTTTCTATATCTACACACGCCACCCGTTCCATCCGCGAGCAATTATTACCTGCATTTAACATTCAGAAGTGGGATTGCCACATGAACGCCCACAAAAGTGAAAGTGTGTGCTCGAAGTGAGAGACTCGAAATTCATGATCAACGCGCGAGAGCGTGTTCGAGAGGTTCGTACAGCAACAGAACAAAGACATGGGTCTCGATCGAACATTGGGACGAGGTCGGGGTTGGAAAGACGGCAACGGCTCGAGTAATGGACGCGTCAGACAGTCGAATCAAGAGATTCAACCAGCGAGCACAGGTCAAGATGGCGACGAGTCACAGCAGAGAGGAAACGAGGACTTGGCGTCACGAGAACGGTGGGGAGACGATCCACCCGGGGTAGGACACGTATTCCCGAATGTAACGATACATCCTCGGGAGAACGAAAACCCGAACGACGAATCACGTGCGTCAACGTCTCTGCTTCCCCCCCTCCATTCGTCGGCACGGGAGCCCGAGGGTCAGAACGGAGCGCTAGTGAATGCTTTTCGAAACATTCTTGCTAACGAAAATCGCGACGAGGCGTTAGCGCAGTTATTTGCGACTCTGGTAACTCAACGACAGCCGATACAGCCGGCGGCAGCCGCTACGATACCGACGTACCATGTAATCCCTGATTTATCAAGGAATATCGATATATTTACTGGAGACGACGATAGCGGGCACGCGCGCGAATGGTTAGAGAATTTGGAATCAATGCAGCGCTTACATCAGTGGCCGGTAGATTACCTACTCGAGGCAGCGCGTATGCATCTCAGGAGTGGCGCAAGGGAGTGGGCAAGGGGACACAGAGCGGAATTAAAAACATGGGAACAATTTCGTGAGAGTTTTCGAGAAACGTTCATCATTCGGGACGATTTGTCAACACGTTGGGCGAGGATGAAAGCGAGAGTGCAAGGAAAATCGGAGACCTTGTCACAATACTTTCACGCCAAAACAAAACTGTGCAGTGCCTTAAAATTGTCGTATCGCGAAAGCAAGGCGGAGGTGTTAATTGGACTGTGGTCGCGCGAGTTAGCAAGTGCAGTGATGCCAACGACACAGAGTACGGAGACGGAGCTGTTGCATGATTTGCTATATTACGATAAAATTATCGAGCAGCGTGTGGAACGCGTGAAAGCCTCGCGAGAAGGGGCCGTAACGAAGCCGAAACGTCCGGACGAGCCACGAAATTCGGTGAGTACAGAGAAATCGAAGGACGCGAGTGAAAATCGGAAAGACAACGGCAATCGAGTTAGCGCGAGTAGATCGACCGAGAACCCGCGAAAATGTTTTAACTGTAACAAGTTAGGGCATCTTGCGCGAGATTGCAGCGAGCCAAAACGTGAAGTCACATGTTACAAGTGCAACCAAAAGGGACATATTAGTCGAAATTGTACGGCGAATCCAGAGCGAGCCGTAAGAACAGTTGGTAAAATCAGTGATACGGTCTCGGAAAAATATATAAAAAGCGCGAGGATAAACGATCGAGAGATTTCGGTTTTTATCGACACAGGGAGTTCGGAGTGTACCATACGGGCTACGCGAGTATCACACGAACGGTTTACGATGATAAGCAACCCAACGGACTTGAAAGGGTTCGGTCCGCCAGAATTCCGGGTGACGAGTCCGGGAATTATAAAAGCGACGATTGTTATCGACGGTGTAGAAGTGCGAGATGTGATAATGCGAATCGTACCGGATAACGTACAACCCGTGGACGCGATCATAGGTCGCACGTTTACCGACCAACCGTATGTCGAATACCATAAGGTGGGCGATACGCTTACCTTCCGTCGAACGAACGAATTACCGAGCGAACTCGATCCGATGGTAACGAATCCATCAACGGTACGCGCAGTGGAGCTTCCTCCGCAGTCGATCAGCTTCGTCAGCGTGGCTACGAACCACGATAATTTCGATATGGCAATATTTAACGTGGGTCTAACGGAACGAAAAATCGAGGATGGCGAGACGGCATTAATGCGAGGCGAGATTGAACGGCTTCCCGTGAGAACGAGTACTAAGGACAGTGTCTCGAATATCGACATCGAAGATCTCGACATTGGACCTGAACAACCCGGGAACGTGAAGCACGAGCTACACGAGCTTATGAACGAGTATCGAGATTGCATCTCGACCAATCTGCATGATCTGGGTTGCGCCAAGAACATCGAAATGGACATCCAAGAGCATCAGTCAGCGAAACCGATTTGTAGTAAGCCGTATAGAGCGACAGAGAAGGAGCGAATCGAAATTAAGAATATTTTAGGTGAGTGGCGGGATGCGGGGATTATAACGGACACTCAGTCGCCTTATGCCAGTCCGGTATTGTTAGTCAAAAAAAAAACGGGAGAGTCGCGACTTTGCGTTGATTTTCGAAAATTAAATCAGCAGACGAAACGCGTACATTTTCCACTACCAAATATCGACGATCACTTAGCACAAATTCGCGATAGTGCTTTGTTTATTGTACTCGATCTAGCGCATGGTTACCTCCAAATCCCTCTCTCGAAAGAAGCTCGCGAAAAGACCGCGATTATCACATCCGAGGAAACAGCCGAATTTACTCGCATGGTGTTTGGGTTAATGAATGGGCCCGCGTTCTTTTCGAAAGCCATGCACGGTGCGTTGGGTTCATTGCGAGACAACGTAGCGTTATATTATCTTGATGATATATTAATACCGGGGAAAAGTTGGTCGGATTTGAAGGGGAAATTGAGCTTGGTGTTGGATGCGTTGCGCAAAGCCGGTCTGACAATCAAATTGACGAAATGTAAATTCTTGTATCAAAAAGTCTCGTATTTGGGGTATGAAATATCGGAAAACGGTATCGAGCCGGGAAGCCATAAAGTCGAAGCACTACGAGGGTTTCCTGCGCCGAGGAATACACACGAGGTACGACGCTATCTAGGGTTGACCAGTTACTTTCGCAAATTTATCCCGAGATTCGCGCAAATAGCCGAGCTCTTGAACGATTTATTAAAGGCGAATGTTCCGTTCAAATGGGGAGAGAAAGAGCAGCAAGCGTTTACCAATTTGAAAGAAAAATTAATCGAGCAACCCGTGCTACAAACGTTTAATCCGCGAGCTGTAACCGAGCTACATACCGACGCGAGCGCAGCAGGGTTGGCCGCAATGTTAATGCAACGGGACGCGAATAATAAGTTGAGGTTAGTATATGCTCTGAGTCGGCGTACGAGCGAAGCAGAACGACGCTATCACAGTAGTAAACTCGAACTATTAGCGATCGTCTGGGCAATAACGCGATTACGAAATATGTTGGCAAATATTCATTTCACAGTAGTTACGGATTGTCAAGCGTTATGTTACCTGAGCACTCAAAAAACGCTCAATCCGCAGATCATCAGGTGGAACGATCGATTAAGCGAGTACGATTACGATATTGTGCACAGGGAGGGTGTACGGTTAGCTCATGTAGATGCACTAAGTAGAGCACCCGTCGAGTCACCAGCGGCGTCGAGCGAAATTACGATTCTGTCGATTGAGAACGAGCAAGACGCGATCAGAATGTATCAATATTGTGACGAAGAGTTAAAACGAAAAAAGGAATTATTAGCGCGTGGTCTCATGTCATGCACAACATTTGAACGAAGCGAAGTCGAAAATTTCGAATTGTCGAATGGCATTTTGTATAAACGATTCGAGGGTAAAATGTTGTATGCTGTACCGAGGACGATGCGCAAAAGTTTAGTCGTGCGTTTTCATGATTTAAAGGGGCATCCGGGAGTCGATCGTACGGTCACGAGAATTCGCGAGCATTATCACTTTCCACGTATGAAAGCGTACGTACAACGACATATTCGAGCTTGTTTACAATGTGTCGCAAATAAGTCAAAGCCAGGACGTCAAATAGGAGAATTACATCCGATTCCGCCAGGGCACAGACCCTTCGCTACGATACATATGGATCATATGGGACCATTTGTAACCAGTTCACGGGGAAACAAATACTTATTTGTAATCGTCGACAATTTAACAAAATTTTCTATTGTGCGAGCGGTAAGAGATACAAAAGCGAACAACGTAATACGAGTGCTAGAGAGTTTCGTTCGAGATTATGGGGCACCTTTGCGAATCATCTCCGATAGGGGGACATGTTTCACTTCACGAAGTTTTGAACAATTTTGCGAAAAGCACGGAATTCGACACACCGTCAATTCGCCGAGGCACCCTCAAGCCAATGGACAGGTAGAACGGATGAACGCGACCCTCTTACCTGCGATTCAGAGTAGCTTAAATGATAATGATGGGCGCAAATGGGATCAAAACATTGGAGATATTCAGAGTCACATAAACGAGATGAAAAACGCTAGTACGGGAAAAAGTCCATTCGAACTCGTGTACGGTTATGTGCCGAGACGTGACGAGGGTAGAGTACGAGAATTAACGATAGACAGCGAAAACACTTACTCCAATCCAGTCGAATTACAGCGAGTGGCAACGAAACGAATCCTGTCCGAGCAAAGCAAATATAAGAGTCGTTACGACGCTAATCGAGTACGCAACGTAGATTTCGGGGTGGGTAGCATAGTATACATGAAAACGATCGCGAGTGCGACAGGAGATTCGACGAAATTACACCCGAAATATCGAGGGCCGTTAGTGATTACGCGAAAGATGGCCGGAGATACGTATCATGTGTGCGATCTTAATGATAGCGCGGACGGGCGGCGCTATGCATCGACAGCGCATGCTAGTCAGCTTAAGCCGTGGGTACCTGAGACGAGCGAATCAGGGGATGAGAGCGATACGGCCGAGAGTGAGCTCGATGAGTCGAAACGTGATAGTGCGAAAGACAATCGCAAAATGAATGAGGCGATGGTAGATAGAGTACCTGAGTTCCAAGGGAACGAATGCGCGCGAGGAGACGAAGAATCGTCTAGTATTATAGCCAATGATCACACTGAACTCCGATCGACGCAAAAGAAAAGTCGAGAGGAGAACGTAGCGAACATATCGTCGGCCGAGAACGATTCGCCGGCCAATATTGTGCGCAGGCCGCGACGTTCCCGATGTGTACCTGTACGATTTAAGGATTACGATTTGTATGAATAAAAAAAAAAAAAAAAAAAAAAAAAAAAAAAAAAATTGTCAGTGCGAATGTGTATGAGTATCGTTCATAATTAACGCTCGAGGACGAGCGAAAATAGGATGGCCGAGTGTTAAAGCCAGAATAGTGAGTCGAGTTAGCGTGGGGAGGTTGTTGTATGGTGGTGCGAGAGATGGCGTTGGGGGGCAGTGACGGCCATGCGGGCGACCGTTACGGCAAGCCACGAGGGGAAAAACGTTATGCGAGAGTGGAGAGTTGCGAGCGAGTCGTCGAAACGACGGGATGTAGACCGAGCGAGAGAATTGCGAGTGGACGCCATTATACTGAGCGTGCCACGCCACGTGTTGAACGAGAGACGGATCGCGAGCCGTGCTCTTGTGGCGTCGAATGAGACATTCTAGTCTACAATCAGTCGCCCTCAGCTTTATATGTTTATTTATTCTCTATTTTGTTTCATTTATGTAAAATTTCATTTTCCACGTGAATCAAATATAAATATATTTTTTTTCTATATCTACACACGCCACCCGTTCCATCCGCGAGCAATTATTACCTGCATTTAACAGTTCTTTTTGAGTCAGGATTCAATTCGTTAATTTTTTTTCCTAGGACTAAAAAATATGAATTGAATCCTGGCTCAAAAAGACTTATTTTCCGCTCCGAAATGAGGACAGAAAGGACCCACTTTCCGTGCATGTGTGATGAAAAGTTTATTGTCTATGAAGAATATTAATTTTTAAACTTTATGGTCCGGGAAAAAAACGGTCCAACGGCGCCCCCTAAACCGTGGCGCTCTAGCCTCGGTAGTGTTACGTCCCTCTGTGGGGAACGCAACGCAATTCTCGAGAAATGAGAATGTTTTGTGGGAATCTGATTCGGTGTTTCCGCGGCGAATAGAAATTCGCAACCTGAGACCGGGAAAGGATTGTCGGGTTTGAAGTTGAATGCAAATAAAAATAACGCGATTTAAAATTGAATGTGGAATACATAGATGGATACTATTTATTTGAAAGAAGTTAAGAATTTGCTATCGCTTACAATCGTATATAAATCGAGAGGAGAGAGAGATTTCGGAGCGCGAACTTGTATTTTGAGAGTCAAGAACAAGACTGATTTTTGGTATTGGTTTTTGGCGTGGTCTCGAGAGCAGCATTTCATTTGATGACTGATGTTCTGCATCCGATCACTCCTTCTCTCTCTCTCTCTCTCTCTCTCTCTCTCTGCTTCCACTCCTCTCGCTTTCCCAATTACTCGTTCGCTTTTTCCGCTCGCATTCTTTGTGGATCTCTCTCTCTCTCTCTTTTACTATCGTCTCGTTTCCTTAGCTCTCGCTCTTTCTTTTTCGCTGCACGCACACTCTCTCACTTAAACCTAGAAGTCTCTGTCTCTCTCTCTCATCCCTTCTTCGGAAAGTTTCAGGGCCTTTCTGCTCGTAAAACTCGAGTCTCGAATTTCTGAATTTTATGCGTTTACGTTTAAAAAAAATTAAAGTTGCAAGCTGAAGTATTAGAGAAAGGTCACATACGCCTCGGAGGACTGCGAGAACAATAGGGGTTTGTTTCGACTAGCATTTTATGATTTACATGTGGTCAGCAGACGTTGGTTGTTACCATAAGCTAAGAACTATAAATTTCCACTCGAGTGTTCGACGCAACAAAAGAAAAGGGTGTTGAGAAAGAATTTTAAAAGAAGAAGTAAAAAGAGCAAGACATCAGACTTTTACAATATATTCTTATTCAATATTTGTCAATATAGATATAATTCTATTTATTATTTTCCTTATCCTACGGAAGAGATGCATATACAAAACATTGCGATTCATCCTTTTTTCAAATTTAGCGGGTAGATAGCGAAACCGCGGCGATCGTGTGTTATCAAATACCCCGTGAGTTTATCACGGGCTCTGTGAAAACGACGGTGGGCGCGTAGGAAGCCCGCAGACGTAACACCTCCCCCCTTATTCAAAAAGACGTTTAATATTAAAATGGTTTTTTCCTACCTGATCGTGTTCTTCAAGATTAGGTTCTTCTTCATTCTGGAGAGAAAAGGGTAGAGTTGCGTGTTTTAATTTATTCAGGAGGACTATTTTTGTTCGGTTCGCGCTGATTTTGATTTCGGCGTTGAAATATCCTATTAGTCGGAGGATTTCATATGGGCCCTTATACTGGGGATCGAATTTTGAGATTTGGGGTTCTTTTAAGAGATACACGTGGTCTCCTATCTGGAAGGTCTTTATGTTTAATTTCTGATCATAGTAACGTTTGGATTTCCATTTTGCAAGATTTAGGCGTTCTACTACAGTAGATTGCGTTTCCGATAGTTTTCTTAGAAAATCGTCTAGGTGTTCTATGTAAGTTGTGAAATTTTCTCCTCGGCTGAAACTAGACGGGATATTAGCTTCTTTTCCAAACACTAATGTATGCGGTGCATAGCCAGTTGCTTCGTGTATAGAGGTGTTGTAGCTAAAAACCGCGAACCTCAACCATGTATCCCAATCCTGTTCGCTACCAAATTGTTTCAGATATTCGATAAGCGAATGGTGACTACGCTCAAGTGATCCGAGGGATTGTGGATGGATTGCTGTTGATTCTAATTTTTCTATTTTGAAAATTTTTCATATAGTTCGGATTATTTGGCTAATAAAGTTACTGCCTTGGTCAGTGTGAAGCACTTTGGGGCAACCGAACCGGGTAATAAATTGTTCTGCCAGGGCGCGTGCTAGTGAAATTGAATCTATAGATTTAATGGGATTGCGTCGCTATATTTTGAGAATTTATCTTGAAAGGTTAGGATATACCTATTGCCCCTTTCAGTTACTGGCAAAGGTCCCACAATATCCATATGTACTTTCTGAAACGGTTCACTCGGTGTGTCGGTAGTCTTAATGGGCAAACGCGTTCGGACTAGCTTATACCTTTGACAATCAATACACGCCATTACAAACACGGCAATTTATTGTTTCATACCCTCCCAATAATAATCACCTCGAATACGCCAATACGTCATTGAAGCGCCTTTGTGGCCACCTACTGCTGACTCATGGTATTCTTTAATTAATTGGCCTCGGTCTTCCTCACGAGGGTCTTTATTTCCCTCGTGCATACTCGAACCTGAATGTCTGAATTCCGGAAAGTTTGTCTTATTACTTGTTCAACTTGTTGTTGTTTTTCATTACCTTTACCTTTTTGATATCCAACGTCTCCATTGCATGCTTGCTGGCTTCTATTGCGTCAGTAACAGAACACTAATATGGTTTTTCATCGAACCTTGTTCTTACCATAAGAATGAGTACATAACGATTGTCAAAAACGGACACAATTTTCTGTCCAAGTCGCGGTCTCGGCGATCTCAGCCTTTCCACGTCCACAAGTCCAAGATCCTTCAGTTCTCGGTTATTTGCCGTGGTGAGGATGCAATCGGCGGATATAAAATTAATTATATTCCCTTTCCCAATCGAGAGAGAATCTTTACTATAAAGTATACCCGAGTCATTTTCTAAACGGTATACAGGTGCTACAAAGGTGAAGCCTGATCCAACGGATCCAAACTGCTCATTATTTTGACTGTTTTGTTCTTTACCGGGGACGCGATTTTCTTCGAGGCTGACACATGGGTATTCCAGGGCCTCGATTCCTCATTCATGTTTTTATCCTGTACGGCTCCCTTTCCAGACGCTATAGAGTAGGTATCATCCCCCCTCTCCCTATTCGCAGTTTGCGACGGACATGGTGCCGTGACATACTGTATCTGGGGTCTCTGACCAGCTTCTAAGGTGGTGTTCGATCCGACGCTGAGATCTCTCTGATTGACACACGTTTCGAAGAAAATTCCTTCTCCACGTGGGCTTACGGCCCCATCTTCCTTGCTATTACACTCTTTTTGTTCTACGGAGAGTTGATATCTTTTTCCACTCGGCCTTGCTGGATTCATGGTGATCGAGCGTTGGCGATAACGTGGTCCCTGACATTCCCTTCCAGCAGCCCGTAGCAAGTATGGTACTTGGCACGGCCGTAACCGGCTAGGGGTTTCTTTGTGCAATTCAGACTCCGAGGCTATCTCGTCCACCTCATTTTCCGAGTCTATTCCCACGTCTTTCTCTAACTCTTCCAGATGCTCGAATACTAGGAAAATGCTTCCCAAGAACTCTTCAATAGCAATGTCTTTTTCTAACTCGCACGCCTCATCCAGGCCCACCTCCGCTCCTTCATTGTTTTTATCGTAATCGTCCTGTTTTAGCGTCGACGAATCCGGTGCGTGAACGTCGACGCTCAGCACCTGTTTCGCCGGCGTTATGTCGGTCATTGGGTCATGCGTATCGTCTAAATTGATTTCATAGAGATTTGGTGGGTTTCTGGATAAGGCGTCAGCGTTGGAGTTGGCGGTACCCTTTTTATAAGTAATCTCATAGTCGAATTCACTAAGTTTTATGCGCCAGCGAGCTAGCCTGGAGACGGGATCTTTCAGACCGTTTAACCAAAGCAGGGGACGGTGATCGGTGACTAACGTGAAGCAATGCGCGTGCAAATAAGGCCTAAAATGCTTTACGGTGAAAACTATTGCTAATAGTTCCTTTTCGGTCGTAGAATAATTGGTTTATCCGCTTTGTTGAGAGTCCTCGACGCGTATGCTATCGGTAAATCGCGACCTATCGTTCCCTGACTTAGTACGTACTACCCTTTTCTTCGTCATTAAGGAGCTCGAATTGAAACGAATCTAATAACTTAGCGAGGCGTTTTGCCGCTGATCTTTCGCCGTCGGAAAGCGAATGGGGTGCTGGTTCAGACTGAACACGAGGAGGAACAACGTGACATTCCTCAAGTTTTATCGGCGCCAAGGGTAAACAGATCGAGTGTTGGTTTGAATTTATCGCATACACGTTTTTCTGAGTGACCAGAGATTCGCCGAGGTAGACGCCCGGGCCTGCATTTATTCTGCTCATGTATCCTTCGAGAACGTTAGTGTTGGAGATGGGAATTTTTACTAGCTGTTTGGTTCGCGCAGGTAACTTTATGGTGTGATATTTTACGAAGGGGAAGAATTCTTCGCCTATTCGGATTTCATTTAAAGTGAAATCCAGAATAGCACGATGATCCTTTAAAAAAGCCATCCCTACAATTCCTTCCGGCTTTATAGGAAAAGCTTGTGAGACTATGTGAAAATGAGTTTCAACGCCTTTCCAACACATTCCTACCTCCCCTAGGGTCTCGTACACGCCTGAGCCTATTCCGGTTAAATGGTAAATTTTTGCTTTATTTATCCAGGTTCGCGAGTCTAAAATGTTTTCCTTCAATATATTCAATTGGGACCCGGTGTCGACCATTAATACAGCGGAACCTTCGCGGAGTATTATGTTTTCGAGTTTTGTTAGTGGGACGTGGAGGTCGCACCGCCCTCTGATACTGAGGACACACCGGTATCATCGAAGTTCATCGGTACATACCGGTACATACCATACATACCGGTTCATCGAGCTACTATTTTTTTTTTCGATTTATCACAGATTTTCAAAGTCGGACCATCGATCTTTGTCAATTCTCCCATACAATTTTTCCCTTTGATCTCAAATTTACCGATTTTCAAACTGTTCTTTTGGATACAAAAAAATTAAGATCTCGGAATGAATCAAACGGCATTCTCCAAGTCTGCTCCTGGGCTTTTAAAGCACTCCCGATAAGCTCAAATTCGTCTATTCAGAGCAAAGTTCTGGGCGTTTGAAATTTCGATATTTTCAGGTTTTTCGAAAAAGTGGGCAATAATTGGAGATTTTTTTTTTCGTCGTTCTCACTATTTTCAGGTTCTAGGCGTTTGAAAGTTTCGCTGATTATAAATTCTATCGAATTTTTTTTTCCTAAAGCCCAAAAATTCAATATGAAGACGTCAAAAAAGCAAAAAAAAAAAACATTTCGAGTAAACGAAAGTGTCGTGATAAGGATACAAATCAAAATTTTTAAAAACAATCACTGCTCCTCCCAGTCGATCGAAGAGTTCGAAATTTGTTTTTTGTAATCAAATTTTGTCGACAAAGGCGAGCGCAAGAAGCAAGAGACAAGATCCGATCGGTGATGTGAGGTTATGGTTTATGACGAATGTGGTATTTTTCGTAGCGGTCACGTTACCGTATTTTTACGGTAAAAATACCGGTCACGTTTACCGCTCACATCTCTATATCGGACAATCCGTTAAGACTGATTCAGGGAGACAGGCTTGATTTTCAGAACTCAAAAAGGCCTTTTTACATTCGACACATTTGACCATATTCATAATTTGTCTCATCAAATTAGCGGTAATGTAATACATGATGCAATTCGTAACTTCAGGTTTGCTGTAATCGTGTTCGATGACGTCCTCAAGACTCCAGTTATGGTAATCAGCCCAGTCAATAGGTAGTTTGAAAGTGCTGTTTGGTGGAAAAAATAAGGAACATGGGATATTTTCAGGACTGATAGGGGGGTGTCTCCTAAGTATAAATCCAGATTGGCGACCTCTTATCGCTATAAGGGTCGCCACCATCTTGGAAAACGCGTTTCGCTCTATATCTCGCGAACCGTCTACTTTACGAAAAAATGTGCAGATACCTTTTTTATACATAATTAAATTCCCCATCTTTTTTGCTCATAACTTTTTTACGTAACATCAATATTTTCCAAGTTATAACACTTACAAAACTATTTCTCCGAATATCTCCCTGAGCGTTTATTATTTCGCGAAAAAATTTATTATCAAACTTGTAGAGCATCAAATTCTCTACATTTTTTAATTTAATCTTTTTTCCGATCATTAATACCTTCAAAGATATACCGCCTTTATTGCCCGAGGCACCGCGAAATCTCCACAAAACGCGCACAATAACGGTCGACGCAGGTACCCAGTGAACACGTTATATTGCGGCAATATAAGATGGAAGTTACAGGTAATGTCACAATGTTATTCTTGTGATACATAGCTGTTATATAACTTGGAAGTAACATGTTATGTACCATATGTTATGTGCTGGTTACATAACTGGTATGTAACGTTTTGACGTTACAGTAATGTAATAGAGTTTTGTAGCCGTTACATAACATGTTTGTAACAATGTGAGTGTACCTTTGGTGATATTTATGTAACGTTAATGGGGTGTAACGTATACGTATACATGTGTATGGTGTAGATGGTACGGAACCTTTTTGCAGTCGAGGAACTTTTTATTGTGTCTGTAAGAACAAAAAAATGTAATCATAATTTAGGCCAAAAAATTATATGAATTGGATTATAATTAAATAATTATCGGCAAATAAAAATTTTAAACAATTTATTCAAATATTTAACTTACGACACCGAGCAGAGTCCCAGCAGGAGCCACATGTTCCCGCTTCTACAATATTTTCGCGGGATCAAAATGTTTTTCACAAACGGATTGCCCTGGAGCATAACCTCTACCTGCGAAGTCCGCTGATTAGATTTTACCTATGGATACCTTATTCTTAGAAGGGCGTCATCGAGACGTCAATTCACCCTGTTTCAAATTGTATAACTACTACATTTTAAAAGCTACTGGGAGTGCCGTAAAGACCTCAATTTTGTCCATGAGTAATTGCAATTCATTCGCATGATTTCTTATCTACGATTAGGTCATCGAGATCTTATTTTTGACAAACTTTGATTCGCGTAATTTCCTTCATAAATATCGATCTTAAAGAATTGCGAATCTTAACGACCTTAGGATAAAAAAAACAGCATTAATTTTGGAACACCCTTCGTTCTGTGATATAAGAATCCATGGATTCGTCAAAGTCAAAATTTTCTTCCAGCGAATCCTTATTATTCTTCCATTACAACGGGATATGGTGTCCTTATCACCGTTTACAGAGCGCCGTCGAGGCCCAATTTTCATATTCTTCGTATTTTCACAATCCTTCTTCACGAATGTGCCATGGAGGCCAGACATTTTTTTTATAATCCCGATACAAATTACTTTTCCTTTTTTTTTTACGCTCGAGTCGTCGAGACCCGGATTTATTTTGTTTTTTAATTAATTGATTTTATTGCGAATATCATTTCAATATTTACTTATTTATTTATTGATCATTATTATTTTGCTTTATTCACTAGTATTTTTCGAAAGGTTCAGATTTTCCGGTGCGCTTGATTTACTGTATCCCAATTCTGACACCAATGTTACGAAATGACAACGCGGATATTTGCTTTAAAAGCCACTTTTCTACGCGTGTTTTTGCCCCGTAAAGTAGCCCTTTTCATGGCTAACTTCGTAACTGATACGACAAGTACCATTTTGCCTGGCTCACCAGGCAAAGCCAACGGCTCGTTCTAAAAACATAATCTCGCTCGAAAACAGTTACTTTACGTGCATGCCCCAAAATAAACTATTTTGGGGCGGGCTATTAAATACAAGATGGTCCCCGGCTTATCATCGTGCGGTCGCACTCGCATGACGTTTATCGAGAGACTCCCTAAGGCCCGGTTCCACAATCGTAGTTTAAAATTTAAACCTGGTTTAAGTCGCTAAAGATTGCCTGCCATTGGCTGAAATCAAAGTTAAACTCAGCTTAACGCTTAAACCACGATTGTGGAACCGGGCCTAAACAACTGACAGATTCGATCTTCAGTTCGTCAATTCTATCAATGACGAGCTTCGCTCGTTGTTTCTTCTGTCCTGTGTATTTCATTAGGCTACTCTCCGTATTCATAACAATCCTTTTTTTTCTTCCTTTACTTTCTTTCATGATAAATGAATAAAAATAAATAAATAAATAAATAAATAAATACATAAGTAGATGAATAAATTAATAATTCATTCATTCGTTCAGTTAGATTTTTCCAACAATTATTTGAAATGTGTGTCTTCCTGTTGAATTAGAAAAGTTTAATATCTTTCCATCACCGTACTTTTTTTTACATCCGGTACTTTGTTTTGATAGTCTTCAACAATTTGCACCAAAAACTGTAATTGCTTATTGTTCTTCGTGAGAACATCATTATAATCACCAAATAAACGTACAGTTCGTTACACAACATCGTTCACCACATTCAGATGTTTCACAATGTCCAGCCACTTCAAGCAACTCATTTTTATTCCAAAGACATGGATTAATTTCGAAAAATTCTTCTCCATTCTTAAGTCTTTGAAAAATGCTCCGTGTCTGTGGAGTAACTAAATGATCGATACTTTTTTCCTGGTATTCACTGATGTTGGTAGGATCAATTTTTATGCGACGAGGAAAGCATTCATCCAATTCATCCACTTCATCTTATGGATAGTACACTAGGACCTCGATTTAACGGCCAGTGGCGGGACCGGCTCCGCATCGCACCTTGTTAAATCGAGGTAGCGTATGCCCGCCCATGCTGTATCTGCGCATCGGCACTCCGTGCTACGGGCCTGATCGGGGAGAATTTAAGCGTCCTCCACCATCTCCCACCACGCGAAAAACCGATCGATAAATGCGACATGGTGGGGACTGTCTATTAAATCGAGGGCCATTAGATCGAGGTCCTAGTGTATCCATATGATGAATAGGATGAATGCTTTCCTCGTCGCATAACAATTGATCCTATCAACATCAATGAATACCAGGAAAAAAGTATGGATTGTTTTGTTACTCCACAGACATGGAGATTTTTTCAAAGGTTTTAGATCGAAGAAGAATATTATCCAAACTAATCCATGTCTTTGGAATAAAAATAAATGTTATTTGAAGGGGCTGGACATTGTGATGAACGATGTCACGGAACAAGCTGTACGTTTATTTAATGATTACGATGATTTTCATAAACATAAGCAGCTTGGAATATTTTTTATTTTTTTTTTCTCTTTCGATTGGTACCCAAATGAATGCTGTAGCTATTGACATATGGGAGATATCGCATTTTATTTTTTATTTTCGACGTACAACGATCATCATTTTTTCGCTCCGCAAATTTTTCGCTCCGCTAATTTTTCGCACCACCAACATAACCACACTAACCGTCTTGAGTCCCGTGTCACGCTGAAAGGCCGAAAAGACGCGATACCGGCGCATCTTGAAAAAATATTTATTTCTAGATAAATTTTTTTTTATTCAATGTGGTTCTGTGTTAAAAAAGAAGAATTTTCGTTCCTTTTTCTTTTTTTTTTAGATAAATGGTGGAAAAAAAACAATTATATACTTATCTGTGAGCGTTCATAGTGGTATCGCTTCCCGATTAAGAGGTTATGTCAGTGTATTTCGAAATAAATAATGATTAAACAGCAATTCAATAGTGTTTAGAGTATATTAATAATCAGCATTTTTATTTTTTACGTTGTTTATGTTTATTAATCATTCATGAGTAAGCACAACGCCGGAAAACGTCTTATTACGAACTCGCCAAGTACTTCGTTCGAAGCTTTTCAATTATTATTATTTATTTAATTAAATTTGTGCTGAAGCAGAGCGAGGATTTTGCCAATGAAACGAATTTTGGCAATAAAGAATCGTCGAGATAGAGATTTCTCGACGTAGAAAACGCGAGTTTGAGGGACGAGTTGCTAAGAGCTCTTCAGGAGAGCAAAACGATACAAAAAGAAAATATTAAATTGAAATTACAATGCAAAGAACTCATCAAGTTCACTTGGAATTTAAATATCATTTAAACAATAATCAAAAAGTTTGAAAAAATCTCGTCTACTTTCCAAATTCATAGATTTTATTATCATTGAAATAATAAATAAATTAAAGCGTTTATTATTTTTCAATTTTGGTTTTTTTATAAATTAATAAAAGTAAATTAAATGAATTTAGATGCAATTGAGAAGGTCGGAGCTTGAGCTAAATTGATAATAATTGATGTAATCCAATAATAATAATTATTTAAAATATCAGAATGAAATAAATCTATGAATTTGAAAAGTAGACTAGATCTTTTCATCAAGCACTTTAATTATTGTTTAAATCATATTCAAATTCAAAGTCAACTTGATAATTTTTCATCGTGTAATTTCGATTGAATATTTTCTTTTTGTATCGCTTCGCTCTTTTCAAGAGCTCTTCGTAACTCGTCCCTCAAACTCGCGTTTTCCTCGCGGAGAGATCTCTATCTCGACGATTCTTTATTGCCTAAATTCGTTTCATTGGCAAAACCATCGCTCTGCTTCAGCATCAATTTTATGAGATTCGCCTGTGAAATATTTTAATTTGTTGCATTGCTCGAAAAATCTTTGTACTCTCGTTGCTCATATTATGTTCCAACAATCTCCTTGACGGAATTCATCATCGTGATCTCGAATTTTTCATTGCTCTCGCATCGAGCAGGACAATCCTCTGAGCCACGATCGTGTTCCATCGACGTTGAGTTAGACCGAGAGACTACGCTCTCTCGTGAAGATTCCGAGGGTTGACTGTTTTCCTTGCTGGAAGATTCGTATCTGTGACTGATTTCTTTGCCAGATCCCACGAAATAAGTAAATTGCGAAATGTTTCTAAAAATGCTTTTATTTATTTATTTATTTATTTAATTTTGATTTTTTAAATAAAGCTTTTTAATTATTATTATTTAATAACTTCAATTATCAATTTAGTTTAACTTCTGATCTGAGCATAAATTTTATGAGATTCGCCTGTGAATTTAAGTTAATTTTTCTTACATTGCTCGAAGAATCTTGACCATCGAGAACGTTCCTTGGGCTCCAATTTTTTTTCTTGCTCCTTGCCATCACCCGGAGGAGAGATGTATTACTAGATTTATTTTTCCCCGTCGATATACCCTCGCATGTTATCAAGAGGCACGGTAGTGCCTCGAGACAAGTACATTTCCTCCTAGACCGACATGTCGAGAGGTACTACAGCCTCTTATACGCCGCACAACTTGCTTATACATAGGAGTATATCTATATAACGAAACTTATTTTCCTAATTATTAATTAATTATACGGACTTCGGCAATGATATTAACACGTATATTTTTTATTTTTTTTCTCTTTCGATCGGTACCCAAATAAATGCTATAGTTATTGATATATGAGAGATATCGCATTTTATTCATTATATTCGACGTACAATCACTTCACACGAAATTTTCGCATCTGTCGCACCAAAATCTGTCGCACCAAGAACTGTCGCACCAATTAGGTTAGGTCCACGGGTAGTCATAGATTGGTGCGTCTCACGTACGTGCATGCCTTATCTAACTCTCTAGAGTAGTGCAGCATTGGCCCGAAATTCGTTTTCATAAAAGTCGTTTCCGCGATTATTTTATTAAATAGTTGGGCAATTCTCCACTAATGGGAAATGCGATGTCTTAGACAAATAAACACAATATATTCATTTATATTTTTTCAAACTATCATTAAAAATAAAAATCCGTATTAGTTTTAATAAAGTAACCGCGTATGAAGTTAGATTTATGAATAAATATTGTTTTATTCTCTCTTAAACATTCAAAAACACAGTCCCCTGGTGTGTCACAAGCCTAAGTTACCGGTGAATGCAAGTTTTTTCATAATTTTCTGATTCGTCTATGTATATATACATCAATGAATTGCAAAATATAATTATGGATGTTGATAATTGTTGAAGAGTTTTTTTTTATTCTATATCTTTTATTTGAAAATAGCCATTTTTGGTTGTCCTTGAATATTACAAACAGTCCCCTGGACAAAACTTAACCGATATATAAGTAATATTTCGTACATAATGAACGGACTTTTTATCATTCAGATGAAATCTAATCGGTGTGAATTTCGTCTATTTATCATCAAAAGTGCGCCAGTATTGTTTTATTTAATGTTAATTTGGTGTCTATCGCTGAAGCACAAGCTTGGGCTTACAAGTCTGACAGTCCCCTGGTGAGTGCATTCCAACGTTGTTTTTATAATAAAATTAATTTATTATTATATTCACTGCGAATATTGAAGGAAAATAATGAATATATACCATTAAAATTTTTTAATTGTTATGAACATGAGTGATAGTCTAAACTTTTCCGAAAAAACACAGTCCCCTGGCATCAGTTCCCTGTCGTTTCGCAAAGCAGGGGACTGTTGAGTCATCCAGAGGACTGACGAAATTGTATTTGCGTCAAAGCTGAATGCTTTTAGTGGCACCCTTAAGGATGTTGAGTTCAAAATCGAAAATGATGACAGAATTCTGAAAATTTTATATGTTTTTATATGAAATATTCAAATGGTCGTGTAAAAATTTCACGACGATTAGGAAGCTCGTTATTAAGAAAAAAATTCAGAAAGTTGATGTGTTTCGTAGGTGAAGGATGTATTGGACGTACCTTCCCAACCAAAACTGAATTTAGTCGACAATATTGCATACTTGATGATAAGATAAAAATCGGAAAAAATTCACCCACAATAAAGACGATAAGAAGATTAATTTTTAATAATAATAATGCCAAAAGTTATGTGTAAATTATTTAAACAGAACATTGTTTAAAAAATTTTTAGAGAATGTTTTTTTTTGACACGTGAAATGAATTCGGTGATTTTTCTGACTACACGTGAATTTTTTAAAAATTTTCTTACCATTTTGAAATTTCGGTTTTCGAAAATTTTTTAATTTTGAAAAATGAAGGGAAAATCGTGAAATTTGGATATGTGTTTGTAAAATCGTTGTATATTACAATTAAGAAGTTTCCGGGGCATTTAACGAATAGTTTCGTAGATACGACCTTTACAAATTTCCGAAAACCGAAATTTCAAAATGGTAAGAAAATTTTTTAAAAATTCTTGAGTAGTCAAAAAAATTACCGAATTCATTTCACGTGTCAAAAAAAAACATTCTCTAAAAATTTTTTAAACAATGTTTTGTTTAAATAATTTATTGATAACTTTTTGGCATTATTATTATTAAAAATTGATTTTGTTATCGTCTTTATTGTGGGTGAATTTTTTCCGATTTTTAATTTATCATGAAGTATGCAATATTGTCGACTAAAGTCACTTTTGGTTGGGAAGGTACATCCAATACATCCTTAATAGATAAATTCTGCCAATTTTTGCAGTATTTACGTAATATCTGACAAAAAAAATGGTGCCAATCAGCTGAAAAATATAAATATGTTTTAAGAGACATTACCTGGATATTCTGTAAAAATTTCAGAATTTTTAGGAGTACAGTTTTTAGAATATTTATAATGAAAGAGAAATGTTATTAATTTTTAATTTTTTTTAATTAAAAATTTTTTTTTTATTTTTTAAAAAATTTTTTAAATGTTTTTGTTCATGAACAAAAACACAATAAAAATCTGCTGTTCAGTAATAAAATGTTGTTTTCACTTTGTAAAAACAGCCCCCTGGTACAAGTGTCAGTCCCCTGCCGCAATTTTAACAAAAACGCTTATAAATCCTTAACTGCTTAATGAAATCAATTGAATCACTACAAAAGTAAGAAAACTAAACCCTTAAACTGCCCTTTTCACAGCTTTCTTCTGTTTTTGAAGAAAAAATTTGATCGGACAACTTTGCGAGTCAAGTTTCCCATTAGTGGAGAATTGCCCAGTTATTTAATTGTGTAGAGTAAACATTAATTGAGAATTGTATTTTTCCATGATTCAGGATTTTTTTAGTCGCGATAATGATGCCACCGAAACGAGAAACTTTTCCATAACACGAGACGAAACAAGAAATTTCTCGTCTCGAATATTTTGGCTTTTCTCGCCTCGAAACATTTTGATGAGTCGAGACAAGACCAGACGACCGACAAGATTGTTGACCGAGAAATCGAGAAATCTTGATGTTCAATCCCCGAATTTTTCCCTTAATCCTACATCACCAAGCACATTTTTCGTCCAGGCTGATCGCACCATAATTTTTGGTGTCTAAGTTAATCGCGTCATAAGTTTTTGGCGTCCAGGTCGATCGCTCCATATTTCTTCGTGTCTAGAGGTCAATCGCGTCGTAGTTTTAGGTGTATAGGTCAATCGCGTCATAGTTATTGGAATCCAGGTTGATGGTACATTAGTTCTTGGCGTTCAGGTCGATCGCGTCATAGTTCTTGGCGTTCAGGTCGATCGCACCATTGTTCTTCGTGTCCAGGTCGATCGCACCATAGTTCTTGGCGTCCAGGTCGATCGCGTCATAGTTCTTGGCGTCCAGGTTGATCGCGCGGTAGTTATTGGCGTCCAGGTTGACCAAGCCATAGTTATTGGTGCTTAAGTCAATCGCGTCATAGTTCTAGGGGTCCAGGTCGATCACGCAATAGTTCTTGGTTTCAAGATTAATCGCGCCATAGTTCTTGGCGTCCAGGTCGATCGCGTCATAGTTCTTGGCGTCCAGGTCGATCGCACCATAGTTCTTCGCGTCCAGGTCGATCGCATCGTAGTTTTCGGCGTCCAGGTCGATCGCGTCATAGTTCTTGGCGTCCAGGTCGATCGCACCATAGTTCTTCGCGTCCAGGTCGATCGCATCGTAGTTTTTGGCGTCCAGGTCGATCGCGTCATAGTTCTTGGCGTCCAGGTTGATCGCGCGGTAGTTATTGGCGTTCAGGTTGACCAAGCCATAGTTATTGGTGCCCAAGTCAATCGCGTCATAGTTCTTGGCGTCCAGGTCGATCGCGCCATAGTTCTTGATGTCTAGGTTAATCGCGTCATAGTTCTTGGTGTCTAGGTCAATCGCGTCATAGTTTTTAGCATCCAGGTTGATCGCGCGTTACTTCTTGGCGTCCAGCTTGATCGCACCATAGTGCTTGGCGTCCGAGTCTTACGCGCCATTTATATGCGTAATGCCTTGCCGTTGACCTGGAACTTAAGAACTACAGAGCGCGAGGCCTGGACAGCGTATAACGCATTCCCGTCAACTTGGAACTCGAGAACAATCGAGCGGTAGACCTGGACGGTGGAAAACGCAATCCCGTTGACCTGGAACTCAAGAACTACGAAGCGTGAGACCTGGACGACGGAAAACTCATTCCCGTCGACCTGGTTCTCAAGAACAACGGAGCGCAGAGCCTGGACGGCAAATAACGCCTTCCCGACGACCTGGTGCTCAAAGATTACGAAGCGCGGGGCCATTCCAGGACGGTAGGTGACGGATGCCCGTCGACCTGTGCTCAAGAACTACCGAAAGTGATACCTGGACGGCAGAAAAAAAGATCCTATGACCTGGGGATCTGGTGCTACGGAGCGCACCACCACATGTCCATCGGGAGCAAAACATAAAAATAATCAAACGTAAAAATTAATTAAAAAATTATAACTCTGGGTGACGAATGATGTTCCGGAGGATCTGTTTATTGCGAATTTGTACTCGTCTAATCGATTACAAATAATTGATTGAATATATTACTTTCATAATTTATAATTAAACGTTGTTCAATTACAATTTTAATTTGTAATTAAATTCTTGTCGATTTCAAATTACATTTATAATTTGTAGTTACACAGAAGTTTAATTACAAATTACATTTGTAATTTGAAATTAAAAGAAGTGTAATTAGAAATTTTATTTGTAATGGGTAATTGAAAAGAGTAAAAATTTTAATTACAGATTATATTTATAATTTTTAATTACAAAATGTTCAATTACAGATCACATTTGTAATAGTCCATTGAAAAAAGTTTAATTTCAAATTACATTTGTGATTTGTAAGTAAACAAAGTTTAATTACAATTTCACAACTCGGTTCGGTACAGACAATTCAAATTTCAAAGGACCTGCGCATACGGACAACATGCTTCATTTTTCTGTACCAATTCGGTTATAGACTGCGTTTGTCTGGATCAAATCGCTTCATGGGATTTTTTTTTTTGTAGTGCAATGATTTGTCGAATTTTCCCTTGTTCAGTTGACTATGATGGCTTTTATGAGTAGAATTACGTGGGTCGCGGTCGGGTTTAGTCTGCCTTTCATTGATATCTTACAAACGAAGCTCTATTATTCCATCGCGAAAAAAAAGATAGTGCTCGATACTATGAACCGACTATAGAAAAGCAGTGCTTATGATTTTTATAACTCAGCGATGGTGCTTTGTATCAAGAATCGAAACTCAAAGATGTTTGAATGGATCATGCGAGCACTTTCAAGAATAGGGAGACCTCATTGATAGGATTTTGTACGCATAGAATATTTTGGAGTTCGCTAAACTTGCTAACGATCTAATAAAAAAAAATGCAAATGATAATTCGTGTGCTAGGTGCTAGATTGGGGCTTCTGAAGTTGTGAAATAATGAAACCATTCCATAATTGTACGAAATGTTTTGGCAAGACAATTTATGCCGTCAAAAATTGTTCAATTCTACCCTGAGCGTAGTAGTCGCCATTCAAAGCTTTTACATAGAAGTTACATCGTAAATATATGTCGACATATATAATGCTTTGCAAAAAGAAACCAAATCCCACCAAAAACCCCATGAATGGTGTATAAAAACTTGAGACAAGTACATTTCCTTGCGTCGTTTTGTTTATGCTTACAAAAAGATGTCAAACCCAAATATTTGACAAATAAACCTTTACAAAAAGATGTCAAACACAAAAAGTTGTCAAATAAATTCAAATAATCTAAGTCACAGTTGCCAAGTACATCAAGCATTTTCATTGTTTACATTTTTATTAACCGTTTATAAGTAAGTAACGGACTTACGGGGTGGATGGCGTAGCGTGCGTACGGGTAGAGGCAAGCTCCGCGTTTAATTAATCAGTGAAGGAGTAAAAAAGTGCGTAGAGAGAAAAAAGTTATTGGAGAGGAAAAAGAAAAGTGAGGTGAAGGGTTAGATGAATCAGTGGTGATTGGCAGAGTTAAGGTGAAATAAATCGAGGCTGGTAAAGTTCTCGCGTGTTCGGGTGGAGGTTAGGTTGACGAGAGAGAAACATGGGAAAGCGCGGCGGAACGGATGCTGGCGAGACCGACGGTAGCGACCTGGATGATCCAAAGCTAGAACTATTGGCGTATGGGAACCAAGGCGTCGGTAATGTAGGGTCGGTAAATAAGGAATCGAAAAGAATTGGACCAGGCAGGCCGCCGGGCTCCAAGAACAAGATGAAAGAAGAAAAGACGAGGGAAAAAGACATGACAGCGATGGACAGGTACGTTTTTCGGGGTGGAGGGAAAGTCCTGCGGTCGCCGGCTGGAAAAAGCGGGGTAACACAGGTGTTGGTGCACAGCGGCGAGGGGAAAGGGAGGGCGGACGTAGAGCAAAAACGAAGGCACGAAGGAGTTGCCGCGGATTTGCCTGTTATAATCGGAGATGAAATCATTAAAATCTCAACCGAGGAGCTGCTTTCGCAGGAATCGGGGGTCGAGGAAGGATTGCAACAAAATATGTTCCAGGAGGTAAACAAGCTTGTCGGAGACATGTGGGAAAATATGCAATCGAGTCTAAGGCGAGTCTCGATGGAGGTAAAGGAGGAAACGCAAATCCTAGTGGAGAGGGAAGGTGAAAGGTGCGTGCGCACCTTGCAAAACAAATTGGACGTGTTGAGGAGGGTAATGAGGGAAAAAGAGATAGAGTGGGATACCGAAAAGCAGCTTCTCATGGCAAGGATCGAATCTCTGGAGGGAAGAACGTATCATCAGCAATCTCAAAGAGAGAACGGTCTAGAGATTAAAATGTGGATCGAAGAAGAAGTAAAGAAAGTTACAAAGGAAAAAGGCAACACCATTCCGGAAGTACAAAGTGAAGAAAGATGGTTGAAAAAAGTAGAGAAGAGAGTGGAGGAAATTGCGAAAGAGAAAAGTAAAGAAGACACCGAGAGATGCATGCAAATGGTCGAGAATAAAATGGAGAAACTGGAGCGGCAAGCCAGAAGATCTAATGTAATAATCAAGGGGGAGCAGTTCAAGGGTGCAAACTTTACGAGAGAGGTCGAGGAGTTCTTCGAAAAGAGATTAAAGGTGAATGTAAGCGTGAAGAAGGCCCTGCGGATCGGGAGGCCGACGAGAGATAATGTCAACCAAGACCCGGGAAGTGTGCTCGTCTTTCTGGAGTCACTGGAGGACAAGAGAAGCATCATGAAGAGGAGAGGAATGCTAAAAGGAAGCAGAGTATACGTGGACGACGACCTAACGAGGAAGGAACGGGAAATGCACAAGGAAATCTGGGCAACGGCAAGAGAAGAGGAGGCAAAAGAAAGACGAGTAAAACGAGGCTATATGAAGCTTATCATCGACGGAAGGTGTTGGAGATGGAACGAACAGATGAGCAGATTGGATAGACCGGATTTTCGAGAATATCGAGAAGAGAGCCACCGAGATTAAGTCTACTGTTATGGAATGTAGCAGGAGTGTCAAAATTAGGGGAAGCTAGAGATTTTATCGAGCAGTATTCTATTGTCATATTGCAGGAAACTTGGTTGGAGCAAAAAGCAGTCGATCAATACATAAATATTTTGAGTGACAATTTTAAATGGACAGCTAAGGCAGCAATTAGGGATAACATTAAGGGTCGAGCAAAAGGAGGTCAATTGATTGGAATTAAAAAATCTGATCTTGTTATGGAAATAAAGGAGTGGGAATTTGGGTTAGCGTTAACGGGGTTAATAGGAGGAGACAAATGGAAAATTATCTCGATCTACAATAATGTGGGATTGAAGGAAGTGAAAAGGGAGTTAGAACCATTGCTTTGAGGTAGTATTAGGGAAGGCGAAAAACTATTATTGGTAGGGGATCTGAACGCAAGAATTGGGGGGGAACAAGGGTGGGAGCCTGGAGGGCTGAACGAGGAATGGATAAGGAAATCGGAAGACGACACGGTGAATCCGTATGGCAGAAGGCTGTTGGATCTTTGCGAAGAATACGGGCTTACAATTTTCAATGGAAGAACTCCGGGAGACGATGAAGGGAAGCTAACGTACGTTGGCCACAGGGGAAGCTCGGTACTGGACTACATTATATACAAAGAAGATGATGAGATCTTTCTGCCGATTCAATCATTAGAGGTGGTGGGTAGGCCAGAGTCAGATCACATGCCATTAGCGTTGAAATTTCGAGCAACGTTGGAGGGTGACGAAGAGGAGGAGGGGGAGGGGGGTAGCAATCGGGAGGAAAAAACCTTAATATGGAAGAGACTAAAAGCACAGGAATACGAAGGACATATAAAGAAGATTTGGAAACCGGAGATGGAGGAAGGAACAGCTGAGGAGAGAATGAGGAATCTTATTGTAAGTATAGGGCAAGCAGCGAAGGAAGTAGGGATGACGAAGAAGAAAACGAGTACAAACAAGCGAAGATGGTTCGACGAGGAATGTAAAAACAAAAGAAAGCGTTTATGGGGTGCCTTAAAAAAGTTTTTAAAAACAAAAAAAAGGGGGGATAGATTGATGTTAATCGTGGAGAAAAAACAATTGAAGCAGTTGTATGAAGAAAAGAAAAAACATTGGGATGAAGAAAACTGGAGGAAAGTAGAGCAGAGTAAAAGTATGACCGAATTCTGGGAGGCGATTAGAATTTTCAGACCGAGGAAAAAAGTATTAGGAAAAGGGATAAAAAAAGAAGCATGGCTGGAGCACTTTTCGGCACTGTTGGGGGGAGGAAACGACGAGCGTGAGGACAGGGAAAACGAAGGGAGAAGGGAAACGGAGGAGGAGTTTAATTCAAGCGAGCCAAAGGAACTAAACAAGGAAATCGAACTGGAGGAAATGTCGAAAATAATGGGAAAAATGAAAAAGAAAAAAGCACCCGGGGAGGATGGGGTGAGACTTGAATTTCTACAAGGATTGCCAATCGAACTGATTAGAGTCTGGCATGGCATCGTGAACGATATATGGAAGGAGGGGAAAGTTGCAGAGGGATGGCAGGTGGCGAGGATTTATCCAATATTCAAGGCGGGGGAGGCAAATAAAGCTAAAAATTATAGAGGAGTTTCGCTATTGAACGTGGGGTACAAGATTCTGGCGGCGATCATGGCTAATAGGCTGAGGGGGTGGTTGGAGAGCAACAATAAACTGGACGAGAGTCAAAATGGATTTAGAGCGGGGAGATCAACACGGGACCACATTTTTGTGCTAAACTCGCTCATTGATAATAGATTGAGAAGCAAAGGGGGTAAGCTTTACGTGGGATTTGTGGACTTTAAAGCCGCATTTGACATGGTGGATAGGGGGTTACTAATGGAGAAATTAAAGAATATCGGTGTTAAGGGGAGAATGCTGAGAATGATCCGGGACATATACAGAAAAACATTTAATGAGGTCATCACACACGATGGAAGTACTGATCGTTTTGAAACTAACAGAGGGGTTCGCCAGGGGTGTCCTCTTAGTCCGACGCTATTCAACATTTTTCTTGACGACCTGGGGGCGGAGTGGAAAAGAAGGAACGAAGGGGGAACGGTGATCGGACAAAAGAAGATTTTTGAACTTAAGTTCGCGGACGATGTAGCAGTGGTGGCGGAGGACGCTAGGGGACTGGAGGCGATGCTGAAAACGTTAGAAAGGTGGGTGAGGGATAATAGGATGCAGGTTAACGTAGCGAAGACGAAAGTAATGGTATTCCGAGGAGGAGGAAAAAGAAAAAAAGAGGAGAAGTGGATGTATGCCGACAAAAGAATCGAAGAAATAAATAGCTACAAATATTTGGGTTTCTGGTTCACAACGAAGAATTCGTTCACAAAACATCTAAAGATGCTGGCAGCAAAAGCACAAAAAGCGATAAACGCAGCCTGGGGAATCATGAAACGATCGAGGATGAATGGACTAAGGAGGAGAGGATATTTACTGGATACCTTAGTGAAAGCAATACTAACCTATGGGGTTGAAACGTGGGGGTGGAAAGAACGGCAAGAAATTGAGAAAGTCGCTGGTAGGTACATAAAAATGATGATGGGGTTAAACAGTAACACACCAGCATACATATGGAGAATGGAGGCGGGGAGGCAAAAGATAGCAGCGGAGGCGAGAAGAAGAGCAGGACAGTATATTTTAAGGGTAATGGAAATGCGTGAAAATAGATGGCCAAGAATCTGCCTACGAGAAGAGTTACGGAATTGGGCGAATGGAAACGCATCGAAATGGGGGAGGGAGGTAGAAGCAGCTTGGAGAGAGGTGGGTGACGGCGAGTCCATGGAAATACTGAGATCAGGAATAGGGATTGGTAGGTTGGAGGTGAAATTGGAGAAGGCGTGTAGAATCTTATCAGACCAATGCGTGCAGGAGGATTGGACCCGAATTGATAAGTCGAGCTACTGTATGGGGTATAAAAGACGAAAAGAGTCGATAGGAGTTCAAAATTACTGGGAGCAAGCAGGGATAAAAGGCATCGACAAGGAACAGTGGGCCAGAATGAGGTGTGGAAATGTAGGAAGAGCGGGGAAAAAGGGATTTAAGGACGATGCATGTCGTGTGTGTGGATGTGAACAGGAAAAATTAGAGCATATAAAGGAATGCAAAGAATTTAATAAAAGGATAAATAGAGGTCTGATAGAGAGGATAGACGAGATATTCGAAGACGGGAATAAGGAGGAAGAATGGGACAAAATATTAAATGGACAAATTATACCGAGTCTTGGCGATTATGTGAGAGCGTATGAGAATATGATAAAGGATAAAAAATGAGAGTAGCAAAGTAAGATAATACGATGGTATGATATTGTAAGCATATTATTGAGAAGGTGTGAGAGGATGTGTGGAAGAATGGAGGATACGTAAGATTAGTAGGGAAGTTAAGTTGTAATTAGAGCAGGAGTGAACCAAAAATGTGAATAAATTATATTGATATAAGGTGTAGTATATATATAAATATATAATAGAATATAGAGAGATAGGTATGATATTATATATAAAGAGCATATAAAATATTAAAAATATGGTTGCTGTTACAAGGTGATGTAAAAGTTTATATTCTAAAGCCTTAAAGGGCAGGAATGGCTAAATAAATACAATATAAGTAAGTAACAACGCTCGAAAACGTATTGAAACGGACTTAGGGACTTAATCTAAAAATTTAATGTTTGAAAGATTTTATTGAAAAAAAATTCGCATTGAAAAAAAAAATCCGAACGAAGTACTTGGCGAGTTATGTAAAATGACTGTACAGACTACCTGTTACGAACTCGCCAAGTACTTCGTTCGGATTTTTTTTTTTCAATGCGAATTTTTTTTCAATAAAATCTTTCAAACATTAAATTTTTAGATTAAGTCCCTAAGTCCGTTTCAATACGTTTTCGAGCGTTGTTACTTACTTATAAACGGTTAATAAAAATGTAAACAATGAAAATGCTTGATGTACTTGGCAACTGTGACTTAGATTATTTGAATTTATTTGACAACTTTTTGTGTTTGACATCTTTTTGTAAATATTTCTCAAATATTTGGGTTTGACATCTTTTTGTAAGCATAAACAAAACGACGCAAGGAAATGTACTTGTCTCAAGTTTTTATACACCATTCATGGTGTTTTTGGTGGGTTTTTTGTCACAATAAGTTTCTACACCGATCAAATAGTGTTACCTACTCGCGGAATATCAAAACACTAGAATTGTATTTTGATCTTTTTACATTTTCACGGTCATTCGGAAAGAACTCTTAATCGTACGGTCTCGCGGATCGAGAAACAAACTTGTGTTATAGACAATTTTGTGTAATAGAAATGTTATATTATATTATATTATATTATATTATATTAGACTTCCGTTTCCGATGACGAAGGTGTAGAGTGAGTGTGGGACAGGTGGGCAGAAAGTGTGCGATAGTGAGAAGAGTGGGAAATGAAGGGGTGAAAAGTGCGGTGGGATAAGGAGGGTAGGACGGGATAGTCAGGGGTGAACGATAAGGGATGGTGCGGGGGACGGAAAAGGGAGTTAGACAGGGGTAAAAGTCGGGTGGGTCGATTTTGAGGTTAGAGTGGTGTCGTGGCAAGGGATGTGGGGGAATAGCGGGAACGGGCGGCAGAGGAGCAGCGGCGGAAAAGCGGGCAAAGTGGGAAGAGAGAGAGAGTCGGCAGCGGTCGGTAAGGGGGAAAGGTGTCGATAGGGAAGGAAGTGAAGTGTGTGGAGGAAGCAGCGGAAGGTAAAGAGTAGACAAGTAGTGAGGATGGGTGACGAGGGGAGAAGGGTCGGTGTAGATGAAGAGAAGAGGAGGGGAAGATCGAAGAACGCGGAGAAGAGGAGTAAAATAGAAGGAAGGTCGCCGGAGAAAAAAGCAGAGGAGAAAGGGTGGCTGAAAAAAGTAACGGACAGTATGGGGGAGTTGATGAGGCGGGAAAGAGAGAGGGGGGAGAAAAGGTTCCAGGAAATGGCAAAAGGGTGGGAGAAGAGAGTGGAGGGCATGGCGAAGCGTTGGGCGGAGAGAATGGAGGCGGTAGTGAGGGAGGCGAGAGTGGAAAGGGAAGAGATGATAAAGAGATGGGATGGAGAAAGGAAGGAGTTGAGAAGCCGGATTGACAAGCTGGAAAAGAAAGTGGAAAGCCTAGGCGAGGGGGAGGGGGGTGGAGGGTTGAGGGAACAGGGGAAAAGGACGAAAGGGGGAGTAGAAATGAAGAGGAGGGAGCAAGGAAGGTGAGAGAGTTGGAGATAAGATAGTTGGAGATAAGATTGGAGATAAGATTGGAGAGGGAGAAAAGAGCCAGGAATGTAGTGGTAAGAGGGGTTATGAGAAAAGAGGGGGCGGAATGGGATAAAGAGATAAAAAGGATATGGAGTAAGATGGAAGTGATAGGAAGGATAAAGGACATGACGGAAATTGGAAGGGTAAACGAAGAGGGCGGGGGTATGGTGTTGGTGGAGATGGAGGGGAGGGAACAGAAGAGAGAAGTGATGAAGTCAAAAGGGAGGTTGAGAGGGGAGAAAGTTTAGATAAAGGACGACTTGACGAGGATGGAGAGAGAGGTGAAGTGGAAGATAGAGAGGGAGGCAGAGATGGAAAGGAGGAAGGGGAAGACCGTGCGAGTAGGATATATGAAGATGTGGGTAGACAACGAATGGAGGAGGTGGGACGAGATGAAGGGGGGATGGAGGCAGATGGAGGGGGAGCGGAAGGAAATAACGGCAGCGATGGGGGAAGGGTTGGGTGGGAGAGCCAAGTCGGAGGCTGAGTGCGCAAGGGGATAGAGAAGGGGGGGCGGTAGAATAGTGGAGGCGGGGAGGATTTGGGGGGGGGGAGTAGAGTGGTGCAGCGGAAACGGAAGTCACAGTGTGAATGAGGTGAATGGATGAGGAGGGAAGTAAGGAATGAGGAAGGAAGTAAGGAATGATTAAGGAATGATAAAGAATTAAGGAGTGATATTGGTATGTCTTTCTCTCTCTCAAGAATGAAGGGTAGGATAAGATAGGTTAAGTGTAGGATAAGGTGAAACGTGTGAGTGAAGCGGGAGTCCGCAATGTACCCCGCAAGGGAAATAAACATTTATATTATTAAAAAAAAATATTATATTATATTATATTATATTATATTATATTATATTATATTATATTATATTATATTATATTATATTATATTATATTATATTATATTATATTATATTATATTATATTATATTATATTATATTATATTATATTATATTATATTATATTATATTATATTATATCTTATATGTATTATATAATATAAGATGCTGCTCAATCTTTCCACTACAACAACGATCAGTGCACAGTTCACCCAATGGTTTATTACTATCGTGAAGGAAATTATATCCACCACCGGAGTCTAGTTATTTTATCAGATAGCCTCGTCCACGATACTGCCGCCATTTATCTGGTACAAAAGATGCTGATAACACACGTAAGAAAAAACTATCCTGTGGTAAACAAAATTATTTACGTCATGGACGGCGCTGTTCAGCATTTCAAGAATCGTTTCCAAATGGCTAATCTCTTGAACCATAAGGCCGATTTCGGGATAGACGCAAAGGCCCATTGTCATGCAACCACACACGGGACAGGGGCTTGTGACGGAGTAGGTGCAGTATTTAAAAGAGAAGCAAGACGTAAAATCTGCAAATCGTTCATGGCGAACCTATACTCACTCCACAAGCTTTGTTTCGATGGGGTAGAGATAATTTTACAGGAATTGATGTTTTTTTCTTTGCCAAAGAAGAGCACGAGAGTAATAAAGCAGATTTGAAGAAAAAATTTGATGGTGCCAAAGCGATTCCCGCCATGCAAAAAAATGATTGCTTTATTCCGAAGCACGGAGGGGGATTTATAATAAAAAGATATTCAGCAGCAGTTGATGAAGACATTTTCCCAAAGAAGAAACAATGGAAGTAACGTTGGGGAAGCTAATCCCGTGTGGAAATTAGCTTGAGAGAAACTAGCGTGGTCCTAGGGTCTGTCCAGTATCCACTATATAGAATAACTGGATAGCTGGTAGACGAAATCTGGTCGGAGTAAAATGGTTCGCCGCCACTGCACCTAGATTCTGGCCAGTTTTACTCTTCTAGTTATGAGACCATCGAAACTGGGTAGTAGCTGCCCCGATTTTCTCGATATAGATGGCACCACCGACGTTGCATATGACTAGTGTACTTTCGCGATTTCATTTCTTCACGATTAAAAAACAGTAATAATAATCAAAAAGATCACGAAGATATGAAAAAATTCTTTCGAATTCGAACTTGGGGCGAGTAAATGGATTCAACAATGTGAATATATATAATTGCGTCGACGGAAATATAAAAAAAAAAACAAAAAGGAAAAGCGACTAAACTTAATACAGTCCGACCTCCGAATAAGAACGGTAAAGCCCCCAAGGGGAAGAGTTTTGTCTATATTTCTGGTACCCCCACCAGGCGCGCGCTCCACGCTCTCGGACTCGCTCTGTCTCTCTCTCCTTTTCGCATGCGGACCTCTCAATGAGAACGCTCGAAAGAGAAACTTATTCACGGAAACTTATTGCTCGGAGTTCGAGTCGGAGTGGGGGAAGCGCTCGAACGAGAAATAGGGGAACCGTTCTTATTCCGGGCGTTCTTATTCGGAGGTCGTACTGTATTAGTAAATAGAGTTCCTACTGTATAATGATGTTATTATTATTAAATAATAATAATAATAATAATAATAATAATGATAATAATAAAAAGAATTTAAAAAACAATAATAATCGTAATAACAATAACAATACAAATGATAATTATAAAAAAACTAGTATAATTTGAAGTAACCGCGGTAACAGAACTAGCGGTACAGAGGGCGTGCTGGGTAGATTCGGAGAAACGCGCTTCCGAGTGATGTGCTGGCATCTGGCATGGTCGCTTTGTGTTGCTCAATGAGTGTAGGACGAAAGTAAGAAAAAACGTGATTTGGCCGTTAAAATTTATATAAAAATTTCATGCGTTTTCACCAGAAATCCGAAGAATTCATCTACGATAAGTAAGTATGAAAAAAAAATCAACTCCAATCATTTTTTGTCGGGATTATATCTAATACGTTCGTGCATATAAGTTAGAGCCGAACGACATAACCTAGATTTTGTATTTTATGAGAGCTTCACCTTGGCGTATCGAGTCGATATATTACAAAAATTGAACGTACTGAATTAGGATGGTCCACAAAACATATTATTTCTGTTTCAGAAAATGGCTGAGCCAGTTTACTTCTATCAGCTGGTAGAATTTAACGCTGAGCAAACCAAAAATGGTAAAAAATGCATCGACTGTGTCCCGACGAATTGGATCGAATTCGACATGATTGTTGGCCGACACAAAATGTATGCCTCCACCTTATACAACAGAACGAGAAAAACTGTTGAAGAAAATGATTCTCGATAACGTCGATCCTCCGGAAGATTGGCCTCGATACACTATTACTATTCGTGGTGGTGCAGGTACGTTAAATAAAAACGGGTGCGTGTACACACGGTACGCGCGTCAGAAGTGAATACTTGTATGTGATCGACGGAACTCGCTTATTGCCCTGCTAACACAGAAAGTTATAAAAACGTTGTTAAGTACGTTTACAAAAACACGCAAAAACGTCTCTTTTGAATGGTCGAAAAAACGTCTTTTAAACGTTGTTTTGCCGCAAACGTCTTAAAAACGTCTTCAAAACGTCTTTTAAACGTTCTTTTTTGCCGCAATTTTTCCCCAAAACGTTTACCGCGCGCTTAACACATTTCTGTCAGCTTCTGTAAACTTTTTTGAGAAAAAAATTGCGGCCAAAATAACGTTTAAACGACGCTTTCAAGACGTTTTTTCGACCATTCAAAAGAGACGTTTTTGCGTGTTTTTGTAAACGTCTTAACAACGTTTTTATAACGTTCTGTGTTAGCAGGGTGTTATTCTCATCAGATGAAAGAATAGTGAGAGGGAAAGAGGATAGATTGACATGCATGAAAACACGAAATGACAGGATTGTCCTTATTTCACACTGTTCTATCCGTTGTATGTATGAGTTTACAGCTGAATTTACTGTGTCTTCGTACCTCGTGTTGACGTTGGCGTTAAAAATTTTATTTGTATAGAGGGGGGCGGGGGGGGGGGGGGGCAGAAAGAATTGATAGGGTGAGCAAAGAAGTAGGAATAGATATGAAATCAATTTTATTTGTATAAGTATATGTATCTGTAAGTAAAAAATTGGGATGAAGTAATTCTGTTCTCTTATTCTCTTATTTTCATTGCTCTCGTGTCTATTATTTGTAGAATCGTCTAATTCTACAATACCAAAAATTGGATTATGATAACTCAAATATGACATAAAATGCTTCGGATCTAGTTTGTCGATATTTTTTGCAAATACAGCATCTATCGTTGAACGGCCTTTAGTGGTCGGATCACTCCTGCCGTTGATCATTTTTAACGAGAAATGTTTTTTTCTAAAAATTGATGGAGTGATTCGACCTGTGGCAATGAAAAATTGACATTAAAATCACCTGCGAGAATTACCGATTCATTACGGTAATGCTCAAGGTCTGCTAGCATATCGGCTAAAACTTGAGAACCGCCTATTGCTAAGGGCAATAACGCTTTAGCGATTAAACCTCATAATATCTTTAAGCGATGTATTGAGCGAAATATAAATTGCTATTAAAGATCGAACGGAGGAAAACTTCGGAGAGCGTATTTCATTTTTTTTAAATTAAAGCACATTTTTTAATATCTGAAAATACCTCCACATTCTACCTATCAATCAACCTTAATATTTCTTCCAACATTTTGTACCGTCAGTAATTTTCTCATAGTTATTATCCGAGTATGTATAATATGTATTATATACAAACAAAACACAAAACAGAAGCTTAACTCGGCACGAAGCGAAGACGGTGTGAACTCACGCATAGATGTGGACTCACACACAACGGATAGAACGACGCGAATGCGCGCTGCTGTCCTAATACATATAAAACACGTACACGCGGGCATGCTATGGATGGCATAACGCTCTCTCGCTCGCTCACGCATCATTCTCTCTCTTTCTCTCTCTTCTTCTATTCCTTCATTCTCTTGTCCGGAGGAACAACGCGGCTGGGGGCGGGGCCTAATGTAGTCGCATAAGAAGTATTCACTTCAATAATTTAGATGATTTTTATGTCCAATGTTCATATTTCACAAATTATGGTGAATCATAATAGTTATTGTAAAAATTCATTGGTGTCAACTTTATATGATAAATTCAGACCGAACCGACGAAACAGAATTTTTGCAGCATAGGAGAAATATTTCCTACTTTGCAAGGATTCTTTTACTCAGTGTTGATTTTCAATGATGAGAGTGGATTCTGAGACCACCGCTTTATTTAATAAATTGAAAGTTTATCAAAGCTTTGCTATGTACTATAAATCGACTTTTCATTTCACTAGGGTCTTACGGTCTATGCAAAAACTATATTTACTTTGCTATAATTTCAGTGTCGAATGTTCATTTTTCACGAATCGGGGTGAATTATATCAATTTTTGTATAAATTCATTGGTGATAACTTTATTCGATAAATTCAAAGCTTGAATAAACTATGAATTCATCAAATAAAGCGGTAGTCTGAGAATCCACTAGCATCATTGAAAATTAACACTGAAAAGAAGCATCCTTCCAGCGTAGGAGATATATCTCCAACGCTGCAAGGATTCTTCTGTTAGGTGTTGATTTTTAATGATGGGAGAAGAAATGATATCCTCGCAGCGTAGGAGATATTATGTCCTACGCTGCAAGGATTCTATTGTTCGGTGTTGATTTTCCATAATGCAAGTGAATTCTCAAACCATCGCTTTATTTGAGAAATTCAAAGTTTATTTAAGCTTTGAATTTATCAAATAAAGCGTTATTTTAAAATTAAATTGATCAATAAAGCGTTATTTTAAAAATTCAAAGTTTATTTAAGCTTTGAATTTATCAAATAAACCGTTGGTCTGAGAATCTACTTGCATCATTGAAAATCAACACCGAACAGAAGGATCCTTGCAGCGTAAGACATAATATCTCCTACGCTGCAAGGACACCAAAATCGCATTCGACACCGGAATCACCATAGCGAAGAAAATATAATTTTGCATAGACCGTAAGACCCCAGTGAAATGAAAAATTGATTCATAATACATAGCAAAGCTCAAATAAACTTTGAATTTTTTACATGGAGTGGTGGTCTGAGAATCCACTCGTATCATTGAAAATCAACAAAAGAAAATATCTCCTACGCTTTCTTTTGTTCGGTGTTGATTTTCAATGATGCGAGTGGATTCTCAGACTACCACTCTATTTGATAAATTAAAAGTTCATTTGAGCTTTGCTATGTATTATGAATCAATTTTTCATTTCACTGGGGTTTTACGGTCTACGCAAAAATGATATTTCCTTCGCTATGGTGATTTCGGTGTCGAATGCGATTTCTGTGTCCTTGCAGCGTAGAAGATATTATGTCTTACGCTGCAAGGATTTTTTTGTTCGGTGTTGATTTTCAATGATGCAAGTAGATTCTCAGACCAACGCTTCATTTGAAAAATTCAAAGTTTATTTAAACTTTGAATTTATCAAATAAAGTGCTGGTTTGAGAATTTCACTCAAGCAACGTTTATTGAAGATTTGAATGTATCCAGTAAAGTTGATACCAATGAATTTTTACAAAAACTGATATTATTCACCCCGATTGGTGAAAAATGAACATTGGACACAGAAATCATCATAATAAAGGAAATATAATTATTGCATAAACCATAACACCCCGGCGAAATGAATAACCGATTTATAATACATAGCAAAGCTCAAATAAACTTTTAATTTATTAAATGAAGAGGTGGTCTGAGAATCCACTCGTATCATTGAAAATCAACAAAAGAAAATATCTCCTAGGCTTTCTTTTGTTCGGTGTTGATTTTCAATGATGCGAGTGGATTCTCAGACTACCACTCTATTTGATAAATTAAAAGTTCATTTGAGCTTTGCTATGTATTATGAATCAATTTTTCATTTCACGGGGGTCTTACGGTCTATGCAAAAATGATATTTCCTTCGCTATGGTGATTTCGGTGTCGAATGCGATTTCGGTGTCCTTGCAGCATAGGAGATATTATGTCTTACGCTGCAAGGATTTTTTTGTTCGGTGCCATGTATATTTTATCATGCGGTATTTGGAAACTTTGTCGCACTATTGTAGCACGAGGACTACCTTAAAAATAAACCATTGAACACATAAAATGAAATAAGAACCATTTTACTTTAAAATTACAGAGACTATTGATTCCAAGGCCGAGGATCATCTGATACTTTCAGTACCTGACAATGATTATTTAGTTAATCTTGGAGCCGTCCTATCTAACGTGAAGGATTGGGGGACACCTCGCCCTCACCGTCATGTTAATAAAAAAAAAGCGTCCGGATAAGGACTTCGAGCTCAAAGCTTGACCAAGTTATTATTCTCGATATCAGGAATATAATAGTTTTATTTTACGTTTAATTTGTCTCCGATAATTTTAAGATAAAAAATAAAATAAATATTTCTATTTTAATCCCACATTCTTATTTTAATCGCCCTGGGATCTAGTGCTAGCTAATAAGGTCTAGCCAGCCTGCGTCGCAAATATAGAGAAATCGCTATCCAGTGCCTAGATAGTTTTCCATCTCTAAGGGCTGAATTTCGCAAAGTTACACATAGCGCTAGGTACTAGCGAGTTTTACTGGCTTGGTTCTAGATAGTGACTAGGAATACTGGCTCGTACCTGGATATTTACGGGTATAAATTTCTACACGGGAATCGAGTTATCAACAAGTCAGTATGGCTCGATATTAATATTTCTGTTTTATGCATCAATAATAATTTATGTGTTTTCGATGATTATCGTATACGATTATCTTGTGTTCTAAAAATTATATTATCAAACAAAGCAAAATGTTTTGATTTTCAATTTTTTTTCTCGTCAGTAGAAAGTTGACCCATTCGAAAATGATTTGTAATATTTTAAACCGTCCCCCTCTACCCATTAAATGAAAAAAGTTCGATTGCAGATGAATTTCGAAATAAAAATGATACGACCATATTGCAAACGATGAAAAAAAAAAACAGAAAATTGACAAAAAACAATTTTTCCCTCTTCACTGATGCCCTCTTCCCTCTTAAAAAAATCCTGCGGAGTTGCGTAGTGCGCCCCTCTATCAGGAAAACAAATAGTGAGTGGAATTCCGGGTGGCCCTTTCGTAAAAAAAAAAATTGAAAAATTTCCCCGAAAACTGTCTAATGAGCTTTGCACCGATGATGGCATATTTTTTTTTTTTTGAAAAGGGCGAAAAAAATAAAAAAGATTCTTTTTTTAATCGTTTAAATCCAATCAGCAATTGCGAAGTTATGATTTTTCCAAAATTAAGCATTTATTAATCATTATCTCGAGAACCAGCAATAGCGGGGGAATGAAATTTTGGTGAAATGGATATATTGTCCTTTGAAATGCCTATATTAAATAATGTATCCTCAAAATTTCACCAAAATTTCATCCCCCCCACTATTGTTGGTTCTCGAGATAATGATTAATGAATTCTCAATTTTGTAAAAATCATATCATCCTAACTACTCATCGAATTTAAACGATTAAAAAAAGAATCTTTTTTTTTGCCCTTTTCGAGAAAAAATATGTCATCATCGGATAAAAGCTCATTAGACAGTTTTCGGGGTAAATTAACAAAAAACAAATTTTCCCTCTTCACTGATGCTTCGTTCCATTTTGAAAAAATTCTGCGGAGTTGCGTATTGCCCCCCTCTAATAGGAAAAAAAATAGTGAGTGGAATTCCGATTGGCCCTTTCATAGAAAAAAAAATCGAAAAATTTTCCCGAAAACTGTCTAATGAGCTTTTCTCCGATAACGGCATATTTTTTTTTTTTTTTAAGGGCGAAAAAAATAAAAAAGATTCTTTTTTTAATCGGTTAAATCCGATCAGCCGTTACGAAGTTGTGATTTTTTAAAAATTGAGAATTTATTCATCATTATCTCGAGAACCAACAATAGTGGGGGGATTGAATTTTGGTAAAATTTCATGGATATATTGTCCTTTAAAATGCCTATACTGAATAATTTTGTTCGAGACAAAAAAATAACGGGGGGGGGGGGGGGCTGAGTTGACGTGGAATGTTCCATACGGTGTTTCATCTTTCATGGCAGAGGGTTGTGAATTTCTTCAAGGTTAACACCGCGACAATCTATAATTGTAAAGATCAATTATTTGATTCGATCTTTTCTAGGGAACAGTTGTACACGATCAAAAACGGATGAATCTATTTTTGATAAAAATAATTTTTTGTTCCTGATTTTGACGTACTTCATGAGAAGCATTTTATTTGGGGTCGAATTCGAAAATGAAAGAGTGAACTCATCCACTTTTAAACGTTAAATGTGTATATGATTATATATAATCAAATAATCATACATAATATGTTCTATGTGATCCTAAACGATTATATATGGGCGAAAACGCCAATTATATGTAAACTTTTAGGCTTCAAAATTTCGATTTTGCTGAAATTTTGATGTATTATTGTGTGTGCCAAGATATGTAAATCCCCAAATTTTAGACCTCTAGACCTTCCAGTTAACGAGCTACACATTAATGAATTTCTCCATTTGACGTACGCAACTGTTTTTTCTTTATTTTTTAACACTTCCGGGCGTTGAAAAAAAAATTAGAACCCAACATGTTTTTTTTGTAAAAATGTCTGATCTTTTCGAATATAAAATTCATTTTCAGGTAGAACTTAAGAAACAGTAATAAAATCACGTGTTTTTGCAAAAAAACCTTTTTTTTCAATGATAGTGAGCGATTTTAATTTTTTTTTTTAATTTCATCGTAGAGCTGAGAATTTTTTAGTAAAGTTACCAAATTTTGAGACAGGAATGACCATGGGTTCGCATCTGAGCTGCATTTACGGAAAACTTGTACACGTCGTCGTTTGATCGCTCCAGCCGCTGAACTAAAAGACGGGTACAAGTTTTCCATAAATGCAGCTCAGATGCAAACCCATGGTCATCCCACTTTGAAAATTTGGTACCTTTACTAAAAAATTACCAGCTTTTCGATGGAATTAAAAAAAAAAATTAAAATCGGGCACTACCATTGAAAAAAAAGGCTTTTTGCAAAAACACGTGATTTTATTACTGTTTCTTAAGTTCTACCTGAAAATGAATTTTATATTCGAAAAGATCAGACATTTTTACAAAAAAAAACATGTTGGGTTCTAATTTTTTTTTCAACGCCCGGAAGTGTTAAAAAATAAAGAAAAAACAGTTGCGTACGTCAAATGGAGAAATTCATTAATGTGTAGCTCGTTAACTGGAAGGTCTAGAGGTCTAAAATTTGGGGATTTACATATCTTGGCACACACAATAACATATCAAAATTTCAGCAAAATCGAAATTTTGAAGTCTTACATATAATTACATATAATTACATATAATGTACGTATGGTCATATATAACCATAAATAAATTTTTGTATGATCCACATTTTCATCGATACTATATATGGTCATATATAATCAAACATGAATGTATGTATGATCTACAATGGTCATATATAATCATACATAAATTTATGCATGATCTGCGTGTTCACATGTAATGTTATGTATGATTCTATACGATTATACATAATGTTATGTATATTCATACATAATCATACATACATGTATACTAGACTGTTTCAAAATATATCGATAATTTTTTTTTTTGCTTTACACAATCTTAAACTATACTTGGACATCAAAAAATAATCCTCGCGAAAAGAGGGGCCAGTCCTTCAAGATTTAGAGGTGTCTCGTCGGACTTTTGTCATTTTTATTTCGTTAATACGTGAATAATTAATTTGCATGGATGGAACAAACGTTTTTCTGGTCCTAAAATGATGAATATATTCCAAACTTATGTATAAATACTGAATATACTAGAAAAAACGATCTTGATGATCGCAGCAACAATTATCGGTCGATAAAAACGTCGATAAATGCAAAAAAAAACAAAAAAAAAATACAAAAATCAATATTAATAATCTCCTACTTTCCTTTTAAAGTACTTCCTACTTTGTACTTTCTCCTACCATTAAGTAGGAGATTATTAACTACTGATAAATAACGTTTTTAAGAAAATTTTTATAAAAATCGTAATTCATTGTTTTTTCATTTGCCAACATGTTATTATTTTGTTCAATTAATCATAAAGTCCTGTTTGCTAATAATAATAATTTGTACTCGATTGACAAAATAGACTAAGAGTTGAATAATCATTAATGTTATTGATAAAAACCATCTGGGGTTAGAAAAACAGGCGTGCAAAGTTACCCACGCGCCGATACGACGTGCCGCGCTAGATAAATTAATTTATCTCTACCAGTAAACATAATTTCTCCATTAATAATAAATACGTTATTTATGGAAAATTTGACGTAGAATACGATGGTTGTATTAAGAAATCGTTATAATTTAGGGGCCATGGTTAAAAATTGATTTAAACATTTCAATTGTTTATAAAATATGAAATTTTTTATAAATTTTTTTGAAAATATTTTCTTCTCAAAATTCACTCTTTTATCTTCAAAATAAAAAAAAAAACGTTTTCTCTAGCTTAAAAATAACCGGAGTTATAAATTTTTGAAAATGAGTCTCCAAGGCAAAAATCACGAAAATCTCAAACTTTCAACCCCCTCTATAAAAAAAAAAAAAAAAATTCCTTGAACACGTATATTTTTTTTTCGACATAGAACCCGTAACAAAAGTTTCAGCCAAATAAAAAATGTGTCAGTCAGAATGGTGTTCGGTTTGTAAAAGAATTAGTCATTAACGAAATAAAAAAAGACAAAAGTCCGATGAGATACCTCTAAATCTTGAAGGACCGGCCCCTCCTTTCGCGAGGATTATTTTTTGATGTCCAAGTATAGTTTAAGATTGTGTAAAGCAAAAAAAAATTATCGATTTATTTTGAAACAGTCAAATGTATACATGATCTACATGTTCATGTCTAATGTTATATATGTTCATATATAATCATACATAAATGTATGTACGACCATATATAATGAGATATAATGTTATATATGATGATACATAGGTCAGGCATGAATCAGATATGTTCATATCTTAACATATCTGAAAATATCTGGTTCATGCCTGACTCATACACAAACATTTTTTCCCACCCTTACAAATTCAGATGAGAACGCGAGGAGACCGGGTATTCAATTATGCAAGAACAAATCAAATTTAAAAACAAGTGTGCACATTGGAAACCTGCACAGCTTGCAAGGCCTTCTCTATGAAGAAACAAAAATTACGAAAGCCATCTCCACATTCACGAAACTAGGAAAACCATCTGCTTAAAGAAATAAATTTGTCGTGCGAGGAGGCAAATTGTAGGCATTTACTTCTTGTTACCGAAAATTAACATGGAACGATGGATTTCCGTTTTTACAGAGAAAATTGTGATCTGATGTTACCAAGTTATTAAAAAAACCACTAACAGCGTTTCCCCCAAATTTATAAGTAAGTATACAAAGTCGTACAATTTGGTATATATGGTTCTTGTATTCACTCAGATTTGACTTCGATCACTCCGTATTTCTTGAATTTTTTCACGACTTTTTAGTGAATCAAAAAATTTCACACGTTGATTCCATATTTCTAAATATTATCTCATGTGCTTGTGAGACTTGAATAAGTGTTTATACCTTTGTTTGATACTTGCTAAAAGAGAAAAACCTCTGGGTTAATTTCTTGGTTTTTCCTGGGGAATCCTTTCTTACAGCACAATATGAGCACCGCGGGGAGGTTTCAGTTTACTAGCACCCTAATTAACGAGAGAGAGGGAACAGTTATGACCGGAAAAGTCCTTTGGGCGCAGCCATTCCAAATGGACTGAGTATCCGTGAAAACCAATTTTCATATACAGGCTACGATACAGAACGAAATCATGGTTTAATAATGGGTAATATAAAGCAATGAAGTTTATTATAGTATAAGTGAGTAATATAAAGGAAAATCATTATAATTACTAACGAGACCCCGTGATCGATCAACCGCATCTAAATTTTACCGTTTTTCAATGGAGTCTTATTAGACGGAGAGCTGGCGAGCAAATCGGCTCAGGAACTTAAGCCACAATAAAACTCCGGCAGACACTTCCGTGAAGGACCCTTTACCGAGAATAGTTATTCTGGCAGCGGTGGGTGGTGGGTGCAGGTATTATGGGGTGTGTAAAAAATAGTAATTTTATAGCCAACATTATTTTTAATGTAAATCGTTCCGTTATACTCCCAATGGACCCAAAAAAATGTACAGCTCGATCGGTTGGTGACAGGTGTTGTAACCCTTAATTAAAATAAATAAAAAAAAAAATTCCAGTAATTTTAGCCGGGCTCGTTTTTTTTTTTTGAGACAAGTTCATTTAATATGTCAGCCGAAAAGAAGGCACCAAAAAATAGTGGTGGAAACATATTGAAATTATCGCGTTTCGTTGGAAAAGGAGCTGAGGGATAAGAAAAAGCGCGCGTGGAGGGAACAGCCGAGCTCCTCTCTGTACACAAGTGATGCGGCGAGAGCGTACGGACGCAATCGCCGGTCGATGTCCCCTCCACGCACGCTTTTTCTTACCCCTCAGTTCTTTTTCGAACGAAACGCGATAATTTCGATAATTTTTTTCAATACGTTACCACCACTATTTTTGGGTTCCTTTTTTTGGGCTAACATATTAAATAAACTCGTCTCAAAAAAAAAACGAGCCCGGCTAAAACTATTGGAATTTTTTTTTTTTTTTTCAAATTATATTGAAGGTTACAACACCTTTCCACCTACCGATCGAGCTGCAAATTTTTTTGAGTGCATTGTTACTATTGCGCAATTACTATTTTTTTTCCCCCACCGCATAATACCTGCACCACCTACCGCCTGCCAGAAGAACGATACTCGGTAAAGAGTCCTTCACGTAAGTGTCTGCCGGAGTTTTATTGTGGCTAAACTTCCTGAGCCGATTTGTCGCCAGCTCTTAGACTATATTGTTAGTTTTATGCCTAACGGTCAGTTTGGAAATGACTGCCGTACAGTATTCTGTATTGTTTGACATGCAGACATGCAGTTCTGAGAAATATTTTTCATATTCAATTCTGCCAACTGTCACTGATAGCATATCGAAAAATAAATAAAAGTTATCTTTTCGAAGTCAATGTTTAAAACAGCGCGTGCACTCATTGTCAGTACACGTGATGAAAGTGAAACTTCTTTGGCGGCCTTTGCATACCTAAATTTATAATAAATAGTATTTTTGATTTTGTATCTTGGTTGGGGGGGGGGGGGGGGCGGGATAGAGGAAAAGAAAAAAGAGAGAAAGACTTTACATATTTCAAAGAGCATATAGCGTTGGAAGGATTCTTATGTATAAGAATAAGCGTTCGGATACAATGTAAATTAAAATAATACTTTATTTGTTTCGTGATTTTCCATAGATTCGTCATAAAATCAATATTCGTGAAGGGAGGGACATTCCATTTTTTTCTTCGATTTCCATGAGATCGTCAGCTGGTGCTTCAACGTGTATAGTTGATACTATAACGCTATGGTAACTGAAATATGAGATACATGTTCTCGACAAAGCCTTTTTTCACGCTCTATATTCTCGGTTACGGTCTGCTCTTGTTTTGGGCGTCGCGAAATCTGCAGAACAGCATAATTCATATATAATTGAATTACTCATTACTTATTGTTAGAACATCTTTAAAATGTCCAAAAAACCCATATAAGGTACCATTCAATCATATTTGTTATTAATAGAATGAATGTCATGGTCATAACAATTATAACGACAATATTAGCAGTAAATATCTTTAATTTATCCATCGATGGTTAACCGTCCGTTGTATCCATTGAAAAATGTATTATAAAATTATGTGCAAATTTATAAAACCTTTTGGAGGGAATATTTTTTATGTGAGCGTTTTGAAATTGTTAATACAAATGATAACAAATTTAACACTATGAAAAAAATAAAAATAAAAAATATTATTAATATGTCTCATGTATCATCTTTATTTTTAATATTAATATTTTTTTATTTCGAAAATAAAAACGATAGACTCACAATATGGTATGCATGACAAATACCGCCTAAATATTTTAAACGTAATTATTATTATGAAAAATTTCCAAACGTTCGAATTACAAATTGTCCCTATACAAAATGTATTAGGAAATTGGGCATCATTTTAATAGATGTGGAAATCATAGATAAATAAATTCAATTATTTTGATTTATTATTAACCGTATTGTCGCTGTTATAATTGTTATGATCATCATATGCATGTTATTAATCGTGAAGGTAACGGATTAGTAATATATTACTTTTATTATTATTATTATCATTATTTTATGGAAGAAATTTTTTTCAAATGAATCAAAGTAGGAAATTCACAAAAAAAGTACGCAAGCCGAGATTCGAACCCGGAACTTTTTACGCGATGAGAGAACGCGCATGCGCGGTACTCTACCTGTTCAGGCAGTTGCCACGATTCGTCTCTTTTGCTCTCTCTCCTTCCGTAGTGAGCACACATATACAAAACATAAAGATGTTTAGTCTCACCCATACATAGCCTCATACACGATGGTTCCGCCGCGCTAAGAAGGGGAAAGCGAAGGATTGCACTAAGCGGAGATGAAGAAATAGAACGCCATGTATAAGCTATACGACGTATATGCTCTCTCAGTCTCTCTCTCCAAAAGTATATATTTTCTCTCTTTTGCGTCACGAAATGTGACGATTTTTCGTAAAGCGATCTTGAAATTTTACTCTCAACGCGCCTCAAGAAGTTTTACTTCATAAAAACAATATAAAACCCTAGGATGCCATGACGTAAAAACTGAAAGTGTTCTTTTCATTTTTCAGAAATTCAAACTGTCCTTACAACTGAGAAAAAAAATTGAACTGAATCAAATGAAACATTGAATTTCCATCCTGCTTTTCTCGACAATGTTATTTTCGTATATTTCATAACTTTCGAATGAATCATTACTAGTTCTGGCTATACATTGAATTCATGTTAGAGTATGGTGGTTCGGTTTCACCACAATTGAACTAAAAAATACATGACTGTTGATAAGTCATAGATAAATTAAAAATAAAAGTCATTTGCATCAGAGACCATGTGTAACGCCGTGATAAAAAAGTGGAGTTTATTTACGTCACTGCTTATGATTTCAGTTATAGTGATTCATATGATTTCGGTAGTTATTGACATTTATCACTATAAGTAATGACGATTTCGTCGTCGTGAGCAAAACAAAATTTAATTGAAATATTCGATTTGAGACTCAAGTCGGAAAAACATACTGTAACGTTGAGGCATCATTCAGGCACTACTTTTTTCTGCTGACACAATTGATTATCATTATTGGTAATGAAACGAAGGCTTTTTACCCAAGAGAAAGAAACCCTGAAATTCGGAAAAGCTGTTATAAGTCAAGCTGAATAAGCCAAGGCCTTTTACTACAGAACAAACACCGAATTTTTTTTTTCACCGATCTTATTTGCAGTCTTCTAGAACCTCTTCCCATCCAGCTTTTCCCTCTACCTGATTGGCTCGCTAGTCCTCTGAGCAGACAAATCAGAATCTATCATCCACCCCCCTGTCTTTCGCACTTTTCGCCCTGCTAACGTTGCCAACGAGACGGACAAAGATGGACTGGAACGGGCAGTTTGGTGCTTGATTTCATCAGTCGAGTTCTAGCAACCGTTAGTGTTGGATCGGTTTGTTCGGTACCGTAACATAGTATCCGCGAACAAAATATCCGCGGAAAAAACAGGAAATATAACAAGCACACATTAAAATCGTCAGCACCGATTCAATTATTAAATAACATGTATCATGTATCATGTAGTAACATGTACATTAGGGTGTGCGGAAAAAAAACAATTTTTTTTTTCGGTTGCATCCACCAAAAAAAGTTGAAGTAAGGTAAAAAAAGAAGAATCCTAAAACGTGAGGCCAAAAAAAAATTATTTCGAACGGCGCATTGCATTTGAATATTTTCCATAAAAATAACACAGGAAAATATTGGGATTTCTGAATGTGGTAGTGCAACTCGTCAGAAAAAAATCACACAAAGATGTCATTAACATATTCTCATGGAGAATCGAATTCCCTACAAAAAAAGTTCTTACGAAAAATTAGCTCAGAACAACCGTTCAAGTGGAATATAACGCGAATGAATATAGTGGAAATAACGCTGTCTGAAATTCAATTGATAGAGAAAAAAATAATTCAAAAGGCTGTAAAAATCGAATTTTTCGCTTTACGAAAAAAATTTTTGGGGGTTTTTTGTAGAGAATGTACTACAAAATGTTCTATCCTAGTATCGAAAGCTTCATACTCTGGTTTAGATATTTTGTGAGCGGATATTTTGTTCACGAATATTTTGTCCGTCGATATTTTGTCGCGGATATTTTGTCCGACGATAATGAAGCGTGTTACCGTTTGTTCAGTAGCACATAGAAAACAGCGGTTAGTGCTATATTCAATTGGATAACAAGATCGCCTACACTTCACTGTTCTACTTTACAACACGGCCTTTTTTGAGGATAGCAGACATGCAGCGGACATCTAGTCACTTCCATCTAGTGTTCGAAAAACTGAATCGAAAACTTGCTGACATGAGATCATCTTCCAGCAATAAGGTCAGTGGAACTCTCAACTTATTGATTAAGGTATATACCTCGGGGTAGCCTTATTTTAACATTTTTTTGAAACTTTTTCCACATATTAATTGTGATGTTATCTGAACATGTGTTAAATTTCAAAGAAATTTGCCACATCATATTCGGGATATTTACTTTTGAAATCAGTAAATTTTACATGTATCATCCATGCTGGACGCATGCCAATGCCCTGGTTTGTCCTCTGCGATATTTAAACGATATTTGAGATTTTAACGAAACTCCGCAAATCAGTAGACCAGCACAACCCGGATATTCTAGGGAAGTTTCAGAATGATCTACCATTTAGTTTTTCGGAAATAATTAGTCAAAGTTGCCCGCTATCCACGGGTATAGCGCGTGAACGGTCCGACTCTTTTGTTTCATGCGTGCCCCGCTCACCGCGCGTCACCGCACCGACATTTCCGCTTATTACCCGCCACGGGTCACGCGACATACTGGCCATATTCGTGGAAATGCGCCAGCTCGGCGACATTCTATGTGCGGTTGCCTATCTACCTGGCCCCGAGCTGGCGCATTTCCACGAAAAAGCCCGGTATACCTTAGTGAGTGATAATGTCGATAAGGGTTGTACAAAAAACAGCGCATGCATCTAAGTATACGTGATGGAAGTAAAGCTTCTTTGACGGCCTTTGCATGACTAAATGTGTAATAAATAGTATTTTCATTCAAATCTTGGAGTTATGGGGGCGGAGAGAAAAAGAGAAAGAGAGAAAGAGTGTATTTCAAAAGCCATATAGTGGTGGAAGGATTCTTACGTACAAGAATAAGCCTTCGGACAAAATATGAATAATACGTTATTTGTTTCGTGATTTTCCATGGATCCGTCATAAAATCAATATTCGTCAAGAAAGAAACATTCAATTTATTTCTTCGATTTCCATGGGATCGTCAGGTAGTGCTTCAACGTGTATAGTAGTACTATAGCGCTATGGTGATGAAATATGAGATGCATGTTCTTGACAAAGCCTTTTTTCGCGCTCTATAATCTCGGTTATGCTCTGCTCCTGTTTTGGGCGTCGCGAAATCTGCAGAATAGCATACTTCATATATAATTGAATTACTCATTACTTAGAACTCCATTAAAATGCTAAGCATCCATTGTTATCCTTTGAAAAATGTATTATAGAATTATGTGCAAATTTATAAAACCTTCTGGAGGAATATTTTTAATTTCAACGTTTTGAATATTTTCATATAAATAATAACAATTTTAACAATATTAAAAAAATCACAATAAAAAATTATTATTAATGTCATATGTATCATGTTTATTTTTAATATTACTATTTTTTTATTTCGAAAATAAAAAATAGACTCACAATATGATATCCATGACAAATACCGCCTAAATATTTTAAATGTAATTATTAATATGGGAAATTTACAAACGTACGAATTATAAATTGTGCCTACGCAAAATGTATTGTGAAATCGGATATCATTCTAATCGATGTTGAAATGATTAACATCAATAGATAAATTGAAGTTAATTATTTTAGCTTATTATTCTTCGTATTATCGTTGTTATAATTGTTATGATTATCACTTGCATGTTATTAATCGCGAAGGTAATGAATTAATTAGATATTACTGTTAGTATTATTATTATTATTATTATTATTATTATTATTATTATTATTATTATTATTATATTGAAGAAGTTTGTTCAAATATATTGAAGTAGAAAATGGAAAAATCGGAAAAACAAGTATGCAAGCCGAGATTCGAACTCGGAACCTTTGACGCGATAAGAGAACGCGCATGCGCGGTACTTTGCCTCTCTCAGGCCGCTGCATTGCCACGATTCTTCTCTCTTGCTCTCTCTCTCTTTTTTAAGTAAGCAGACATATACAAAAGATAAATATGTTTAGTCTTACCCATACATAGCCTTATACACCATGCATAGTTCCATCGCATTAAGAAGGGGAAAAGCAAAGAACCGCACAAAGTGGCGACGAAGAAAAGGAACGCTATGTATAAGCTATATATGACTCATACTCTCTCCCAGTCTCTCTCTCTCTCCAAATTAATATCTTTCGTCTCTTTTGCGTCACGAAATCTGACGGTTTTTCGTGACGCGACCTTGAAATTTTACGCTCAACGCGCTTAAAGAAGCTTGTACTATGGCTAAATATTAAATCAGGTTTTAACAACCAGACTTGATCAATGGGGTTGTAACATATACGACAAATATTTTCTTGAAGTGAAACTTCTTTAGGCGCGTTGAGAGTAAAATTTCAAGGTCGCGTCACGAAAAATCGACGCATTTCGGGACGCAAAAGACTGAGAGAGAGTATAAGTCGTATAGCTGATAGACTTCCTTTTCTTCGTCTCCGCTTTGTGTGGTTCGTCGCTTTCCCCTTCTTTAGTCTTCTGTAGTTCTGTAGAAACGAACCTCTACACCCGAGTTCTGTAGAAACGTGAACCTCCACGACCGAATTCTGTAGAAACAAACCTCCGCGCCCGAATTCTGTAGAAACGAACTCTGTAGAAACGAACTATGTAGAAATATACTTCTGTAGAATCAAACCTGTGTGATCGAAGTCTGTAGAAACGACTCTCTGTAGAATAGATTTCTGTAGAATCGAACTCACCCAATTATTGTCTGCCCGCTCTGTAACTGCGATAAAAATACTTTTTTTTATTCGTAGATTTTATGAAAAAATTTTCAGAATTTTAAACTTGGGCCAAATTTATTTTTTGAAAAAAATTTTTTGGAAAAATTATTTGCAAAATTTTGAAAAATGAGAAATGTCAGTGATAGTTTATTGTAGAAAAAAAAATATCACTGACATTTTTAATTTTTCAAAATTTTGACAATAATTTTTTCAAAAAATAAATTTGGCCCAGGTTGAAAATTCTGAAAATTTTTCCATAAAATCTAGGAATAAAAAAAAGTATTTTCATCGCAGTTACAGAGCGGGCAGAGAATAATTTATATTCTTTTTTTGAAGGAAAAAAAAATGTTTTCAGAATTTTGGAAAATTAAGAATGTCAATGATTGTTTATTGTAGAAAAAAAAAAGAAAAATAAAATGTCTCTTGGTAAAAATTTTTTTTACCATCAAAATATGGGAAAAAAAAATTTACCACGAGACATTTTATTTTTTTTTCTCTACAATAAACTATCACTGACATTTTTAATTTTTCAAAATTTTGAAAATAATTTTTTCAAAAAATAAATTTGGCCCAGGTTTAAAATTCTGAAAATTTTTCCATAAAATCTAGGAATAAAAAAAAGTTTTTTTATCGCAGTTACAGAGCGGGCAGACAATAATTTCTATTTTTTTTTTTTAATTAAAGGAAAAAAAAAAAATTATTTCCAAAATTTTGAAAAATTAAAAATGTCAATGATAGTTGATTGTAGAGAAAAAGGAAAGAAAAATAAGATGTCTCTTAGCAAAAACTTTTTTTACCATCAAAATATGGAAAAAGAAAAATACCAAGAGACATTTTATTTTTTATACATATAAATTTATATTTATATATAATATTTATATTATTTATATTTAATTTATATTATATATAAATTATTAAATTTTATTTAAAATATATAACGTATAATATATATAAGATATATAATATATATGTAGTATAAACCTATATATATATATTAGGGTGGATCAGAAAAAAACAATTTCGACACGCCTGGATAAAATAAAGTTGATGTGTGTGTTCAACTTTCAAAACATCAATATTTTAAAAGTTCGTCAACAAAAATAAACAAAAAAACGCCAACGTAGAAACACCGTTTTAATAGAAAGAGGCGAGTGCGCGTCGCCGTGATTTCTGTTTCATTCTCATTCGCCCTCATAGCGAAACCGAAATACGGAAAAGTAGAGAGAGAGAAAAAATGTTTCCCGTTTCATTCTCACTCATGGAGCGTATACGGAGGCGCATGCGCGCCAGCGCTCCCAACCCTGCAATGAGTAAAAGCGAAACGGATATGTTTGTCTGTCCCTCTCTATAAGCCAGCAGCGTAGAACTCGAAAAATTACAGGGGTTGAATTTTTTTGTAACTCGAAGGGCGCAATAGTTAGGAGAAAGTCGTCAAAGACTTTTTTGTTCGAAATTTTGCAAAAAAAATTATGGTAGAAAAAAAAATTTTTAAGCGAAATTAACGATATGAAAATTTTTAAAATTGTTATAACTCGTAAACCAATAAGTGGAAAATTTTTTAAAAAATTAAAAAAAAGGTGATATTTTTCCCGATTTTTTGATACAAGAAAAGTTGAAAAATAATAATTTTTCGATTATTTATGAATTTTTTAAGATTTTCATCTTTGCACAATTGTAAAATCTTAAATATTAGGATTAGCGGAAAAAGTGATGGAACATTATTTGCGTAAAATTTTACGCTCTACAACTTTTATTCTAAACTTTTTTCCTTATCTTTCGTCGTTTACGAGTTAACGGCAAAAATCGAGTTTTAAGGGGGTAGTTTGACGCTTTTCCACCCGACCCCGGGGGGTGAGAACTTTGGCACTTCACACCTACTTTTGGGAGGGTCTCATACAACTTATATCCAAAAATTAGCCACTCGGCTCGAAAAGTCGATTTCAGGACGATTTTGACTGGACTATCTTCGCGCGGTGGGACCATGGTATATAAGGCTGTGTATGGGTGAGACTAACGCATTTATATTTTGTATATGTATGCTCACTAATAAACTAGAGAGAGAGCAAGAGAGACGAATCAAGGCATCGGCCTGAGAAGGCAGGGTACCGCGCATGCGCGTTCTCTCATTTCGTAAAGGGTTCGAAACTCGGCTTGCGTACTTTTATTTTTAATTTCCTACTTTTCAATTTCCTACTTTATAATTAATTTGAAAAAAATTTCATCAATACAATAGTAATAGTAACAGTAATATATTATGAATTCATTACCTTCACGATTAATAACATGCATATGATAATCATAACAATTATAACAATGACAATACGAATAATAATAAGTCAAAATGCTTAACTTATTAAATGTATTAATTAATTAGATAAATTAAATTTATCTATCGATGTTAACTATTTCACCATCTATTAAAATGATCTCCAATTTCATAATACATTTAACGTAGGGCCAATTTATAATTCGTACGATTGGAAATTTTTCATACTAATAATTACACTTAAAATATTCAGGTGGTATTTGTCATGCATATCATATTGTGAGTCTATTGTTTTCATTTTTGAAATAGAAAAATAGAAATATTAAAAATAAAGATGATACATATGACATTAATAATAATTTTTTATGTCTATTTTTTTTTATATTTTTAAACTTGCTATTATTTAAATCAATGATTTGAAAACGTTCAATTAAAAAATTTTCCCTCCAAAAGGTTTTATAAATTTGCACATAATTTTATAATATGTTTCAATGGATACAACGGACGGTTAACCATCGATGGATAAATTAAAGATATTTACTACTCATATCGTCGTTATAATTTTTATGATCATGACATTCATTGTATTAATAACAAATGTGATGAAAAGGTATTTTATTTGTGTCTTTTGGACGTTTTAAAAGAGCTCTAATTCACGAGTAATTTATTTATATATGAATTATGCTATTCCGCAAATTTCGCGACTTCGAAAATTGGAGCAGAGTGTAACCGAGAATATAGAGCGCGAAAAAAGGCTTTGTCGAGAACATATATCTCATATTTTAGTCACCATAGTTACTATACACGTTGAAGCACCAGCTGATGATCTCATGGAAATCGAAGAAATAAATTGAATGTTACTTTCTTGACGAATATTAATTTTATGACGAATCCATGGAAAATCACGAAAGAAATGAAGCATTATTGTTGTTGTGTCCGAAGGCTTATTCTTATATGTAAGAATCCTTCCACCACTATATGCCTTTTGAAATACACTCTTTCTCTCTTTCTCTTTCCTTCTCCACACCGTAAGCCCAACATACAAAATCAATAATACTATTTACTATAAATGTATGCATGCAAAGGCCGCCAAAGAAGTTTCACTTCCATCACGTGCACTGAGATGCACTCGCTCATTTTTTTTATTATGTGAAATCATTCTTTGAAACCTATAAAAAATGTTTGTGAAGACAGAAATGATAATGGTTACGTGTGAATATTTCCTTTTTTCAACTTCAAAACAACGAATTTTTGTCTCACGCGTAAACAGCTAGGGCTGTGCGCTGATTGGCTAGTGACGGAGAACGCACTGTCATGGCGGTTCGATTCAGTGAGTGCGTGTGAGTGTTTCTGAATGTGAACCACTGACAGTGTAGGCTAGGCTGGGCGTTGGGGAGCGGAGTCATCATCTATGGACGACGGGTGTATCCAGAATCACCTGAATAATTAGTATAAAAAATGTGTTGAAATTCAAAGAAGTAACATGTTACGACAGTATGTTTGCTTTCTTATCTAGGGAGCCTAATTTTTGTGACAAAAAATGTTTCAAAATTTTCATGCAATAATACTTAAAATGCGAAAAATAATGTAGTATAAAAATCAGTGGAGTTCAGTTTTTATAAAAAAAAAAGATTTATTGAAAACTAAAGAACGAAATAAAAACCGTGAAAATTAGAAATGTGCCCCTTTGCCTCCTAATCGTTGTATCTTGATTACAAAGCTCATAAAAGATTATGAGGGAGCCAAAATTGAGAAACGCTCTTTCTTGTAAAGAGGATCGGAATAAAACCAAGAGGAGGCAATGTGCAAGTTTTTTTTCCGAAGAACCGCTGATATGCACAGCATTCTCGAAATAAAATGTTGGTTAGTAATAAATAAATGCGTTTTTTTTTTCATCTAAATACCTTACCGAATAGATAAAATGTTTCGCCTCGAGTGTAAAGCTGACGCATAAGGGGTACAACGTTGCACTGATTTCAAATGTACGTATCTGTTCAGTACCGAATTACCGCGCGACTGATTAAATCCACGGAAGTTGTAAATTCTCGTGCGCGATTGAGCGACGTGATAAAACGATACGTTGCAGTATAAATTTACTGTGCTGCAACTGTTTCCGTGTAAAGTGAATGGTAGGATCAGGACGTCTTCGATAAAAAAATGAATTATATTTTAGAACTTGCAGTATATGAATACAGGTGTTAAATTGTGGTGTGAATGTTGTGGCTGTGTAATATTTAAAATGTTGTCTCGGCAACTTGTCTCTTGTGATTTTTATTTTGCTGTTGTCTTAGCAGCTTGTGGAGTCAAACTGCTTTTTGCTGACAAGGTTTGTCCGTTCTCGCTCGCCGCGTTCCTTTTCATTTTTAAGAAAGCGAATTTTCGTCGGAGCAGAAAATTCTCATTGGCTAAAGTAATAGAAGTATTGAAATAAGCATATAAGACCATTTTTTGGGGTAAGGTAATCGACCAATAGCGACGGGAGATGGTAAAGCATATGGTTTTTCTCAAACCCTAACTGCACAAAAATGAGGACTCGTCATTGAGGGAATCTCGGGTTTGGGTCATAAACGTATTAAAGGATTGTCGTTACTCGAGGGTGATTTTCGGACCTTCCCGCAATAAATCGGTAAAATGGTTCATTTAAATCCTTTTATGAGAGGATGTGTTTAAAACGGAATGGGACAAAAATAAAGATTATAAGAAAAGAAATAAAAAGAAGCCATGAAAGAGCGAGTCCAGACAAACATATTTTGTAGCATCAAGTTATAATGTGTCAAATGTGTGATTGTGTATGGAAGTGTGTGTAATCTTATTGTAAACGTCTCAGGCGACGTTTCAGTATCATTCGTACTTCCCGGAAATCTAGCATTGACATTTAAGATTCTCAAATCCGGATCACAAATCAGTAAAAAATAATACCTTTCACGGTGATGTATTCTATTATGACGGCACATCACGACTGATATGTGCAATGAACGTACCAATTGTACGTTTATAGAATGGTAACCCTTGCGGTTGACGTAATGTGTTCAGGATAAACTGGGTCATTTATGTGTGGTGGAAATATAGCCACATGCGTACAATCAATGCATCCAATTGTGCCAGGGAAGTTATACTGTTCTCGCAATCTGCAATATAAAAAAATGAAGTCTAATAATATCTGACTTTCTTGCTCTGACAATGCAGAAAAACATCAATTTATGCATTGTATTATTTCTCACCTGCTCCGCAAAGTTCTTCCAAATTTTGTGAAAACTTGACCTGAGCATCGAATACATCTTCTTTGTTCAAAATCTCTGTAACATCTCTGATGGAACGACTGATAGATGGTTGACTAATACAGAAGTGTACATTTTGTCCGATACATGATTGGTAACTCCTTGATGCCAGGAGTAGATATACAGGGCCGGTTCTGGGCCACTAAAACGCTTCTGCGCATGCGCGAGCGCGGGAAATTCAAATTTGCGCCTGCGCGTTGAATAATAATAATAATAATAATAATTTCGTCACCCCAAATTTTTAAGAGATGCTGATACGATTAAGGAATGTTGGGAAAGGTGGTATCTCCAAGGCAGCCCTAGATTTCCGAGAATTGTTTATTTCATTAAATATTTCCGGGGTAATACGGGTCAAGGAGGAACCTTCTCGAAGCTTCTAGAACATTCGATGTAATAATAAGTTTTATATTCCAGAAGGTGGGGGATAGGCTTTATAGAGGAAGAGTTTTTAGCTTGACCAGTCAGTCAGTCATCATGATTGAATTAACATCGGATGAGGCGCAGCATTTGCTTTCAATTCCACCATGTGCCAGCAGTTACGATGAAATTGTCGAGAAACATTTCGGAGATGTTCCACCGGAAAACATCCAAGATTTCATCTGTGACTTATTTGACTTCGAAAAAAATGTCAAAACTTTGAAGTGTGACATAAAGTGTCATACCGAAGATCGAATATCGTGTTCCGAGTGCAACGTCATGCGTGATTCAATTAATATTATTAATAAACACGTTAAAGATTTATATCACTTTGTCGGCTATTTGAGCATGAAATTGTTTCAACTAAAACGTGAAATACAGGCGAATGAGTATGTATTTTTCGAGGATGAACCTGTTAACCTTGTAATAGATCATACTCAAAATCTATACGATCTTGTGAAAAAAATGAAAGAATTTGTAACGATTTGTAAGAAAAGGAATAGTGGAAAGAAATAAAATACCCTCGAAAATATACCATGTTTTTGTTTATTTTAAAAACCAATACATCGTAGTTTTAAGCAAAAAATTATACTAATTTCTTAACATTACCACTAATTGGATTGTATTCAACGATTCGATCATGCAAAATCAAACAATATGCTGATGTTTGAGGTGGAAAAGGGATCGCTGACTCGAATTCCAAACGAATATCAACTGGCCCCGATTTTAAAAATTCGTTTTGTTTCGAACAATCGATAACAATTAATGGCGCGTATTTGAGGAAATCGGCTTTGCTCAATAATGGTTCAGACTCTTTACCATAATACGACGCTTGGAAGTTTGCATACATATCATACAGAAGAGCATATTGGTTGCGAGGAATATCAAGATTCAAGTTTGCATAAGGATAGCATTGAGAGTTCAAAAACAGCTTAATATCGCGAATGTTGCAGTGATCAAAGTGACTCGCATTCGTATTTGCATTATTTTTCCTCGCAGTTTGAAATCCCACTATTACGTATCGAGGTTTTTCGAGTTGCGTTGATGTTTTAACGACCCACACGTGTTTCGAGGTAGCCGGTAGTAGTGGGTACTCGTACAATTCCCATGTACGAAAACTCATGGCAATCGATGGATCCTTGGCAATAAAGCCGAGCAACTGGATTTTTCGCTGATCGGAAACTTTGATGTATGGCACCATCCATTCGATTTTATTCAATGAAATCTTGAATTGTTCAGCAGCAGCCTGACCTTCGGGAGGTGCTTGTACAATGGCATTCGTATCATTATTCGATCTTGTGAGGATTAATTCATGTTTAGCATTAACGATAATTCGATTGTAATCTTCGGCGAATCCGAGTATCAGATTCAGTGGTATAGAAAGATCAAAGTATCCATTTTCATCCGTCAATGTAGCCTCATCATTGCTGAGCCAACCGGCATTTTCCATCAGAGTCATCTGTCCAGGGCTCTGGGATACATAATTCTTCATGAGGGTCGTGAGGCCAACATTTTTGCTTCGATCGATCTCAATAGCATTTAGCTCATAACGTATTTCTTCAAACAAATGACAGATGGCGTTATTAATTAGCTTCGTATCTTGAACTGCAGTTCCATTAATCTTCGTTAATCGACCATGTACGTGCAATGAGCTTTTGCTCGGTAGCAAACACAAGTCTTGATGTTGAACGGCAATTCGGATTTCATCGTTGTTATTGAAGGTAGCCGATGCAAACGGTTGATGCGCATGAATCTCGTAGTGTGCGATAGACTCATCGAAGATAATTGGGTTTTGGATTGTTAAGATCTCCTCCATGGTACGATGCAAGCAATACAGCAAAAGCGAATTTTTATTTTCCACTTTTTCTTCCTCGGGGTTTGATTTTCAATCTCAAAGTCTTCAAAAACTGAATGTTTCGACGTGTTAGCTCCTTGAGAGGTGCTCGACGACTGATTGCTTCTCGGCATCTTGATTCGGTCTTATAGCTTCTTCCGACTTTCGTGTCAAACACAATACCCATTATGCTGATTTAACATGTAATCGTACAGTTATGATTTCTCCTCGAAAATTCACCAACTGTCCGTCTTGATCCACAAGTTTCAGCTGAAGATGATCTATCGACTGTGTGGCGATCGGAAGGTAAATGATGTGTGAGGGTACTTCAACGATCTTATATCCTGGTGGAACGATTGGGAAAAATTCGTGGATGGTGTGGACTCGTTGCTCGTTAATATAAGCTCCCGTGGTGATGTTGCACTCGACTCGTAGAGAGTTGATCTTGAGAATGGCTACTGGCAGCTCAGATTCATGAATGATATTAGCTGCTAATACACGTGGTGTGAATCCCAATAGACGACCGATGGAATCATCGGGCATAAAATTGATCTCTCGATTGCACTTGATTTCGCTGCATAGAGTATTGTTGTTAGGTCTCAGGTTAATGGAGATATTCTTGTTAGAAAGTACGCTCTGTAAGTATCGCTCGATATCCTCGATTTCATAGCTTCCAGTGGGTATGGTCACTGTTTCCTCCCCCACATGAAACTTATTATTTCCCAAATCAATGTTCGGTATTGAGTTGAATGTCAGCAATTCAACGAGTCCGAGAGTATAGCTTTTGAATGGCGATAGTTCGATAGATGGGAAATAGTAAGCTTCCAGTATGGAGCTCGTTCCGGAAAGCGTCAACGTGAAAGAATCACTCATGATAGTTAACGTTCAACTGATGCCTCCTGGGACATGAGCATCCACTTTATAGATAACCACTCAAAAATTTCAGGCATAAATGTCCGCACACAAAAGTGTCATAGTTCTGGTATCTTTCATGATTATATTTGATAATGCTACCAACACCGAAATAGTTTATCAGATCTTGAGGTGGCTGAAGATTACCGAAGCTGTCAAAGTAAACGACCTCGTCATTGATTTTTTTGTACGCAACCCAATGTGTACCGGGACCATCCTTATCATCGAGATTCACAATAGCTGATTCATATTTTCGAGGTCCATTCTCGGGTAATTCGTTTCTCATGTAAACTCCACGGAAATATGGAATTTTCATAGCTCCGGCGTACTTTATCAAATCAGTATCGGTGAGAGCTCGGTGTGGTAGCCTTACGCGTTTTTTACCAAGTAGGGTTTCAAGTGCAAGCCCATACCCTTCTTGTGAGGTTCCAGATAAAGTCCTTTACCCAACGCGATAGCTTCGATCGTCCCGTTGTGACGTTTACTTTCCTCCAATTGTCTTTTAGCGGCGCTTGCATCGTTTATGGCTTTTGCTATACCCGCTGCACCACCAGCTAGAGCTCCAGTGGCACTCAATCCAGCAAAAATGGGTATAAGGAATGGTAGAATACCACCAATTTTCGTGGGTACAGGCAGAATACGTGGTGATTTAACTTTTCTCCTTCCACCTGCTTTTTTCACAGCATCTCGCGCACCCTTCAGCGCCGTTTTGATGGGATCTATTCTGCCCTTTCGCGCGGTCACAGCCATCGGGAAAAGGCTTACCGCTGTATATGATTGCTAGGAAGAATAATAAAATGGACTACATTTATTGGGATGATCCAAATGAACTGGTGGATCGACTAAGATTGCTTGTGGCATCGCAGGCAGCCGGCAACACGAATCATAACAATGAAATAATCTCCATCATTGAGGAATTGCGTGAAGCTGAAATTATTTATTAGACGGTACGCGGACTACACGGATTCATTTGAGCCATGAGCGTCGACGTGTTTGGACGACAGTTATCGAGAAAAGGTAGTCTCCCAGGCAGCCGCGGCCCTCCCGGAGACGGATTCAAAATTACGACCGATGGTCAATATGATATAGATAACAAGAGATTGTGCAATCTTGCTGATCCTATAAATGCAAATGATGCAGTCACTGTTGGAGTCATGAAAAATATTGTACAGCAAGAAGTTCATCTCGTATATGAAATTACTTCTTCTTTGCGAAATAATATCGACGATGTTGATATAATGATCCGAGGTCTTCAGTCCGAATTTGGCAATAATTTAAAAAGTGAACGAATCAATTATGAGAACCTACAAGATCTCATGAAGCACAACTCTGAGCTCATTAGCGATCTGGAAAACAGACTGAGAACATTGGAGCGTAAGGACAATTGAAGCTGGCAGATGAGAAAAAATGAATAACCGGAAGATAGCTGTAGTGGAGGAGCTTCACAGACCTGCGAGAAGAAATTATCCACGTCGTCATGTGAATATTCGTGGATTGGATGAAACCTGGCAGGCTGATCTTGTGGACATGTCAGCATACTCACGATACAACAATGGCTACAAATTCCTACTGACGATTATTGATGTATTTTCCAAATTTGCTTGGGCTGTACCGATAAAGAGTAAGAATGGCAAAGATGTAACGAACGCTATGAAATCTGTACTCGTGAAAGGCCGTATACCAAAAAAATTGCATGTTGATCGTGGCAAAGAATTTTATAATAATGAATTTAAATCTCTATTGCAACGTTACCACATTGAACTATATTCCACGTTTAGTAATATGAAAGCATCGATATGTGAACGTTTTAATCGTACATTAAAAAATAAAATGTGGAAACAGTTTAGTTTACGAGGTACGTATAAATGGATAGATATTTTGCCTGATTTAATATCAGACTATATTAATAGCAAACATCGTACAATTAAAATGAAACCAAAAGATGTCACAGCTGGAAATGAGAAAAAGATCCTGCGCAATATTTATGGGAATTTTGAAGTCAATCGTACGCGAAAAATAAAAATTAAGATTGGCGATAAAGTTCGAATTAGCAAGTACAAGCATGTTTTCGAAAAAGGTTATACGCCAAATTGGACGACCGAAATATTTACGATAAGTGAGGTGCGAAATACCAATCCGGTAACATATAAACTTGTAGATTATCGGGATCAACCGATTGAAGGTGGTTTCTATGAGGAAGAACTCACTAAAGTCAAATATCCGGATATTTATCTTGTAGAGAAAATTGTACGAAAACGTGGAAATAAATTGCTTGTGAAATGGTTAGGTTTCGATAATTCACACAATAGTTGGATCGATGAAAAGGATATGTAAAGGTTTATTAAATAAAGAGAAAAAATTTACACAATGGATTTTTTATTTTTTATAACCATATGGTACGGTATCCGTCGTATTAGGTAACAATACCCTCTTATCATCCAACCAACTTAATGCTAATTTTTTTTGTTTTATCGTATGCACTTCGTGTTTCCTACTCCTAATTAAGTGTTGATATTTTACTAAGTCTTCTTGATTAAACAAACAATTCTTATAATCTTGAAATTTTATTGTTTTTAATGTGGATCCCTTGATACCTTTGGCTTTTTTCTTTGCCTTATCATCATCGAAAACTTTAAACGCGTATAATTTTGCTCGGAGTCCTATAAACTCCTCCATAATTTTGCCATTCATTTCATCTTTCATTAAACCTAGAACTTTCTTATTCGCTAGTGGAATACCATAAATGTTATTTACCAGGTAATCGGAAGTATCAAATCGATGTAAGTCTTGCTTAATATATTCATAAATGTCAGGTACAGTGAAATGGTATAAGAGGCTGTCGGTATCGGTGTACATTAATTTTGCCTGATCACGAAATGTTGATTTTATATAATTATAATGAAAGTCGTAAATGAAAGTTTTTGATAAATCGAGTATGGAAAATCCAACGTATATGGGTTTATTAAAATGTACTTTGACGCGGCTCAGTTCAATAATTACCATATCATCATCGAAAACGGTGCAGCTATGGAAGTTTGGTTTTGCAATGAGAGCCTTTGCACCGTATCGACCTTCCCACTTTGTCACGAGCTTAACATCTTTCTGCTTTCTTACATTTTCCATGGTTTTTCCAAATACCGCATTATTCATCAATTTAAAAAAATTCTTTTCGAATTCATTGTTGGATTTTTTTCTCATTTCTGTGTTCAGATCAATGTACGTTTTGAGCCATGGAGCTTGATGAAATTTCAAAATTCTATGAATTTTTGTCAATTTAATTCCCAGATTTAAACATTGTTTCAGATTTCTGTAATGAATAATGTATCTGTTTTTGGCTAATAATGTTGTCATTAATTTTGATTCCTTGCTATGAGGTGGTATGTAATGCTCGGGACAAAGGGGGAGATCTTTATGTAGCTCAAAAAGTTCCTGGGGATATTCCAAGTCCACCTCCAGGATATATCCCACAGGAGAATCATCAGGAACATTGAGCACATTTATCAGCTCAGACTCCCACTCAAAAGAGCCAACTGGTAGATATTGGCTCATAGCTGCACCGTATAGATTATTTACGTCAAAGTACATTAGATACGATTCCTCTTTGCTTGGATCATAATCTGTGCCCATGTATCTGTTATTCGCATGAGCATACCTGTTTGAGCACTGTGACACACCGCCTCGAATGCCTTTCTCAACAAACAAGAGCATTTCGGGATCGGTGAGCAGCTCAAGGTCAACACCGGTACATTTGAGCATCGCGTCAAAAGCAAGTCCCGGAGCTGTAAAATAATGCAGAGGATCCAACATATACGTAGAAAAGCAGTTGCGCCGGAAATTCTCATATATATCAGCCAATAGTAAAACATCCGTTTTTAAATATAAATCTGAATATTGACCTAATGAGGTTATGTTGAATGTTCCCCAAACTTTTATTGCGTGTTTGTAATCCCCTTCTGAAATATTAGCATCATTTAATTTTGAATAAAAATTTTCTTTCGGTGGCAACTGCTCTTCGTCGAGTTTGCTCCAGCTGTCCACGTACTCGTAGGGAAAAACCCCCTTCCTCGTGACCAGCTGGAATTCCTCGGCACTATTGCAGTGCTTACGTGTGATTGATTTTTCATCATCATTCAAGTATGATGCAAGTTTTTCGAGACTGCTCGCCATAAATCGAAACGAATCGATAAAGCGTAAATTTACATTTGTACCTTCGACATATTTTGTGAATGAAATGTATTTTTCTTTATTTATTGGTAAAAGTTTCACTGTACCCTCGAATCGCGTGGCCAATGCTTTAATCAAAAAATGTGAATCGTAGCCTGAAAGATTATGAAAAACGATCGGAATGCTGTGAGATTTTTGGTAATTTAAATTACATCCCTGATGTGCGGGGCCTCGATACTTGCCTGTGAAATGGCAGTGATCGCGGTGTTTCACATCAGTGGAAGTAAACGGTTTTTCACATATATGACATTTTGTTGCATTGTGATATTCATGTTTTTCAACCGATGTGAGTGGTTCCATCGGTACAATATTACTCAAATAAAAATCAACCGTTTCTGCAATTTTTTTCAATTGATCGATGAACCACTCGATACAATCGGTTCCACGTTTCATTTCGAATTTGGAGAGCGAGTCATCGAAAGTACATTTCAAATAATATGCAGCACTGTGAGGGACATGCTTTTGATACTCATTTCCCGTTGGTTCGAGAAGGCATTCGAGGTCGGCATACACGACGAATGGTACATCTTCTTTGTATCGATAATTTTTAAAATTTAAAATTTTGTTTTGTTCATCCGGTAAAATTATTTTCGTTTTGTTAATGCTCATGCAATCTTTTTTGTGATTTTCAAAGGAACTTTGAAGCCTGAAATGATTCAAACAGTTATCACAAAACCACGAGTAATGATCAGTTTTCGAAACTTGTGAACTTAGTAATCGTGATAGATTGCGAATCCAAGCAAAATGATAAATTGGTTCAAAATTATCTTCTCCATCTACATCCATACCAATATTACTCTCAACCATGAGAAGATGAATTGTAGGTTTATCAGATTTTTGTTTACTCAAGTAGAGCGGTACGATTTCACTTTTTTTACCAAGCTCTACACCATATACATTGATCGTTAAATTGTTCATTTTTTCAAATTTATAAATATCTTTTAAGGCAATTGGGAAATTGATACCGTTATATTTTAACACTGAATCATAATCAGGGTACGAGCTAGGTCTATACGCATGATTATTGACTGGATAAAGTGCTGCCATAACAGCCCACAAGAAACAAAACTCATCATTGTTTTTCACATTCACCACAGCTTTTTTCTTCTGAATATCTTGTGGTAGCTCAACGTATGTTGATAGGCCTCCACGCAATGGAACATAATGATTAATATTTACCGCCAAATTGATGATTTCACGCAATGACCATCCCGAATCTCTTTCCTGAAATTCTTCGATTTTCACCAAAAGCTTGTCCGTGAAATTCTCATCGAACCATTTTTTAATATCCGTAGCTGTCAGAATTGCCTCATTTCTCATATTGAAGTACTTGGTTTCTTCGATCGAATCCCCATTTTTTATCGTGGAAAATTTACACGCCAATACCACATTGACTTTGAGATTTTCCTCTTTTTTAATCAAATTCGTTAATCGTCTAACAGTAGTAACTTTTGCGTCATATAAGAATGATCTGAGATCCTTATGAATGAGATTCACCACAGCACCGGTTCGTATACGACTCTGGAAGGCTGATTTTAAGTCCACCCAACGAACTCGGTCTGAAGTATTCTTTCGTGCACCGATGTTTCCACCTACTCGTTGATTCTTCTTGAATTTTTCACTCAAAGATTTGAGAAGTGATATCGTCGTTTCTATTCTCGTTTTTTCTCCAGTCGATAGATTTGGTGTTTTCAGTTTTTTATTCAGTAGTCTGATATTTTGAGTACCAAATTTTCTCCATTTTTTTACTTGTTCATTCGATAAATTTTCCAATAATTTGTATGCATTTTCCATAATGCTTATCAATTTTAAACACTGTTGTGATTCCATTTTTATACACTAATCTTCACTCGTAAACGGACGAAATTTCAATGATTGGATCAGCGCAACGATGACTTATATATAGTACAGGATGATAATCTTCTCGAAGCTTCTACCCTTGACACAACTGCGTAGTTCATAGAATATCCATCATGTAACGTTATCGAAACTGCGTAGTCCATGGGAATGATCATTGAAATCTTGTCGGTACGTCTTCGAAATTTGATACTTGTACCATGGTTGAAGATAAACAAATGTTTTGTGCATGAAAATTCTCAGAATTTTCATTATAAATAGTGTTGGTCATTGAAATTTGATACTTTTACCACCCGTATCACAACTGAGGGTTGCTCATTGAAATCCTGATCATGCTCATAATCTTGTCGCTACCTCATTGAAATTTAATACTTGCACCATCATTGAACATAAACAAATGTTTTTTGCATAAGAATTCTCAGAATTTTTTATATAAATCTTGTTGGTATGTCTTTTGAAATTTAATACATGTACTGCCGTAACCTCGACTGCGTAGATTGCACAATAATCATCGCAACTGCGCAGTTCTGAAAATTATTAGTTATCGAATGTTCTAGAAAAGATTGCATCATCAGCCTTCTGGAGTATAAAAGAATGAAGCTTATGGTTACGCTCCATCAGTTAATCTAAAGCAACTGACCAATGCAAAATCGGTATAACAATCGACAACTAAAAATACGAATTGAATTATTCCTTAAAGACATTCAAGAAGTTAAAAAGATTATTCAATCAAAAAGTGCGATCGATAATCTGACTAAACGATTAACCCGACTAAATCTTAAGCAACAAGAATATGGATTTATCAATAATCAACAAAGTTAGCCGCTTGGATAATTTCTTACCGACGAAGAAATTAACGGAGTTAGAACCGGATAAAATTTATCAAATCTCCGGGCTCAAAAATGTTAACACAACGTTCGGAGCTAAAATCATCGCTGAAGTCAACAAAGAGTTTTCCGTATTTTTACCAGCAAGAATCATTAAAATATTGCTGGAAAATGAAGAGCAACTGAAAGATATGTCACGAGCAGCGGTAGAAAATCATATCTACATGCGTTATATTGGCGGAAAATATAATAAGTGTGAATTCATGTATCAGTAAAATTGATATGATTTTTTTCATCGTTAAATAAATGTATTGTGAATAAAAAATCGAAATAAATCATTTTTCTCAATTCATTATGATTTTTTTAAATTACATATACTTCTTAGAAATGCATGAGAATCATATAAGTAGAATATATTAGCATAATAGTGCTGACGCAGATACTTATGTGAACTGCGAAGGAATGAAAACGAAAGTATTGCATCGATGTTAGGCCGCTAGCTAAGAGCTAGGCGCACACCGAAAATTATATCATCATAGTCTGATTGTTTCGTGACCGTTTGAATCTGTTGAGCATCTCTGCAAAGGATAATATAATGAAAACGAAAGTGTTACATCGATGTTAGGCGGGTAGCTAACAGTAAGGCGGTTGCCGAAAATTATATTATGATAGCCTGATTTTTTCGTGACCGTTCAAATCTGTTGAGCATCTCTGCGAAGAATAATGAAATGAAAACGAAAGTATTGCATCGATGTTAGGCCGGTAGCTAAGAGTTAGGCGGACGTCGAAAATTATATTATCATAGCCTGATTTTTTCATGATCGATCAAATCTGTTGAGCATCTTTTGCGAAAGAGAATCCAAAGAATGCAATGCGACGATGACAGAAGATTCATACGAAAAAACTATGCCTTTCAAATCTGTCGAGCATCCTTGCGAAGGAGAATCCAAAGAATATAATGCGACGATGACAGTAGATTCATACGGAAAAACTATGCCTTTCAAATCTGTCGAGCATCTTTGCGAAAGAGAATCCAAAGAATACAATGCGACGATGATAGTAGATGTATACTGAAAAAATATAGCTTTCGAATGTATAGAGACGTACACAATTTTTTTTATTTTTTTGTTTTTTTTTTTTTATTTTTCTTTATTATTATCCATAGAAGTAGTAAATTTTATCCATAGTACGTTTTATTACATTCATCAGTAGTATAATTTTTTTTTTTTTTTTCATTATCTGTAGTAGTACATTTGATAATTTTTATGCGAGCAAAAAAAACTGTAAGTGATCATAATGATGACAGCTATAATGACGTGGTGGATAGTGACCATGATAATGACGAGTCTGCGATGATGCGACCACGATAATTTTCACCGCTACCACCTCTATAAACTCTCGATAGAACTGGAAAAAAAAAAAAAAAAAAAAAAAAAAAAAAAAAAAAAAATTTGAAATCTCGAACGCTGAAATATATAACCACACCGAACATATGTATATCATTGAATGAGCTTACCATTTTTTAAGAATCTTCCTGCTCATCGTCTGACATCGGTAGAGGTATGAACCACCACTCGTCGCAAGAGCACCTGTATAGATTCGTATGGATGCCCGCAAGACTTATGCTGATTTCACCACCGTTTTCTATATAAGAGCGGATAGCATGTTTAACAACCGCATCCACAATGTCGCGCTCAATAACTCTCGTCCAGTAACGTGGAACGTGAGCTGTGATTTTATAAACTGATGGCTTTTGTGATGCCATTTCAACTCAATAAAAGAAAAAAATACGTAATCGATTTTTGATACACTTGTCAAAAAATGATTCGATGTATGCTCTGCGACGTCGTCCGTGTGACTGTTATTCAACCTCATTCAATGGGTCCCTCTTATATAGTCTCATATGTTTACGTTTTGAAAATAGAAAGAGAGAGCGATATGATAAAAATGTTCGAGAAAAAATCATTTATTCACTAACAATTCAATGATTCGCTGGAATAATTATACAAAATAAATAATGGAATTTCATATACGACTAAAAAACAAAATGCTATAAAATTAAAAAAGGAGAAAATCGATGAAAAATAATTGTTCTCGATGATAGAAAAAAATCTCGAACTTTCTTTTATATAAGTCAGTCGAAACGTTAAGATTATTTTCAACTTATAATACTTATTTACAAGCCTCGAAACATTAAGAGTTTTTGGAAAAATCTCTAAAAATTATTTTTCTCTTTTTATGTCAATTCATTGAAATATTCCGATAATTGTCCTGTTGATTATTTATAGATGATTAATTTTTATTATAATTTTTCCAACGTTATTAATAATTATAATTATTTCATATCCATAACCATATTAAATTATACAAATCGATTACAAAATATTGAGTGTGGTTAAAAAATCTTTTAAAACCCGATAAAATAAATGAGAATGAATTTCTGGAAGGAGAAAGAATATTCTGGATGGTTGAAAAAATCTCGAACTTTCTTTACATACGTATTGTAACATGCTCATCGAGAATACTCCAACTGATCATTCATTACGCTAACAAATATCGATGTATCGAGAATATTCTATGTAAAAAGAGAATTCTTAAAAATCTCATTTTCAATACTCATTCTGATCATCCAAATATCCCGATTATTTTCCCTACATGGATGGAAAATTCATCGCATATTCGGTTTTTATTGTAATTTACTAAAAGTTATTAACAATTCTTATTACGTCGTACATTTTTTTACATCCGCTCACAGCATGGTGTGAGATGTCGACGCAAAATCTTCGAATGAGTATCAGGTTTCAGAGATAAAACGCTCGGAATACTCAATCGTAAGACCGCAGTTTGAAGTAAATATTCCGATTAATCAAGCGCATTTCTTTTGAGGTAGAAAAATAATTTCGCACGGTATCACAAGCCGGCGGGTATCCAGTTACATATCCGCGATAAGATGCTCGTCGTATCTCAATAAAAGTATGATACACAATGGTTGGCTGCGTACAATTATGCATCACGTTAGCTGAATAGGGACAGAGATATGCCGATGACTACTCTTTTCATTCAGCGCGCAATAACTGAAACACAATGAATACTTTTTTATTTCCTTTATTTTTTTATATTATTATTTTTTTTTTTTCGAACATACATAGGTATTACATGGCATGTCTACACGTGGGACAATTTTTTATTAGTGGTATGGGTCCATCAAAATCATCTTCGCTTATTGCCTGATGGTGTTTTTCACATCGACGATACTTCATAATGGCTTCATCCATTTTCATTTCTCTAGGTAGTCTATCCCATACATTATCGATATCGTTCCATGCCCAATTGAGAATGAACTCTTTTGAGAGGAGAGCAATATCTTCAGTCTTCATGTCTCGCAAATTTCCTAATTTAGAAAATAATTTCACTGATCTTGAAAATGATGGGGTCCCATGCTCCAAATACCATTTCCTCAAACGTTGGACATTTTCGAAGGCGCAGTTGTATCGACGCAACCCATTATGATATTTGTGATGCCAGCATGTTGGTACTCTCAATTCTTGCAATGCGGGACATCCCAAATCTTCCATATTGATAATTGGTTTCCAGTGTCCTATGATATCCTCGATCCACTGTTTTTTTTCCAGCCCTTTAACGTAAATCAAACTCACATCTTTCAAAATGATGTTGAATACATCTTTTAATTTAGCGTAAGGAATGTCTCCAACGTTCCACGGAATACCGTGATAATTCCGTTCACACCACAAGTTTATGCATTTATATTTGGCTGGCAACTCGTCCCATTTACAAGGTGGTTTAATGAGTAAACACCCAATCTCCTCATGACCCTCTTTATTTGGATGAATTTTAACTGCTGCCAGCTCCTTCACGACAAACTCATTGATGGGTTTCTTGAAACCTTGTACATCCAAAATGATTTCCATGTTGATGCTATTTTTTCCGTACAACGAACCAAAGTAAACTGATCGATTAAGACTAAAAAAATCCGTTTTTATACGATTCACCCCTACCATTCCTATAAAACTCTTTAAAAAATTTACAACGCAATAGCGAAAAATCCTTAAAATATGATGACGTCATCGAAGCTTTTAGAAGCTTCGAGAAGGTTCCTCCTTGACCCGTATTACCCCGGAAATATTTAATGAAATGAACAATTCTCGGAAATCTAGGGCTGCCTTGGAGATACCACCTTTCCCAACATTCCTTAATCGTATCAGCATCTCTTAAAAATTTGGGGTGACGAAATTATTATTATTATTATTATTATTATTCAACGCGCAGGCGCAAATTTGAATTTCCCGCGCTCGCGCATGCGCAGAAGCGTTTTAGTGGCCCAGAACCGGCCCTGTATATCTACTGCCAGGAATCGAAGTGTGGATAATACCTACATGAAAGTGTCATGAGTCTATTAGGTCTTGAGTACTTTTGAGAATGAACACTAACTTTTCACATACGTCCACCCTGGCGAACTGAACTTACCGAAATTCCGGCACTGTATTCTTAAAGCAACACCATGCATAAAAACATTGCGATGATATAGGGTGAGTGTACCAGTAAATGAACAGAATCAGGCTCCGTTTATTCATTGGATTTCATGATTCCATCAAATAAACGATATTAAATTCAATTATCAAATAACGCTGTCAATATTTAAGGTCAAATATTTTTCTGTAATATTGAACCTGTGAAAATAGATTAATTTTTTATCTGGGGTATAAGATTTATTTAGTAAATTAATATGCTTGATATTTTCCATTAATGTGTTCCAACATATACCCTTGCGAGCTTTTACGTATGTCCGGGATAAAATTTTCAGTCTCTCAGAGTCTCGAAAAATTATAAATTAAGAGACTGGAATCTCCGTCTCTCAAGAGTTGCTCTTTTGGGACTGAGCGAGACTCTTGAGATATTCTGGCCCAGTCACTCCTAGTTTCTGAGCGAGAGACTGTTGAGAGTTTATGGCTTTAGTCGCTCGCAGTCTAAGCGAGATACTGTAGAGACTCTAGTCGTTTGGAGTCTCTGAGCGCTAAAACGTAGAAAGACTATTACTCAAGGATTGAGACTGCATTTGATTAGTATTTTATGCGGCTTAACATTTTTTATTTATCATTTAATTGAAGAAAGTTGATGATTCATGACATACATTTTATGATATTTCATCATATTATTCCAATGCAATTCATTCAATATAAAGTTTGGAAATATCCTTAATTTATTTATAATTAATTTCGCTACGCATTTTATACAGAAATAAAAGTCCTATTAGTTACTCAATCTACAAAGATACATAGGAAAAAATGTTTGTATATGATTAATCAAAATTCTATCTGACTCTCTCAGATTTTGCCTGATTGGATTATCGAAAATAAAATGCGCACGTTGACGTAATTATGATTGTTTATAATTTCTTTAGGTCGAATTCGAGATATAATTTTATATTATCTTGCCTAATCATATGGAATTTTTTTTTCGAGGTAGTAAAAAAAATGTTATTACAAATTAATTAGCTCTTTATAACTAAATCGTAACCATAGATACAGTTTATTGGGATTTTATTATTGGTATAACTGTGGCTATAATTATAGTTATGGTTATAATTGTACCCCGCTAACGCATTATTATATGGGTGAACAATAGCTGAGCTCAATGACGAAGTCAATGCGGTGCAGTGACGAAATCAGTGCTGAGCTCGGCGACGAATTCGATGCTGAATTAGGTGCTGACATCGGCGATGAGTTCGGTGCTGAATTCGGTACTGATCTCGGCGAAAATTTCGGTGTGGAATTCGGTACTGTGCTGAAAAACCAAGTTAAGAATGTTGAAAAACTAGTAGATTCTGAAGAGTGATCTTTCGATAATGACTCAAACATTTTAGTAAAAATATGTAGAGAAAATAAAATTTTTACTACGTACTTACGGCTGTATCGCAATATTTTGGTTTCATGTCGGGATTTTTCCCATCGCACCTCTTCGATATCACCAACTTCATGTTGATTTCTACCGTTCTTATCTGTCGGTGGTGAGAAAATATCCTCCTCGTTCACAACTAAGAAGGTTTTGCTTTTTGTCCAAAAAATTAAGACATACATCTTGTGTTCGTACAAACAAAAAAAATACGAGAAAATAGAATAGCACTGTACACTGTCTTCCAGCATGTCACAACTTAAACTGAGCTATGGATGTGCATTTTCTGACCGTAAAAGGCGAAAAGACAACCGGTACTAGAATTTTTAGCATGGAAATACCCACTTTTTATTAACAGTGCACATTTTAGTCTGTCTCGTTGAAAGTATCTGCGTCTCACTTATTCACCTCTGTTCAGCGTAAGAGTGAATGAGACCACCGGTAAATTTGTCTAAGGTGTACTCTATAGAGTGCGAAAGAGACGGGGTTCTGGGAAAAATCTGGGTAGCATATGCACGTGTACTGTAGTAGGCATAGTTCGTACGTGTGTAGCGCGTGTAGTATAGTAGGTATTGTAGGGCGTCAGTACAGTGCGCTTCAATAATACTCCATCAAGGTAACCCACTACGCACCAAAGATGTGGTTAAGCATAGGTCTGGTGTGCGGTGGGAGGAAATTCTTTGGAAAGGCAATAATGAAATGCTCGGTACATTTGTACAAAAAGTGTCAACTACTACCCTCATTTTATACCCGGTAAAAAACGCTGCTTGTGGTTCCCAATATTTCGCTATAATTAAAAGATCCAGTGCTACTCCCGATTTTCTTGTTATGCCTTAAATTGATTACACTTTGATTTATCAATGCACGGTGAGTGAAACCACTATAGCCGTGAATGTCAATAATCTAACCTGCGTTTGTTTTTATGTCAAATGTTATGAGAAAATGTATCATATATAATTAAACCAGTCAATTTAATGGAAATTGAATAAAAAATAAAAAATAATATATTTGAAAAAAACTATTGCTTATAATAAACCTGATTACCTCACTATCGAAACGTAATTATACACGAATAAATTTTTCCAAGTTCTCAGTTTCTAACAGAAAAATTTCTAAGTCCCTACGGTAAGAATAAAATTGTAAGTCCCCTAAATTTTCTATGTTTTTATTTCTGCTAGTGTAACATTTTTTTAAGTCCGAGTTTCTTCGAGTCTCTCAATGAGACATTTGAGTCTCCGTTGGCTTTACCTGGCTCGCCTTTGGCTCTCCGTCGGCTCGCCTTCGACTCACCAGGCAAAGCCAACGGCTCGTTCTAAAAACATAATATACTATTTTATGATCAGCTAACAGAGTTTCAATAACATATCCAAGTTGGTTGGATTGGTACAAAGCAGTAGCGAAAGACTGATAAATTGATTAAAAATGGTATTTTATGCAATGAAGCAAGCGACACAAGGCCTATTAGATAAAACTACGCATAAGAGGCTTGATTTTTAGGGCTAATGAAACACCGGCAAGTTTGAGCAGAATTCATGACCCGGAGGCCTGATACTCTCCTTGTCAGTAAAACTTCCTCTCGCTCGGTAGTCAGCGTGCTAAGCCAGTACACGAATAAGCAGTCACCTATGTAAGTAGTCGCCTCGGCAATTTTTGCTTAACTTGGGAGATCGCCAGAGCCACACACCAACCATGCGTCCACTACCGCCGGTTAGTAAATTAATATTTGAAGTAGTGGCCTCGGCAATTTTTGCTTAACTTGGGAGATCGCCAGAGCCACACACCAACCATGCGTCCACTACCGCTGGTTAGTAAATTAATATTTTAAGTAGGATCAAGAAATAAGGGATGTTAATATTAGACAAGCGGGTTGTAGGATAACGTAAAAACAGTATTTATTCCCATGGTATATAAAAGCAAAAGTATAATATTTTGATACACGTTCATCTGTTTAATCAACAATCTTCGAAGTCATCTACATCATTTTTTTCGGCAAATCAGACACGCGTAGTGGTCGCTGGTATATTCAAAACTATTGGTTCTGGTATCGAGTAGGAAACAAGCAGAAACTGCTCATATCGGACTCATCGGACTCGCATATCGCGAGTTAATAGAGTTTCTGCCTTACCGATGCTCTCGGGCCGTAACTATACCACCTAACTCCGAATTTGGTATGGGATCAGACATCAGTTTTTACTTGCGCGTAACGTACGATCTTCTAGCAGCAAATTTGACAAAACTCTTACAAGGTGAGGCATAATTGGCGTTCGTTCTGCATCCGTAACAGCCTGTGCAGCTGCCGTATCGGCAAGCTTCAGTACGGCTTTCGCCATTTCACCCACGGCAAGGGCAGTGATCATGGATGCATCCGCTTGAATTTCTGAGGCATCGGCAAGCATCTGCAATGGAAGCCAAATTGTGGAAGATCATGTATATGATATATTATCTACCCATACATGGAATTACTTTTTATAGAAATGGCTAATTCCACCAATTGTCGGTTAAAAATTCGATTTGTTTGGAATGTTTTCATCTTTTTGTACCTAATAAAAACTGATGCTGTGACAATTTTCAGCTCTTTGGCTGTATTGGTTTTCGAAAGAAGTGTTTCAGCCGTGAGGATGGTTTTTAGCTCTTCAAACTTCATTTGTAGAAAGCAATTCATCTTTTCAAGGTTACACTGAATGGAAATCAATTTTTTTTCTTTCGCCTGAAAATTCGTGTTTTTATAAAAATAGAAATTGATTTGTACAGAATAGGAAAAAAACATACTTAACATTAACTAATAAATCTAATTATTATCCCATTCGAATCCCACTTTGTTAAAATCAGTTTATATTTAAAAATTCATGAATTTTCAAGAGAAAAAAAATCGGTTTTGTTACGTCTTGGGCGAGGATTAGCACGTCTTCCCCATGGTGTACGATTGACAGTTATAGGGAAATAGGGGGTCTCTCGTTTCGGCCGAAATGCGCCAGTCGGGGATAGAGGCTTGCGGTAATGAGATTGGTAATTTTCGTGTATTTTACTCACTTTTTAGAACGTAGCGGGTTTTTTAATCCAATGTGATTATTTCGTCGTCGGAGTCTGCAGCCAGCGTCAACGCGTCGCTGATGCTGTCCCTGTGGGGCTGATGAACTGGTCCCGGGAAAAAGACGTCGGGGAGTATATACGGGGCCGTCCCCTCGGGTATTCTGAATACCGTAGCTACCCCTATAGGATAATCTTTGCCGCTCGGCGATCCGAGAGAAAAATCGGGATTTGTCAAGGGGCCGGGTAGGGGTTGAACTAGCAAATCCACAACTTTCGCTACCGGTTCCACAACTACGGGTGCAACAACCCGTACTTCACTTTTGTTGTTGTTTTTGAGTATTATTTCCGCTTACCAAATGGCTCTCGCCACCGGCAAGGCGCTTCAATTTTTTGTCCTGGCCACTGCGGCGTCTACCCATATAAATCTAAAAAGATGATTATTCCCCTTTGAGTGAGTCCTGACTCTTGGACAGAACTCTCATACAATAGGGTTGGTACCTCCACCACAGTGCGTGCATCTAGCGCACAGATATGTGGTTGGATAGTTAGAGTACAGAGCGTGCATCTTGCGCACAGGACTGTACCCGGAGAAAGGAGAGGAAACTACTAGAAAACGTGCATCTAGCGCATAGAACTGTAGTTTGGAGATAGAAGTAGTAACTACGGAAGAACGTGCATCTAGCGCACTGAACTGTAGTTAGAGATTAGAGTATAGAGCGTGCATCTAGCGCACATGACTGTACTTTTAGAGTGTGAGAAAAGTAACTACGGAAGCACGTGCATCTAGCGCACAGAACTGTAGTTAGAGAGTATAGTACAGAGCGTGTATCTAGCGCACAGAACTGTAGTTAGAGAGTAGAGTATAAAGCGTGCATCTGGCGCACAGGGCTGTACTTAGAGAGTGAGAAAAGTAACTACGTAAGAACGTGCATCTAGCGCCCAGAACTGTAGTTAGGAAGAGGTATGGGAACACGTAAATCTGATGGGAGTTCCGCTCGAGAATGTAGACAGCTCGAAGTTCGGTTTCTTTTGTTCAAATTCCCCCTTTCATTCGATGTCTCTGGTGCACGAAGGAAACGCGAAGACGTTTTTGGGTTTTTTAAAATTTTATTTATTTATTTTTAAGATGTTTCTTACACTAGTTTTCCGGGGTTACCGTGCTACCACTTGTGTCGGTTTTTATGTGTAGAGAATACAATATTTGAAATTATTACTTGAGTGAAGGTTTTCACGACGAGAGTTTAAGACTTCGAGCGATCTCGAGAAATCACGATCGAAGTTCGACTGACTGTCCTTAATTATTGCTGGGCATTATATAGCCCCCTTTTCTATTGTCTCATAACGTGGGAGATGTCGGCGCGTGAGGGAAGAGTTTCTCTCACACCTCAACATCCTGCTGAATATAATCTCCAGACGCATTTCCAATTATGGCGGCTGGTGATATGAAAAGTCAGCGTCAAGACATCGATATTCTCCAGACGAAATTCTAATTATTGTTAGTGCCAGGACATCGATATTTTCGAGGTGCAATTGTTGTTTAAGTGATATGAAAAGTCAGTGTCGAGACATTGATACCCTCTAGACGAAATTCTTACTATTGCCAGTGCCGGGATATCGATATTCTCGAGGCACAACTGTTGTTTATGTTGAGGCTCGTCCCTAGGCGATAAGCGTGGCCATCTTGTGCGAGCCGGCAAGACGCTGATTCTCACTGGCTTCCAACATCTGTGGAAGCTCCGTGATAACGCGCGACATACGCCGGTTCGTCACTCACGCGCCTTCTCTCCGAGACGAGCTTCGTTCGTTAAATACTGAAGTTTCGTGTGTTAGGTGAGTTGCATGTTCGCAGGCACGCTTTGCGCTTGGCGGGTTCCATGCCTGCAGGCATGCCTCGCGCGTGTCGGGTCGCATGCTCGCAGGCATGCTACGTGTTTCGCGGGAGAACTCCGGCAATGAGGGTCACCCCTGGTCATTTAATGAGAGATTGAATATTTTAACCGTGTATCATACGGATCCAGCTTTATATTTGATATTTAAAAAAATTTTAAATTTATTTGGGTATTTCGACCCAGGACGTTACAGTTTTGATGCAGTGGAGCCATGAACAGCTGAATTTTGTTTTAAAAATGAAATTTTAAGAAGAAAACCAACTTCACGGCTGCAGCGCCATTTTTTTTTCGACAAATATGGATTTTATTACGAGGTATAACGTATTCACTATTTTTTTTTTAATTACCGATAGAACCGAAAAAATATAAAGTCAAGTTTGCTATGCGGGTATATTTTTAAAAAATCTCGAAAACTAATACTGTTGAAGAGCTGCGATTTGTCATAGCATACCTTCTTATTATATGCAATAACATGGAAATTCCAGCGAAATCGAATGATTGATGTCATATTTCTAGCCCATAATTTGTGGAATTAGCAATATATATTAACTCAAACTTTCCTCTATAACTGAAATCTAGTTACATGAAACAGACATAGTTAAAGTCGGTTTGTTGGAGTGTTCCTGCCGACTACACAACTGTTACACCATTACCACCATAGCCTTAGCGCGCTCCTCCGAAATAGATTGAAACTGATCCCGTGTTAATTGCACCTGATCTGATTGTCTTACACGTTTTATTGTAATGAAAAGAAATCAGTAAACAAATTAATCATACGTATACGCAAAACGGTAAATACGGCATTGTACTATATGATCGGCTTACATATGAGGCGTTCTCCACCAACTCTTCGGATCTGCTCCATAATTAGCCATATATAGTAGTACTAAAGGGAATTTTTATAGTAGTACTTTCTGGGAATTATTTCAGATTTTTTAATTCACTCGTTTCAGTAATGGGTTTTTTTAAGCCGTATGTCATGTAAGATTGAAGACGGGCCAAAAAAATGTAATTTTTTTTTTCTTTTAATGTGTCACCTTTAATTTCACTGTAAATTTTACAGGGTATTTAGCAGTGTATTGGGAACGTATAAAAAAACTGGCATCGTGGAACTCGACATTCGTGACGAGCAAAAAAAATTTTACAAAGAAATGTGTATTAAGGTACGTCTGAGTTCTTTTTCATGAACCATTTAATGATATATATATTGCATTAAATAGTTCATGGAAAAGAGGAATTCAGATGTACCGTAATGCACCTTTTTCTGTAAATTATTTTTTTCACTTATAGCAAGAATGTCGAATTCCACGATGCCAATTTTTTCATACATTCCCGATACACTGCCAAATACCCTGTACAGTTTACAGTAAAATTGACATCTGAATTCCTTTTTTGCATGAACTATTTAATGCAATATATATATTTCATTAAATGGTTCATGGAAAAGAACTCAGATGTACCGTTATACACCTTTCTCCATAAAATATTTTTTTGCTTGGCAAGAATGTCGAGTTCCACGATGCCAATTTTTTATACGTTCCCAATACACTGTCCTGTAAAATTTATAGTGAAATTAAAGGTGTCGCATAGAAAGAAAAAAAATTTTAATTGTTTTTCGCTGTAAATAGCGTTTTTGATGCCATAAAAAATATAACGTATATAGCAAAGTAGGTGATGGGAAAACCTAACATTTTGGTTTTCACCTTTTTTTGCCCTACTTCAATCTTCCATGATATACGAATTTGAAAAAACAACCTATTACTATATGGCTAATTATGGAACAGGTCCGAAAGAATACAAAATAACTGGCCGAATTGGTGGAGAACACCTCACATACGCAAATACTTACTGCTATTCGAGGAGCCTCCAATGTTCCATGTATCATCCAGTGCAGATAGTTCGATGGGGTTGATCTCAACGATATTTTCAAACGAATAACCTGCAAAGAAAAATGTTCAGCATTAACTGGAATATTATGATATTTAACACTAATTTTCTAACAATTCGAAGATGGCTTACTTTCTAACGAGGTCAACACATCTCTGGAAATGGTTGGCACTCGTGGCATTATTCTTAATACAGAAGTATCTCCGTTATTCAGTTTAACCTGTAAATTCTACGACGAGCAAATAAATACTTTCACGCAACTATCACACATTCATTTATTCATCAAACTCGTAATTATTATAGGAAAAAGGATTCGTTCACAATTTCATTTCCACATAAACCTTTATCCATGCATTACAAGATCTCCTGAAATCTTTGAATTTGGTCATTGCTAATTAAAAGAAAAACGTTAATTAAATAATGCGCTTGCTACGCTTTTGGGGTCTTTGTTGGATTCGATGCCGAATTTTTGTGTCGCCCCTCCTTCGTAGGCAAGAGCTCGGATTCGTATGTCGATGGGACATACGCCTTCTAAATCCCAGGACGCTGTTGGAACGATTGCTTCTCACGTTGCGGGTGACGTGTACCCAGCCCTTGAGACAACGCGTTGCATGATTTCTTTCGTCCTTCGACTGTGAACTCGGCGTATTTTTGAGTTACATAAACATTCCGTTCTCTGAATTGGAGACGATATACACATCCGGCCGATAGCGGACTGGGCATGTTCTTAAAAGTTTATTTAATTTTTTGTCTTTGACGGTTGGGTGGTCCTCCAAAGTCTTTCTTCCATCGAAATTCCTTGTCTCGGCCATTGTTAATTTACTGGCCACGTGCAGCACTCCATACAGACCATCCATTGATTTCCTCAAGACGTTGTTCCCAAAAAAAAATCGTAGCAAGGCTCAAACCCCTCATAAATTTAGGGAGAAAAAAAACGAGACGACAAGGAACAAAAAATGCAAAGAAGAAAATTCTTTTCTCTGACCAATTTCTTTTCATGGAGAACTCGACTCGGTTTAAAAAAATAAAATCTAATATTAAAATGCGATAACCTATAATCTACCGCCACCTTTACCATCACCGATGACCTGACCCAGGTACCCATGCTCATTCTTGATTTTACTTCATTATAGTCATTTGCTTGCGTACTTTCGGGATCTTAATTTGTAAAGTCTTTCACTCGAGGAAAAGGGAAGAAAAAGATCGCCAGGTCCCCTAGATTTAGGCTGCATTCTATCTCTCTCTATTCCCACTCTCTCTCTCTTTTGCGCACAACGAGTAAGACTCCACAAGGTGTTAATGACCGTACAGTTTTTGTGTCGTGCCCTATGTCGACGTCGCGTACGCGTTGCCTTTCGACGTGCACAAAGGCCCCCACCATCTCGAGTAATCCGATGCTCTTAACCAAAATTTTCTTCAGCATCGACGGATGTTTTTCGTCACGCCCGACGATGGACATTTTGTTATGAGAAGTGACGATATCGGCTCCGCCATGGCGTCGCCTCTCAATAATTTATGATCACTTGAGACCATTTCTTGTGCTGACGGCTAAATTCGACGCTTCCTGGCGGTTAAGAGAGAAGAAAAAGTTTCCTCTCGGGTGACCGGGTCCCTTTCCTCATATTTAATTTTATTGAAAAATTGCTCGATAAAAGCAATCTCAAATCGATGAGAAAGTCCCGAAAGTCGCGGGACATAACACCTCCCCCATTAAACGAGCGCCGCTTCGAAAAACGGCGATCAACCTCGGTAGAGGCCTTCGCAACCACCCCTGGGTCATCTCATCACGGACCCTTGTGGACTGAAAAAAAAAAACAAAAGAAAACGAACAAAAAAACTACCCAAATGATACGATAACCTAAATACAAAGATGACTCTCGTAGTACGTGCCTTTCTTCGTCAGGTGCTGTGTTTTGATTTGCCGACATTTCGATTGACGATAACTTCCGTGGCAGATTCCCCTGTCTTCAATTGGCTACTACTGGGATGGCAGCTTCTGACTGTTGGTTGTCCGTTGCGGCATTCATCTCCTCATTCATTCCATAATCTTATTCACATCAATGGTTGAACTTAGATTTTGTGAATATATATATATATCCATGCGAATTCTAAAGAAACACTACAATTAGAGAACATGATCACCCGGAACTCAAAGAGAATAAAATTTTGAAAAAGATTAAGAAGATGGACACAAAATCAAATTTAAACCATTGGTTATCGTACTGGGGAGCATAATGGAAAAACAAAACATTGAAATTACATTTAAGAACTTACTCAGAAAACATTAAGCTTATACCATAAAAGAATAAGAAGATAAAAGATAACGAAATGATTTTTATTAATATAATGAAAACTGAGAAAATAAAAGAAAAAAAAATTCAAAATTACTTCTACGTATATCATCATAAGAAAAAAAAAAACATAACATAGAAATTACGTCTATGAATATAATCTAAAAACAAAATTATAGGAAAATTCGAAAATTTTGCAATTAAAACTATGAATATGATCAAAACTAGAAAATAAGAAAATATGGAAATTAAATCTACGAATACAATCAAAACTAAGAAACAAGAAAATATGGAAATTGAATTTACGGATATAATAATAAAAAAACTTGAAAAGAATAACATAATAAGGAAATACTGAAATTAAATCTATGAATATAAGAAAATATTGAAATTAATATCTATGAATAATAAGAAAATATTGTAATGAAATGAGAAAATTCTGAATTTGAATCCTTAGATTTAATTATTAGGGAACGTAAAGAACACTGATGGATATAATTATATTTTTTCCTTTTTCCGAAACCGTCGCAACCGACGTTTAAGCCGCCCTAGCCAGAGAGGGATCACGTCCCTCTTCCCCCTCATAATAAATCATGCCCGGATCTTGCCCTCTCGGGAGCACAACATCTCTCCAGAGTTCGTATTGCCACCCTCCAAGTTCAATGTACCCCGGCGCAGCGTCTCTAACGGCCTGTACCCAGGAACCAATCACGAGCTGTCCCAGCAGCCGCCATTCTGGGGGCACCCATAACCCCTGGGGTCCCCGCCAATACTCGATCTCATCCTCGAGGCCTGCTGGTGCCCCAGCTGGCCACTCCTGATTCACTTCGATCTTCAACGTGATCATGTCTGCTCCATAGGGTAGCATGATGGTTTTTATATGACTTTATAAAGGGTAAATAAAATAAACGAATCAAAATCTAATCTATCTCCATAGTCAACACTGTAGCTACAAAGGTTTGGTGGCTATTAAGCGGGTATATAGTTTCACACATGCCCTCTTTTAAGGTGCAACAAAAGGTTAGTTACCGTATCCCAAACCCCACCAATGAGAAATATTGACCAACCATAAACCGTGTGAAGCGCGTATCCGTGTATTAAAGTGTCTATGATCAATTTCATCCCACGAACAAGCATAAAAATCCCTATCAAACCCGCACTCACATGTCCAAAGGTCATAAACTTCTCCCATGTTTTAGTCCATGCTGATTCTACGAGCCTTATGAAATCGGGCCCGTCGAGAAGATTGGTGATGGATCCCCCCTAGGATACGGTCGGTTTTCCCATCGTCCCATTCGCGATTTTGTTTAGCACGCCGGGCCTTTCCGCTGGGAACATGACAGGTTCCCTCAGTTGTTCCAGATCGGCTGAAGTAAATATTCCACTAGTCGCCAAAGATTTGCCGTCCTTATATCTCCAGGTGGGTTTCGTCATTGGCTTGATGGTTTCCGGAGGGTACACGTGCACCGGACCAGGCGACAACCCGTACCATTTCCCTTCGATGAAATACATTGGCGGCACGAGCTTGTTACAGGTGACCTGTATCCCCGTACCCATGAGAACGTGTGTTCTTGGTGCCATGAAGTACGTCTGGTTCCCCTTGGTCACTGGCAACTGGGTGTAACATTCTTCCATGTGTTGAATCCGGACTTCCATTGGTATACACTTAACGATGTGTACGACTTCTCCCGATATAACAGCCATATAGCCTGGCCCTTGCATCAAATGGTATGCGAATTCATCGGGTGCCTGGGTGGCTACGGCCAAACGGTTGTTTAGCATTTCTCTTTCCAGTGAACATCCCTGGACTAGGACATCGTAGTAGGGTTGTTGTATTTGAGTGCGTATATACCGCTGAACGTACACGAATTTGGAATTGATATATGTGAAAATGTCCATATTATCCACCTCAACCTTTTTCCTTTTCACAAACCCCTGCCCATCACGAACTTCATAAATGAGCAGTCGAGAATGCTCCGTACGAATCAACGTTTGGCCGCAAACGGTTACTCTCGAGGTTGCGGTGAGTGCAAACGTGACGTCGGAAGCGGTCAAAGAATACATTATTTTACCATCGAAATTAGTCGCGCGTTCGGCCATACCTGCGTACAGTATTGTTACGTCCTGACCCTCGATTTTTCTCGTCTCGGCCAAGAAAAGCGCGGCTTTCCCTTTAACACGTTATTCGAGATAAAATCGGAATTGGCCAGGTTATTGCCCTGTTTTGAGCCTAACCTTGCGGAAATTTGCTCAGGATGGTCGGAGAGTGCATAATTTGGTAACAATGGCAAATTAAAATAAAATCTCATGAACAAAACTCTTTAATTTTCGCGAGATACATCGGAAAATACTAAAAAATTATAATTCGGCAAAATCGGACAATTAAACTCGTAATATAAAGGGACAAAAATTGTATGATCACATTAAATAAATTCTGAATAAAACGGGAACTAAACTGTTACTGACGCGGAAGAAAATAAACTACAGGGCCATCCTCAAGATAAGCCTCCTGGGGTTTATCCGCGCAAACTGCAAGGACAAACGAAATTATCGCGAGCACTAAAATGACCCTTATTACAACGACAGCTATCTTTAATTGGAAAAGATCCATGGTCGATTGACAACCCTCACAAAAACAAAAATCAACACAGAATTTACTCAACCACGACTCGATTGAATTTTAATCACTCAAAGAAATTCAAAAATCTCCGAAAATGAATTTAACCACGGATAATGCATAAAATTTATATTAGAAATGAATATCAAATGATAAACACAAAAAACACTATTGATCCATTATTTTCCGGAACAAAACGTGAATGACTCAAATGAATTTAACTCGCACATATTTCACTGAATTTACAAACATGAGCACTTCCTAGGAGAAAATAAATTCACACGAAAAATAATCCTACAATTGATTGAAACACGAACAGGTTTTTCGGAATGATTTACTCGGAACATTGAAATAATCTAATTGCACAAAACCAAAAATAAAAATAATTTTAAAGGACGCAAAATAAATTGGACAAAGAATTTAACTTAAACATGAGGAAGATAAAATTGGGAAAATAATTTTAATCAGACACTTTTCGCAAAACTGAAGTTAAATTGACATGACTTTTCACAAAACTGAATTCAACACAACAATCTGAATCTCCATAAAACTGAATTTAACACAAAAATCTGAATCTCCATAAAACTGAATTTAACACAAAAATCTGAATCTCCATAAAACTGAATTTAACACCAAAACTCTGAATCTCCATAAAACTGAATTTAACACAAAAAATCTGAATCTCCATAAAACTGAATTTAACACAAAAATCGGAATCTAATACAAAACGGATAACGCGAAAAGGGAAAACAACAACGAAAATATTTCATAGACCTTCAACGGTGAGTAACCCGGTAGTTTCGGTTACGGGACTCGAGCCGCCATGGGGTGTCGACCGGGGTCGGAGACACTGCGCAACACGAACGAAAATATACTGACACATGCGAGAAAACATTTTGAGATACTTACTACTTCGATGATTATGAGAACAAAGCGAGGTGTAAGGCCGGCAAAAATTGAATGATGACGACGATGGAACGATTGACCACGAGGTTGAACGTAATGGTAAATTTGTGGTAGGGCGAAAACAGTGTCCAACAAAAACAAAATGTTCACACAAAAAAAATATATTGCTCTTTAAAACACAATGTCCAGCGAAAGGAAAATGAAATGTCTGTTCACAACAAAATAGGAATAAAAATATTGTCCGCAAAAATAAAATGGTTCGCAAAAATAAAATTGTTCGCGAAAATAAAGTTGTTCGGTATTGAAATCGGTTGAATAAAATAAAAAAAAAATAAACTTGAGATACTGTGTCAAAAATGATGAAAAGTATATAAAGAAAAATAATTGACGCGACGAACAGCGATTCTGCTTAAAATTTTCTCCTGAGTTTCTGAACTTTCTGACATACCGCGACTTAAAACTAAGATCTACTCTGGCCTCCGACTGCCAGCGATTCGTTACTTAAAATTTTCTTCCGACTCTGACGAACATACCGCGGGCTCATTACCCGGTCTTATATAGGGTCCTCTAGGATGGCATAGTTTCGGCGGTGGGGAGGTACGCCCTTAGACGCCTTAGACGCTCCAGGCTCCTCCGCCGCCTCCACCTCGCATCCCCAATGATCCCCTAGAATCTATATAATCGAAAATGTATACTTATGATTAACACGAATTCATCCTTATAATATAATATTCACTCCTGCATTCCTTTATAATAATTATTCCATTATTACCTAATGATCAGAAAACGAATTTCTCGCACATACGCCGTCTTTTCATGAAGACGCTCACTCTGTCTCTCTCATACTTACATATTTCGTATTTACTTTCTCACTCACTCTATCCCTCGTTTTGGAGGTTCCACACAGCGGAGGAGTAAACCCCTCTTCTTCATTCTGGTCACTCTCTCCTTCTCATCCCTCCATGCTTGCATTTGACTTCTCCTATGGGCCACGCGTTGACCCGTCATAGGCTCTCGATGTCACACACACACACACACACATACATACACGTACATTTCCATTCGTCTTTTCTCATTCGTACTCTCGTTCGGTGACAACTTCTCCTCTGTTTCTCTGTATCTTTCTCGCTCTGGATTTCGTTCGATCTTTTCTCTCATTCCATTCATTCCTATTTTTTTTTTTTTTTTGATTATTCACCATGCGGAGGTTCTGATGCAATGGTGTATGACATGCAATTTCTTTTGGATTATAATTAATTCTTTCCAATAATTATAAGAAAGGAAATTATTTTAGCGTATCCAAACTACTCAAAATTCTCATAATTATTAACCAGTTATTCAGATTCTACATTTTTTATAACAATTGAAAATTCTATCTATGTACTCCGGATCTTGTGCAATTTTATGATTCCGGCTTTATCATTTCTCCTACTTGTCATTACAGGAAAGATCTATCTCATGCTCACGCAACTATCACACAAACATTTGCTCATCAATCTCGTAATTATTATTTTAGGAAAAAGGATTCGTTCACAATTTTCATTTCCACATAAACCTTTATCCATGCATCACGAAATCTCCTGAAATCTTTGAATTTGGTCATTTTTAATTAAAAGAAAAACTTTAATTAAATAATGCGCTTGCTACGCTTTTGGGGTCTTTGTTGGATTCGATGCCGAATTTTGGTGTCGCCCCTCCTTCATAGGCGAGAGCTTGGAATCGTATGTTGATGGGACATACGCCTTCCGAATCCCAGGACTTGGGACAAAGCGCTGCTTGCTCTCTTTCTTTGGCTATAGACTCGGCGTTCTCTTCGTGCAGCATAAACATTCAGTGCTCATTAAATTGGAGTCCAATAACAGTCCAAGCATAAACAGATATTCTCAAAAGTTTGTTTAATTTTGGTCGTCGATGATTGGGTGCTTCGTTGAAATCTTTCTTCCATCGAGTCTCCTCGACTCGACCACTGCGTTAATTTATCGATCACGTGCAGAGCTCATGTAGACCGCCCATGAGAATTATCCGATGACTTTTTCCAGACGCCGTTCCCAAAAAGTCGTAACGAGGCTAAAACTTCCCATAATTTCGGAGCAAGAAAAAAGAAAAACAACAAAGATTCAAAGAAGAATTCTCTTCTCTTCGACCAATTTCGATTCATGGAAATCCCGACCTAGTTTAAAATAAAATTGAACATTTAAATGCAATAATCTATAATCTAACGCCACCTTTACCATTACCGATGACCTGACCCAGGTACCCATGCTCATTCTTAATTTTACATTTTTACATCCGTTCACTCACGTACTTTCGGGAATTTAGTTCATAAAGTCTTCATTCGGGGATAAGGAAAAAGAGGATCACCGGTCACTTAGCTTTAGATGAGGCATACACGCTCTGTCTCTCCTGCTTTCCTTCTCACACACACCCAAAGAGACCGCCTGTGGTTCTCACGGAGGCAAAGACTTTGCACTCAGCCTGTATTAGTGTCCCATGCACATTGCTTTTCGTTGTGCACAAAGGCCCACCACTTCTGAGTAATCTGATGCCATGGCCAAAGATGTCTTCAGCATCGACGGATGTTTTTCTTCACGCCCGACGATGGACGTTTTGTTATAAAGAGCTGCGATATCGACGCCGCCATGGTGTCACCTCTCGATAATTTATGCTCACTTGAGACCATATTCGTGTCGACGAAGACAGCCCGAACTATCCGAGTTCTCCAAAGAAAAAAAAACGTTTCTCTCGTATGACCGGGTCCCGTTCCTCGTATTGAATTTTCTTGAGAATTACAAGATATAAGTAATCTCAAATCGATGCAAAAGTCCCGAAAGTCGCGGGACGTAACAGTATACTATATTTCCCTTCTCCGCAAAGGTCTCTCGGCACGGGTTCCCAAAAAGTCGGTCCACCCTCAGTATCCATGCAATATCCTTTGCTAAGATCACATTTAGTACCCAAGTTCAAATATACTTTATTGTTTTTAACCCCCCACCCTGGTTTGATAGTCGCGCAACGTGATTTTAACGTCCGCTTGCACGACAACTTCTAACCCAGCTTCCATAGGGGTCTGAGTACGTAGTTCCAGCGCAGCTACCATCCACCCCCACTACTCCCGCTAGGGTTAAAGGATAGCTTCCACTTTCATTTCCCCTTAGTCCCGATATCAAGGCCTTGTCGATTATCACAGACCCGTATTCATGCATGCGTATACCCGATTCCCGTGAAATGGCTGACAAGTAAGAAGCTTTTCCGTTACATAGGTCACTGGTATGCGAGAACATCCCAAACTTTCGTATATCGCGGGAGATCTCAATTTTACACTGACGAACATGAATCGAACTATAATCGTCTATTTGCAAAAACTGTATGTGCTCAGTAGTAATGTTCAACACTGGTTGAGGTATATCGCACTCGTCTACATTTAGAAGGGATAAGGTGGTTATGTTGGATGCTGACGATCCACACTCATATCCCACTATTGCCTCGCCGGGCAAAGGAATCAACATTCCCCATGCCAACATCATAGTCATCACGATCGTCATCCTCACTTTATCTAAATAACAGGCAATAGTAACGATTAAGGAACCCCCCTCCCCTTTTTCCCATTCTAAATTATTACTTTATACATTTACTCTATTAAATTTTTATTCTCGAACATTTTCAAACGGGTTGGGAAAGCGATATGGGGACACATGGTGGGCTAGGTCAATGACCTGCTTACCGGGGGTACATGGGCTGGACAAGGCCTCTTTTAGAGCGTCAGTTTCCAGTCTGGTATTTCCTTTAGTGCTTTAATCATTCTTTTAGAAACTTCCACCTCCATTTCTATTAATTTATTCCTTTCGATACGTTCTACCACCTCCGGACATCCATCTACTTCCCAGGTCAACGCAATTTGGCTACCCCGATATCGAATAGTACGAGTTAAATGTTTTCCCCAGGGATCCAAAATCAACTCGAACTCCCCGCGGAGAGCGGTCAAACAGTTGTCGTTGATCCATGTCTGATTTCCGACAATCTTTTCCTCCAAACGCTCCATGAATGAGATGGCACAACTCCGAAGGACTTCCCGCTCTCTTTTTCCTATCTTTAGAACCCCACCCTCCCATTCACAGCTACATGGGGCCTCCCCCATTACTTTCATGGGAGATGTTTGGCTGCTTCGAGACTCCACGGCCATGGTCGCCACTTCCTGAATTTCCCATAATAATCCTAATTTTACTTTACCGTTTCCCACCATCTCATGCATAAATAAACGGGATCCCCTTTTACCTTGAAAATCGAAGATATTCTCTTTATTTCCTGTAATATGTATATATTTATTTCCCAATTTTACGTGTACCATAGAATAATAGAATCCTGCATTAACGGAGTACTTACAGCGAAGAATAATACTAGTTCCGGATGTAATTAAAGAAGAATAAAAAAAAAATTCAATTTAATAAAAAAGAATTCGAATAAAGGAAGATAGAACATTATGCTTTAAAAATATACCTAATAATATAAATATAACTAGTCCTATTCCTAGATAAATTTAAGCTAAATATACCAAAATCGGGGTCATAGGGCGCTCAGTGGAGAGGCGTCCCCGATTTATCCGCCTCAGGAGCACGCCGGCCGCCGCATGCCTGGCAGCTCTCTTAGATTTCCCGGTGCCTATCTCACTCTGACCCTGGCACGTAACCCTGCACGTATAGAAAGGGGGTGGCATCGCAAGGTTTTCACCGATGATCTCGTAGTAAACCCCCTCGTTCATTTGGATCATGCGCTCCGGTAGCAGCGACACCGGGGTTTTTACAGTAGCTGCCATGGTCCGCCTGCAAAAACATTTCTTATTTTCCCTAGATACTTAATACGTAGATTATACAAGAGGAGGACAGGCTACATGCACCTTAGTTCATTTCCCTCTTTTCCTAAAAATGAATTTTAATAAAAAAAAAAAAATTTGAAACCTACGACGGCCTACTCCGCTGTCGTGTCATCGGCGATCTCCCGCACCCGGATCGCTACCGCCCTCACGGCCCGCAGGTCCGCGGAGGGAAGATCGTCTCCCACCCTTATACCGATCACCCTCTTTCCCCAAAACCGCGCGTGGAGGGTGACCGCGTGCCTCCCTTGGTGCATCTGGACCTTCCTGTCCAAAGGCCGGACCAGATTCCCCAAGGCCGCGATCTACAGGTCATTTGCCGCTTTTACATAGGGAGCCGGCAACCACCATTCCTGTTCTTCCAGAAGTGCAGTCAATACCCTGATTACCTCCAAAGCAGGACGAGGATCTCCTTGCGCTATGAACTCGTGCGTTCTGGCAGCGAGAGTCTTCAAACCCTCCTCTACTCTCGCCGCCATGCTTCCCCGGGCGGGGCCGTGTGGAGCAGGGCCTCCCAATGACGACTTGATTCCGGGCATTTTCTAGGGAACGGGGAAATATATCTTCCAGTTGTTGTCTTCAGTGCTGTACGTTGTCCTTTATTCTGGCATTCCCATGCGAGTATAATCCTAGAATGCTTAAGTCGGTTGGTGTGCACGACCTTTGTATTCTGGTTCATTTTATCCGTATATTATTTTTACCCATCACCTCTACTATTTCGTGCGGTCCAGTATAATGATCAACTAATTTTCCTGACTTCGGACCTTTTAGCAAAAACGCATATTCTCCAACCTTAAATTCTTTCGGATTTATCTTCTTATCATATCGTTCTTCCGATTTCTCTTTTGCTCCGATCAGATTTTGACGAGCCACATTCTGTATTTTATGCAACTGCGTGACGAGCTTTACCAAATAATCGTCATAATCCGGCAACTTATCTTCTACGTGCAATGGTTCACTCGATGGAATTCTTGCTAATTTACCGAAAACTAACGCGTATGGGGTATGCTTTGTGCCCTCGTGCACACATGTGTTGTAATTAAAAATCGCGAGACTCACCCATTCATCCCAATCATATTCCTTTCCGACATATTGTTTTAGATATTCCCCCAATGCGTGATGTGATCTTTCTAATGACCCGTTAGACTGTGGGTGGAAAGCGGTTGTTCGAATTTTCTTGATTTTAAATACTTTGGCCACTCGTCGAATCAATACGCTTAGAAAATTGCGACCTTGATTCGTCAGTATCGCCTTGGGTGCACCAAAAAGTGTAATAAAATTCTGAACCAACGCGTCAGTAATAGTTGCTGATGTGGCGTTGGGCAAAGGGATCGCAACACAAAATTTCGTCAATTGATCTTGGATTGTTAATATATATATTCGTTATCTTTTCTTGTTTTCGGAATAGGACCTACAATATCCATTGCAATTTTATCAAAAGCCGTACCTGGAGTGTCAGTTATGACCATCGGCTGTCTAGTTTTTACTCGAACACATTTTTTTAATTGGCAAGGTAAACATTGCCGAATAAAATGTTGAATATCGATCTTCATTTTTTCCCAATAATAATATTGTCTAATTCGATTAAAAGTTTTTGATACCCCTCTATGTCCGACCACAGCTGAACTATGCAATTCTTTCATGATTCCTTCCCATTCTTCTTTACTTGGATATCTTATTATTCCATAACAAATTATTATTTTTACTGTACTTCTCAAAAATCTTAATCGTAAAGATGTGGCTACATCGTCCTATGGAACGCTACCCACAGAGTCTGTTTTCGCGATGCTAATACTTTGAATTTTTAAACCTTCCGAATTTTCACGCAGACTCGCTGTAGCGCTCTTAATATGCCCAAGGGTCAATGACATTCCTTCCCCGGAGTCGTCACTGACCGGCGACCCTACGTGGTACCTGCTCCCTCGTTTCACTAGGCTTGCTTGGACCAGCTGGAGGCCCGGAAAGTACGGTAACTCATTACGGTCTTTCAGCTTTCGTGACCCAAGATCGAAAGGCTTATCACGGGTGTTCAAAGAGTATGCCAGTGTGTCTTTGCGCGTGAAGAAAAGGTCTCTAGATTGAATAATATTTCCTGCTATAATCTCATCATTTACAATTTTTGGTCTATTAGTTTCTTCTTCCATTTCATCTTCGTGTATTCTTCCCTGGTGATCTTCATAATTTCGGTGTACATCGTCATCGCTATCATCGGTTTCCGATGATAGCTCGTCTTCATCGAAATCTTGCAACGGTGAAATTTTCTTTTTCTTCCTCGGTTTTTGCATTTCTTCCGGGTCAGACGCTGTATCATCCGAAGATTCGTTTTCTTTGCTTCCTTCGCTGTCTTGACGATTATTTCCTTGGATCGGATGATCTGGTTCCCGTTGTGCTTTGGACTGACTCCTCGCGAGCCTACGCGTAGATGTGGTTGGATGCTGGGATGGTCCAGCGACTGCCACGATTGGTTCTGGATAGGATGGGTTTTCCGGTTGTCGGTTCGGAAATGTTTTTTCGACTAATTTCGTCTTGACGGCGAATCCTTTACCTTTCGAATGAGTGTTCCCTTCCCTCCTTCGACCTTAAGATGTTCGTTCTCGATTCCAGCCAACTCACACGGAGTTAATGACTCCCTCCATTGCTCTTTCGGATCTTCCTCATCGACAACATCCGTTTCATCGCTTTCTCCATCATTCTCGCTATCTTCTCGTTCTAACAACTCTAGAATATCTTCTTCGGTCAAATTCTTTTTCTTCTTTGAGTTTATCGCGAAAATCTCCTTTTCGGTGATTTCAGTTTCCCGGATCACAGAATTTCGCGACAATGCATCCACGTTTACATTAGTTTTTCCGGCTTTATACACAACGTCGTACTCGTACTCAGATAATTTCAATCTCCAGCGGAGCATACGTGCGTTACCATATTTGCAAGTTTTATACCAGATTAATGGTTTATGATCAGTGACGAGCGTAAAACGTTTGCCATAAAGATATGGAATGAAATGCAGAACGCTGTAAACGATCGCCAAAGCCTTTTTTTCATACGTATCATATCTACTTTCAGCACCATTCAATGTACGTGAACCGTATGATATTGGTCTGTCTTTATTTATTTCCCCTTGGGACAAAATACCTCCTATTGCGTATCCCGACGCCTCTGTAGTAACAACAAATGGTTTTGAAAAATCAGGAAAAAATTAAAACGGGTTCTGTACAAAGTCTATCTTTTAATTCCTTAAAACTTTCTTCTTGAATATTTTCCCACAAAAACGGCTCATCATTCTTTAAAAGATTTGACAAGGGTTTGGCTAGACGAGCGTACCCCTCAATAAAACGACGATAATAGCCCGTAAGTCCCAAAAATTGGCGTATATTTTTCACATTACGTGGCCTTGGAAAATCTCGAACGGCCTTCAATTTTCGAGGATCAGGCCTTAATCCCGTGCTACTAATAATATGACCCAAATAAACTACTTCCCTTTTTAAAAATCCACACTTATCAGGTTGCAAAGATAGGTTAGCCCCTCTTAGGCGATCGAAAAGCTTTGTACATTTCTCCATATGTTCTTTCGACGTTTTTGCATAAATCACGATATTTCATCCAGATAAACGAACAACTCTTGCCCTTGCAATCCTATCAACACCATATCCATGGCCCGTTGAAAGGTGGGAGGAGAATTTTTCAGTCCCATAGGCATTCTAACATATTCATAATCTCCGTACGGAGTTGTGAACGCGATTTTATGACAATCATCTGGATGCATTTTTATTTGATAAAATCCCGAGACTAAATCAAAGACTGAAATATATCGAGCACCGCCCAGCTGATCCAAAATATCGGCAAAGGATATGCGTCGCCAATCGTCTTTTCATTCAACTGTCGGAAATCAAGGACCATTCTCCACCTAGGATTCCCTTGCGAATCCGGCTTCTTTGGCACAACCCATACAGGTGTGTTATACGGGGACTTGGACTCTCGGATTACCCCGGCTTAGAACAACTCCTCTACCTGCTTTCTTATTTCTTCTTTATGAACCACGGGAAAACGATACTGCTTTAAATTTACTGGTAAATCATCTTCTGTCGTAGGTTTTCTATGAGCAACAACATCGGTAGCCCCTAAAATCTCACCTGGTAGGTGAGATATATCGGCTTTACTTTTGATCAAATTCCTTATTTCTCCAACTTCCTCTTTTTCTAAATGATCCAAACTCTAACACTTTGAGATAACGATCTTCGTCGGATATTCTTGCTGTGACTGTGAAACACTCTTTATCTAACTCAAAATTAAATTCCACTGCATTTTCTCAAAACAATACTATTCTCTCTATGAACAACTACATCTCTTACAAAACTGGATTCTGAATTTACATCTTCTGTTATCGAATTTACCATTACAGGAATTGAAACAAACATCTCGCCACTGGTACTCGGATACTGAACACTTTTTCGAAAAATATTATCATCAAAAATCTCTATTTTCTCTTCATCAATTACAACATCACTTGACTCTACAAATTTAACCACTACGTTCGGCTTTTCCTTTTATAAATAATCAAAACTGTCTTGACCGACAAAAATGTTTTCGGGTTTTTTGTCCACACATTTCGGAGGTTTTGAGATGCAGATACGCTGCTTCTCAGAGGTCTCATTAGACTTGTATGCCAACGTTCCACAATTCTCAAATACACTCATACATGGATTCGAAATCTCCCGAGAATTTTCTATATTGCCACTACTGGATTCTCCCCCCATGATCTCTCAGGGGCTTCGATGTATGGACACGCTGCAACTCAGAGGTCTCATTCAACTTGTCTGCCAACGTTCCACCACTCTCGAATGCATTTGTATGCGGTTTACGAATCCCGGCACATTTTTTTATACCACGAATATCATCTACACAAAACTTTTGACACTGGACTTCAATTTCTGGACTCTCAAACTTTCGAATTCTGACTCCTTGGATTTCTTGATTTTCGACTTCTTGGATTTCAACTATAGTTGAGGATCGTGTTTTTGAGAATAGTGGTATAGTTGAGAATTTTGTTGTTGAGAATCATGGTATATTTGAGGATCGTGTTTTTGAGAATAGTGGTATAGTTAAGAGTCCTGTAATTGAGAATCGAGTTGTTCAAGTTTCCAAAGATCGAGTATACTCGATTCTCAATTACAGGACTCTTAACTATACCGCTATTCTCAAAAACACGATCCTCAAATATACCATGATTCTCAACAACAAAATTCTCAACTATACCATGATTTTGAACAAAAACACGATTCTCAATTACAGGATCATAACTTTCTAGAACTTTACTTTCTGGATTTTGAGTTTCAATACTTCCAATGACACGATTCTCAAACACAGGATTCTCAAAGATACCACAATTCTCAACAAAAACACGATTCTCAATTACAGGATTATAACTTTCTAGAACTTTACTTTCTGGATTTTGAGTTTCAATTCTTTCCAAAACACGATTCTCAACTACAGGAACACGATTCTCAAACACAAGATTCTGAATTTCAACACTTCCAATTTCACAATTTCCAATTTCTCGAGCTTTAATTTCCAAATTCTCGACTTCACGATTTCCAATAGACACATTTTCAGCTTTACGATTTCCAATGGACAAACAATTTTCAACTTTTCGATTTCCAATAGATAAACAATTTTCAACTTTACGATTCCCAATAGACAAACAATTTTCAACTTCTGGATTTTCAATAGACAAACAATTTTCAACTTTACGATTTCCAATAGACAAAAAATTTTCAACTTCTGGATTTTCAAAAGACAAACAATTTTCAACTTCTGGATTTTCAATAGACAAACGATTTTCAATTTTCCGATTTCCAATAGACAAACAATTTTCAACTTCTGGATTTTTAAACAATGGATTTTTAACTTCTCGATTCTCAAACAATGGATTTTCAACTTTCGCATCTTCAATTTTCAAATTCTCAATAATCTCTGGATTTTCAACGGATGGATTTTGGGATTTGGGAGTTTGGATTTTTAAATTCTCCGTCGTAGACCTCCCTCCTCCGCCTCTACTCCATCCTAGACAAAACTCATTACTGGTAGGATCTCGCGGGAGGATCCCCCGATGTCCACTGTCACAGGTGGACGAGCAATCCCCCGCGACTCTACGTTTTTTGACTCGATTCCCGTCACCCGCTCGCAACTGTCAACTGCCGACGCGGAAGGCGAAGGCGTCAACGACGTTAACGAGGGTATCGCGATCTCTACAGTATGATCTATCCTATTCGTTACAAAGAAATACGCCCTTTCATCAACGTTCTCCACATGTCCCCCTTGGACTATCATCCCCTCCAATTTCTTGAAAGGAGGTAGATATCCATGAGAGATCTCCTTATTTACCACACGTGCGAAAAACAACTTCGTTTAACATGGAGGAAACATCATAACTTCCCTGGTGTGAAACGGTATTATCTCACCCCCGACCACAAGGCAATGATTAGCGTAGTCGATTTTGGCGCCCGTTTCCCGAAAATATTCTGAAGATAAAATTCCCGACTGATTCATAGGAAATTCATCAGGAACGATATGAAAAATGGTCTTAAGACCCAACGTTTCCGTATATATCTCAAAGTGAGCAATGTGTTCTCTGTTATACCTCGAAGACGCAGAATTTGATCATCGTAAATGAGTACGTCGGAGCTAACATATTGCTCTTTTATAACATTCTTACTTGCTCCCGCATCTAACATCAAAGTGACACCATCAAACAAATGCCTACCCTTCAACATTATGGTTGGCGCAATCACATCGTCCGGTTGACGCACCAAAAATACATCAATTAGCTTTACTGGGTTGGTAAATGTTGGTCTACTTCGAACAGCATAGTCGGGTGTACCTGCGACACGGCCTCCGCCTGGGCACCCGCTCCCGGCTGGCCATTCCCGTTTCCCTGCATGCGATCGCGTCTCTCATGATTTGCTGCGCGCAACTGACTCTCATCGAGTACATGCCCGGCCTGCTTGCAGTACCGGCACACTCCCGGTGGGTAATTCAATTTTACAGCCTGTGAATAAGAACTTGGGCCTGTAGGGTACGACATTCGATTGTTTACGTTAGACAATGCAGGTGGACCTTGAATCCCCTGATTTATCTGGTTAATATTTTTACTGTAATTTCTTGAAATATGACCCCATTCCTGACATTTATAACACTGAAGCGGTGGAAGTGAATCTCTCTGATTATTCTGATTTCCAGGGTACGATTGTACCTCGGTAGGTCGTTGCATTTGACGACAAGTGTCGGCTAAATGCCCCGTACGACCACAATTTCTACACGGAACAGAAAAACAATGGTTTGCAAGATGTCCTCTTTTTCCTCATCTCTGGCAAATTGTCATTTCTTGACCATTCGTCGCAGGAAACTTGGAGGAACATTTATCAGCTGTATGACCCGGTTGGTCACACAATTGACATGTAATTATTTTCACAGGAATTCCACTAGCTTGAAGAGCTCCACATCTTTCCGCGGTATGCCCCCTTCGACCACACAGCTGACAGCTCACGACCGGCGGAGCACTCGCGCCTACCTCTTTTTTACTCTCATTCACAATATCCCGTCCCACGACATTCATATTAGCTCTCTTTTCAGTTTTCTCGGATAAACGCGATTTCTGTGAATCCCCCTCTCTTAGTCGTTTGGCATCGGTGAGCTGGCGTTCAATTACCTTTGCTCGGTTTACCGTGTCACTAAGGGAGGCTTCATCCCTCATTCGCTGCTCGATTTCTGGCAATAACCCACGCTGCATGATTTTACGCGCCATTTCCTCAACCCTTCCACGTTCCTCACTAGTAATCCCTTCCTCTGTAGCCTGAGCTTCCAAGATCTTTTCAGCATTATATCGGATACGATCGACATAATCATCTACACTCTGTAAGGGCTTCTGATAACTGTTTCCCAACTCTGCTATTAACTGATATACATCTCTGGGAGGATCATATGTTTCACGCAAAAAATTTGTATATTCTTTTAAATTTCGGAAGGTGATTTTAGAGATTTTATTCCAAATGGAGGGCAGCATTTTGACCTTTAGGAGTCCCAATAATTGCTGATCGAGCGCCCCTCCGGTCATTTGACTGGCCCTGTCTACACCTGCGATATAACGACCGAGCGATGTCTTTTTACCGTCGAAATCGGAGATGAACCGCAACGCTTCACGCAAGGCTGACAGCGTCATGAGATCATATGCTCTAGCCTGCTCAGTCATTGTTGTATTTAATTTTCGCCGAGGATTAAAATTTATATTAGTTCGCGGAGTTGAACTATCCTCTGGGTTCTGTGAGGTGCTCAAATTGCCACCTACATGGTTTGAAAATTGATCGTTATCACTACAAAGAGAATGTTCATCCACAGGGTCGGATCGTTCATATGATTTTGCAGGGGTTCGTAATAGTGGCAAAGCAATCGGACTTCTAACTTTATTAAAAATTGAATTTTCTGGAGATTTTTCTGAAACTGGAGCAGAAGGCAAAAAGGGTAAATTACTACTTTTCTTGGCAGAAACAGTTAATTCTGGTGTTTTACTACACCACCAAAAAGGCAGCTTGGGAAAATATTCGACCTCGAAGATATAGCAACGGTTAATGGATTGGCCTTATCCTTTTCCTCATTCACGGGTGATTTTATTTCGAGAGCCTGCTGTATCGCGAGACTATTCTTAAACAATTCCAACTCAGACGGAGATAATACTTTTTCCACTCCATAAATCAATTCTTCCTCGGATTCTAACTCTGTACTTTTTGTTTCCTCGGAATCACAAAATTCTTCCTTCTCTATTAATGACGATGAAACTCGAGATAATCCCTCAGAGGATTTGACAGTTTCTAAATTATTGGTCTCAAGGGTCTCGGTCAAATCTACATCATTATCCTATTTTTCTGATAAATTTTCATGATCCTCTAAAACACGCTTCCTTTCGTTGGGATAATTACTCAAAACGGACTCATCAACGCGAACTTTAGAACGGGTTTGCCTATGCATTTATGCATAGCTTGACAGGTGCTAGCGTAAGGTTTATGTCATGCAGGTTCGAATTTATAGCGAATGTTTTTACGTAGCCACCCTCCTGTGTGACTAAGGATTCCCCCAAAAATACACCGGGTCCCGCCTGAACCCTCGCCAAATAACCGCCCTTTATACTCGTATCCCAGACCGCGATTCTTACAAGTTTCCTCGTTCGAGCATGTAGATGTATCGTATGATATTCCAGGACGGACAAACAATCATTATGAAACATCAATTGATCTTTTTCGAAATTCAGTATAGGTTTATTCTCTTTTAGGAAGTGCATTCCGAGAATTCCGTGCTGTTTGATGGGGAACACTCTTGGTACTATCTGAAAATAAGTTTCGACCCCTTTTATAAAAACTTTAATCCCTCCTGAAGTCTCATACATCCCCGAACTTATTCTGGTGATATTGTATACTTTTGTTCAATTTATCCACGCTCAAAAATTGACTGACTGAGTTTTTTTTTATTAGACTTAAGTTGCTGCCCGTATCTATCATAAGTTCAGCTTCACCCTGATTGAACATTAAATCGCTTATGCGGATTATTGCGATTCTCAATTCACGATTTCTGCGGAGGTGGAGGACGTGTCGGATGTGCGACGCTTTGAATATACCTGAACCGTCGCCGCGTCTGCACGATGGTTCGTCGCCCCGTTCAAATTTCCAGCCTTTCCCTCCTTTTGCGCGTTTTGCTGCCACCGATTCCCGTTCTTAGTCTTTTTTTTTCTTTAAATAGCATTCCCGTTCTAAATGGTACTTGCGCCTACAATAATCACAACGCATTCCTCCGTTCCCTTTCGAGATTGATTTTCCCTTATGGGATTCAGGGCAGTCGCGTTTTATATGACCATAGCCTTTACTGTGATAACATTGCTTAGCGGCTATTTTCGTCCTATTTAGGCTTATCTGTATTTCGGCGTTTGTGTCACCTGACAGACGTGGTATCGCGTAGGGTTTAATATACTGTGGATCAAATTTAAATAATCGGGGTGCTTTTATGATATATACTTTGTTTCCAGTGCGAATATTTTTTACGTCCAATTTCTGGTTGTAATGTTTTTTCGATTCCCATTTAGCTGCAAGTAACCTCTGTACTGCTATACCTTAATTATCGCTCAATTTTCTCAACAGGCCATCTAGGTATGCTACATATGGCCTGTCTGACTTACTCCTTGCAAAGCTAGACGGGATGTTTGCTTCCCTGCCAAAGACAAGTGTATCGGGTGCGTATCCAGTAGCTTCATGTGTTGTATTAAAATATCGCAAAGCGAAACGAAGAGTCCTAATCTTGTTTGGAGCGAAACAGTTTTAGATATTCTATTAGGGATCCCCGGAAAAAAATAATCATATCTGATCGTACATGATCATCTATGACTAGTCTTGTATGATTCATACCAGAAAAGTGGCCATGTATGATCACACTGAATTGTGTATGATCACATAGTCATGTATGGTCATACCAAATCGTGATGATTATATCAAGGTATGTATGATCATACAAAACCATGTATGGTTGAATACGAATCCGATTTAATTAGAGCATGTATGGCCAATACAAGAAAAATGACCATGTATGTTAATGCATGATCATATGTACATACTCTCTAAATATGAGTCAGTAAATAAATCACTGAAAATCTGTGAATAATCACTGGTTTCCCAGTTACAATAAGTATATATCACTGATTGTGTTGTGTTCCAGTTAAATACTCATAACTGGCATCCAGCTAGTATCTCATTTTTAGTATAAAAAGATTTCCACTGGTTATTAATTCATATAATTCATGTCAGATATACTTGATCGTATTAAATCATACGAAATCATTATATGATATATTCATTCATAGGCGTATAAACGAAACTTGTAGTTTATAAAATCAGGCAATCATACGTCTTAAACATTTTTAAAATGTCCAGTTTTGTAGCATGTTTATTATTATAATTTATGATATACAGCTTTGAGTAGGGGATTTATCGTCTATCATACGTACTTTATGATATATAGAAATATATCTCCTACATATGGTTAATCAGTTATACTGTAAAATAACCGACGAGATATCTGGCGCGGCGGGGGGAAGGAAGGAACACAAAAAATCACACACGTGAGTGACACGAGTATACTGAGCCCCGAGGGGGTGGTGAAGATATTCTTTATTAATAAGGTAACGAGTACAAGAAGTGAAAGGGGTAATTTGAATAAAGAAACGCCATAAACACGAAGCCGGGAGAGAATAATCAAGATGGCCGACCGCGTGATCACGATGGCGGCACTCACATGAGAGCCCGACGCCGGTGATACGCTCTTACCGTGATTTTAAGTAGTACCGAGAAATAAACTGTGAAAATAATATAATGCCAAAAGATTTGTTTGTATTGAGATCACGTCAAGAACACAAGGTTCGCCGAACGTGAGATTACTGTATATGAGAAATCCCGGATACAATAAGTTTGAGCCACGTGTGTTTGAGCACGGTAGATCGATTCGTTAATACAGGAGAATAACCGTTTCTTTTCCTTAAGTTTGGCCGAAAACTCCGAGAGAGAGAGAGCGCACAAGAAGAGCTGCCCGAGAGGTGCTGCCACCGTTGAATTGCGCGCGAGAATATCAACATTCTTCTCCGAACATATATCTGTATAAATGTATTGAATAAAAATAAGGTTTTCTGATAAACTAAAGATAATAAAACAAAACAAAAAAGTAACAAAATTTTTTTTCCCAATATTGATATTTACTTTTCCAAAACCGAGAGTAAAAAAAATTATAGTGCGAATTCAAAATGAGGATGAAAGAAAGCAAAAAAAGAAACAAAGGAAAGTAAAAAAAAAAACCCCCCATTCTTTTCGTGTCAATTTTCATATACGCAAGCGCGGTTATAGATATTTTCTTAATAAAACAGAAAGTTCTTGAAACGGATGTTTATATGACCTTAGTGAAAATTAAAAAAAAAATAGCGCCTTGATTATTCAAAAGAGTGAAGAAAAATCGAATCAAATAATTTGTCTGTATATAATTTCAGATCATAACAGTATGCGTTGAAAAAAGTTAGCAGCCCTCTATTATGGAAGTTGAACCGCAATGAACTTTTCGCAGTAATCTACTTATCCAAATTGACTGCGAAAATTGATTGTGTTTCATCTTTCATGGCAGAGGGTTGTGAATTTCTTCTAGGTCGACACCGCGACAATCCGTATATTTATAAAGATCAATTATTTCATTCAATTTTATCTAAAGATACACGTCAAAGTTGGTTGTACACGATCAAAAACGGATGAATCTATTTTTGATAATAATAATGTTGTTTCCTAATTTTGATGGACTTCATGAGACGCATTTTATTTAGGGTCGGATTTTGAAAATGAAAAAGTAAACTCATCCACTTTTGAACGTGAAATGTATATATGATCATAATCATATATAATATGTTTTATGTGATATTCTAAACGATTATATATAATGTTATGTATAGTCATATATAACCATAAATAAATCTATATATGATCTACATGTTCATATGTATCCTTTAAAATTATACACGAAGTTATATATCTTCATACATAATCGTACACAAATGTATATATGATGTTATGTATGGTCATATATTATCATACAATAATGTTATATATGATTATACATGTCAGGCATGAATCAGATATGTTAATATCTTAACACATCGCGGGAGTGGTTGACGTCCCGATACTAGAATAAAAGGCTACTCATCCAAGCACAGTTGGACCAACTGTGCAATCTCACGCCACTCACTCAATGTCGTGCCGCTGGGCTGTGCAATCTCATTTCATCCGTCTCCGAATCGCAAAAGGTGGTTAAGACATTGGGCATTACTCACAGTTCGGGTGATTCCATTTTGGTCCACCACGTCTCTAGGCAACTGGAGCACTCTACGTAGAAGGAGTGGGAAACTGCACTCGGCGCTTCCTTCGAGTACCCAAGCTTCACTCGGCTCGAGATGTTTCTCAATACTCGTGCTCGCACGCTCGAACGCATCAAATCAACGACCACGACGACTTAATCCTCCTCATCTCAATGATCGAAACCACAGCACTCAAGAAAATCCACAGCTTATCACAGTCACGCAACCTGAGCACTCAACAAGATATCATTGCGATTGTTGTGACGGCAATAACTTTCTAGCGGTGTGCCCGAAGTTCAATAACCTTTACGTAATGGTACGGCGCAAGGTGGCAGTCAATAATCGACTGTGCTTCATATCGCGAAATTGAAGCTCGCTGATCCAGAATTCCTCAAACCACGTACCGCGACATCATCATCGGTGCAGACTCATACGGGCAAATTATCAAGCCCAATATCATGAAGTACTCAGCGTCAATGCCGATCGCATAACTCTCAATATTTGGCTAGCTTGTTCTCGGTCCAGTACATTCATCCCGCTCATTATCATGCTCAGTTCATCACGTGCAAATTCAAGAAGAATATATCAACGTTCAAGAGCTACTCACCAAGTTCTGGGATCAGAAGGAACTTCCTTCCGCCACAACACGTTTACTCACACCAGAAGAGCAAGAGTTTGAAGATCACTTCAACTCCACTCGCTTACGTGATTCGACAGGGCGCTACATCTTAAGAATACAACTCAAGTCGTCACTCAACCGGTTGGGAATCTCATATGTCACCGCTCATCACTGTCTTCATCGAATGCTCAGAAAACTGCAGCGTGACGGTCTATTCAAGCAACTTAACACGTTCTTCATGAAAGAATACGAAGAACTAGGTCACATGGCACGTGCTTCAGGCCACTCATCACAGATCAATCATCATGGTAAGTCGACTGCTGGTGTTGCGTTCGGTGGGATGACCTTAGCACCAGATGCCTCAAAAACATCTGGAGGGTTGAGGGTCTCATCCGGCAGCTCACCAGCACCGACTCAAACTCATCCGGTGTACTATCTACCACATCGTGATATACTCAGACCTGTTAGCACGACAAGCAAATTACGTGTAGTGTTCAACGGTTCAAGCCCAACCACATCAGGACACTCAATGAACGATCTCATGTGCACAGAACCGAATCTTTTACTGGACATCTCAGACGTACCTGTCTGGATTTGACATCATCATCAACCTTCGTTACCGACATCACCAAGATGCATTAAAAAATCAAGGCCCGTGAGGACGTTTGGGACCTCCAACGAATCCTGTGACAATGAAAAACTCAACGAGCTACCATATCAACTCACCATAGTGATGTATGATACGAAAGCGGCTCCATTCCGGGCCGTGCGAGCGCTGCTACAATTAGTGAAGGATGAAGGTTATCGCTTTCCGCTGGCTGTCCCATCACTCACGCACGGCACATATGTCGACTATATATTTGATGGTGCCTACTCAATCGATCAACTCACCATGATCGCTCAGGAGCTCAGAGAATTATGCAACGCGGGAGGCTTTCCGCTTGCAAAGTGGCAATCAACACATCCGGATCTATTTAAGGCAGTGTCATCAAACGAAGGAACTCACTCAACCATCTCATTCGACGATTGCTCAACCAAAATACTCGGACTCCAGTGGCTTCCTCAAACCGACACATTCAGCTACTCATAAAAATTCTGGGGTTACTCAGGAAAAGACACGAAGCGACTCATTCGATCTAAAGTAGCACAGATATTCGATCCACTCGGATTTAACTCACCTGTTGTGGTGAGAGCAAAAATGTTATTGCAAGAACTCTGACTGCACAAAATTAACAGGGACGACTCACTTCTATCTCACATCACGTCAAGATGGCTCATCATCAGATAAGATCTCATCAACTTAGTCAAGATCTCAATTTCCAGGTGGTTTTTCACCTGGAGCGATTTAACAGTGTAACTTCATGGCTTCTCTGATTCTTCTCAACTAGAAGTTTTGGCAGTGATCTACATTGTCGTCAACTCACCGTCCACCGGTGCCAAATAAAATCTCGTTTTCGCAAAGAGGAAAGTCTTACCACTTAATTAATTCCAAATCCCGAGGTGTGAACTCACAGCGGCATTGCTACTTTCACGACTCATGAAACACATACATGCATCACTCAAGCTGCAAATCGCATCTACTCATTTGGGACGGACTCACAAGTAACACTCATGTGGATCAAAGCACTCGCTTCACGGTCGAAAGACTACGTCAGGAACCGTGTCATTCAAATCCAAGAACTCACATCACACGCTCATTGGCGACACGTTCCTGGCACGTCAAACCCAGCCGATAGCCCATCAAGGGACGTCACAACACAACAACTCACGGACTACTCACTATGGCGTATAGGACCACAATGGCTCACTAAACCAATAAGCTCATGACCAACCCAACCTAAGCTACTTGACGACTTTAGTGCACATGAAGCCCGTCCAGGAATCGCACCCTTCGCGGCTGCACCAAAAATCGACAATCATTGGGATCATCCACAGGTACTCTACGCTCAAAAAACTCTTGAGAATAACAGCAATTTGCTGCAAGTTTATTTCACGACTCAAGAAGGTGCCTGACTCATAATCTGTATTCGTCATCTCATCTGCTGAGACGGAAGCCGCCACACTGTATTGGTCAGGGCTACTCAAGTGGCTTACTTCTCACCTGAATTGTCACACCAACACGCGCATTCACTCACACGGAAGTCGATTATGCTGAGCCACTCTGAATAAAAACTTGGAAAGGTCGTGGTGCAAAAACAATAAAAGGGTGGATTTGCGTCTTCGCATGTCTCACCACGTCGGCAGTATATCTCGGAGCTGACAGCGAATACTCATCAGAAGCATTCATCGCAACCTACAGACGGTTCACCTCAAGACAAGGAATCCCTCGCTTGTTATACTCAGACTGCGGAATAAATTTCGTTGCGGCTGATGCCATGCTGCATCGGGTCATCGCCCAAAGCACTCAGGAACACCACATAGTCGCAACGTTTTTGTCAAATGACAGCACTCAGTAGAATTTCAACCCATCTGCAGCACCCCACATGGGCGAAAAGTGGGAAGCAGCAATGAAATTAATAAAATTCCATCTCTGACGCACGGTGGGAGAAACAGTGCTCACTCTTGAGGAGCTCTTTACAATGCTCGCTCAAATCAAGGTGATACTGAACTCAAGGCCACTTGAACCACTCAGCGACGACCCCAACGACGTGCCAGCACTCACACCAGGTCATTTTCTCACCGGCAGCGCACTATCTACTGTGCCGGGACCATCCTTGAGTATTTTAAATATAAGTCATCTATCAAGATGGAAACTCATGCGGCAGAAGCTTCAGTGCTTTTGGACTCAAAGGTCAACTTAATACCTTCCGCGGCAGCGACCAATCTCGAAGTGGCATCACCCGTCAAACATTATCAAGGAAGATTCACTTGTGCTCATCACAGATGAGCGGTTTCCACCGAACAAGTGGCCACTGGCCAGGTTCACTGCTCATCATTCAGGAAAGGACGGACTCACCAGGGTGGTGACGGTTAAGACAGCCACCACGTCTCTCACTCATCCAATCAGCAAGCTTGCGCCGCTGCCAACTCAACCCAAGAACCAGCTTATTCAATCATCCGCAACCCCGTGCTGTGACGGAAGGAATGTTCGCAAAATAGTCGTTGTCTCTTAGCAGCGGCTTCTCATTTGACTTACTATGGGGAAGCACCTCTCAGGCGCGCGAGCCACTTGGACGGAGCATCGTGGAAAGATGCCACTATATCACGAGGCTCTTGAAACAACCGGCCGGCAAGCGACGCACATTGTTTGATTCCCGGAGATACGCACAACATCTCATTCTCATTAAATTTTATGCATTTCACGTAACATTTTCTCATGGTGAAACACGTGAATTCCCTTATTAGTAGACTTAGTGTTAAACTCATGTATTAACTCATCGTCAGACTCATTATTTAACTTGATTAGCGATTGTCGTATGAATACGGCAATTTGAATAAGAAATCTAGTGCATCATCATTAAACTCATTTTCTTCGCGAGGCGTGCCGGCCTCCTGTAAACGGCGTCACAGCCATCGGGCGACTCAGCACTCAAACGCATAGCGATTGATTTAATTTATGTGCAGTTAACTTATCCATTGTGGAACTCAATAACAACGATCACTCAGCAATCGAACATTGAAACTTTGTGAACATTGTGAACTCACGTAAAATTAGTGAAATAAACGTTAGTATTACTTTTTCTCTACAAAGCGGTGTGGCCACCATTTTTATTCGCCATGATTTTCTACCATCCTCAAAATAAAATACAGTCTACAAAATTTACTATCTCATTCTTAAACATCCGGATATTGTAATAATCTTTCAGAACACAGTTTATACCTCAAAGTTTTGAAGGCTTTTCTACGTACGATTGTGATGCCAAAAGTAATGTACCTATGTAAAAAAATTGTAAGCTTTTTTTTCGCAGTTTTCATATCATTCTCTATCCGACATCTTAACCAGGATACATACAGATTTATAGCGTGAAGAAAACCTAACCGCTTTTCAAGTATGGAGATCCCAACCTTTTTAAACTACGAAAAAAGCTTAAAATTTTTCAAAATCGGTTCATATTGTTACGTCCTGACCCTCGATTTTTCTCATCTCGGCCAAGAAAAGCGCGGCTTTCCCTTTAACACGTTATTCGAGATAAAATTGGAATTGGCCAGGTTATTGCCCTGTTTTGAGCCTAACCTTGCGGAAAATTGCTCAGGATGGGCGGAGAGTGCATAATTTGGTAACAATGGCAAATTTAAATAAAATCTCGCGAACAAAACTCTTCAATTTCGCAGGACACATAATAAATGGTAATTCGGTAACATCTGACAAATAAAACTTGTAATATAAAGGAACAAAATAGCGTGATCTCATAAAATAAATTCTGACATAAACACGGGAACTAAACTTTCACTGACGTGGGAGGAAATAAACGGCAGGGCCATCCTCAAGATTGACCTCCGGAGGGCTTTCCGCCCAAATTGCAAGGACAAACGTAATTATTATGAGGACCAAAATGACCACTGATACCGCGACAGCTATTTTTAACTGGAAAAGGTCCATGGTCAATGGACAGGACAACTCTCACAACAAAGGAAATCAACACCGGAATTTATTCAACCACGACTTTGATTGAGTTTAATCATTTGAAGAAATTCTAAAATGCTCGAAAATGAATTTAACCCCGGAAAAATTATATCAGAAATGGACATCAAATTATAAACACAAAAACTGTTAATTTCTTATTTCCTGGAATACATCGTAAATTCTTCAAATACATTTAGCTCGCACATATTTCACGGAAGTTACAGGATGAACACTTCCTAAAAGGAAACAAATTCACAAAGAAAATAATCCTACAGTAGATCGAAATACTACCGATTATTCCGGAAATAGTCACTTGTAAACGTCAAAATATTTTAATGGACCAGGAATAATTCTAAAGGGTCTGAAGATATACTAACACAAGAATCGAGTTTGGAAAAACAACAACAAAAAATAAATTCACAAAATAATGTTTATCGGACATTGGATTTAACACAACAACAAAAAAAAATTACCCTTCACGGAATCATAACCTTCCGAAAGATTGAGATTGACACAAATATAACTTTCCAGAAAACTGAATTTAATTCGGCATGACTTTTCACAAAATTGATTTTAACTCGACATGACTTTCCAAAATTGAATTCATAAATTTCCAAAAAAAATTGAATTTAATTCGAGATGACTATCCACAAAACTGAATTTATAAATTTCCAAAAACTGAATTTAATTCAAAAGGATAACACGGAAAGGGAAAACAACGAAAGAAATTACACCATGGGTTTTATGATACAAACGACCCGAAACCCTCGCCTTCGGTCCTTAGGACGTCATGGGGCGTTGACCGAGATCGGAGACACCGCGCAACACGAGCGAATATATATATATATATGTGAGAAAACATTTCAAAAATACTTACTACTTTGATGATCGAACTGGATGAATATGGAGGATTATAGAATACGATGAATATAACGACGAAGACGATGAACAATTCAGTGCAGATGGGATGATGGTGCGGTGAAAGTGAATGTTCAGCCGAGATTGATAAGCGGTGAAATATTTTTATTCCACAAAAAAAATATGTTCGTTCACAAAAGAAAATAAACCGTTCGTTCACAAAAATAAAATGTTCGTTCGCAAAAATAAAATGTTCGCTCGCAAAAATAAAATATTCGTATCGAAATCCACGGAGACAGTTTGAATAAAACAAAGTAAAATAAAGAAATTTGGAGATACTGTGGCCAAACGATGAGAAGTATATAAAGAGAAATAGATTAACACGACGGACAGCGATTCGATCTCTTAAAATTTTCTCCCGGCTCTGACAACTCTGACCCCCTGCGGGCTCATTACCCGGTTTTATATAGGGTATTGCAGGATGACTTAGCTTCGGCGGTGGGGAGATACGCCCTTAGCCGCCTAAAACGCTCTAAGCCCCTCCGCCGCCTCCACCTCGCATTCCCAATGACCGCTACGAATCTATATAATTGAAAATCCATACTTCTAATTAATACAAATTTATCCTGATTATAAAACATTCATTTCTGTATTCCTTTTTAATAATTATTCCGTGTTTCAATAATCCGTAAAGCGATTTTTCCCCTCGTACATACGCCGTCTTTTCATCAAGACGTTCATTCTGTCTCTCTCATACTTGCATATACGGTATCTACTCTCTCGCTCACTCTGCCCCTCGTTTCGGAGGTACCACGCAGCAGAGGAGTTCTCCTCTTCGGCTTCTCCTACAGGCCACGCGCTGGTCCACCGTAGGCTCTCGGTGACACATACACGCACACACATATACAGCCATGCACATTTCCATTCGTCTTTTTGTTCGTGCTCTCGTTCGGTGACGATTTCTCCTCCATTTATTCGTATCTCCCTTGCTCCGCATTGCCTTCGATTTATTCTCTCATTCTATTCATTTCTATCTCTTTTTGATTTCCTTGCCATGCCGAGCCTGTAACGCGATGATACATGCAAGGCTTTTTAGTTCAGATTAAAATTATTCCACTGATGGTGAAATAGTTCTCAAACGATTTTTATTTGATTAAGTGACCCGATCTTTCCAATAATCGGGAAAAATCATGAAAGTCATTCTGTAATTATTGATCTACTCAAAATACACAATGCGAAACCATTTTGAAACAATTTAAAATTATTCATTGAGGGATATTGATTTTTATCACCCGGTTATCTTGATTCCACGTTAACGCTTGGATTCTGATAGTTTCCCTAATTATTCTTTGCTTGTTTGTTATAACATTGAAAACTTTGTCCCTATACTCCAGATCCTGTGTGATTTCCCTAATCATTCTTTGTCATTTTTACTACAGGAATAATCTATTTCATAAACCGCGCATTAATCATGCATACATTAGCTCACCATTCTTAATAACTACTAAAAAGGATTCTTTCTCAATTACATCGTTTATGGATAATCCTTGTTAATGCACTATGAAATTTCCATGAATCTTTGAATTTGGTCTTTGCAAAATTATTATTCATTGTTAATTAAATCATGCGCTTGCTACGCCTTTGGGGTCCTTGTTGGATTGCGATGTCGAATTTGCGGCGTCACTTATCGATGAGACATATGTCTCTTGAACCTCGTGATTTTTATTGAAAGGCAATTGCCTTCCACGCGCGCGCTCTCTCTCTCTCTCTCTAAACATGTAGTTCCGGTTAATCGGAAGACGATATTCGTAACCAGACGACAGCAGCTCTGGTATAACCACATGTTTCCGAATGTTTATTTAATTCTCATTAGCGACGTGACGGTTGGGTGTCCCGTCGAAGTCTTTCCTCTATCGAGTCCCCTTGACTCGACCACTGCGTCAATTTGTCGATCACGTGCAGAACTCATGTAGATCATCCACGAGAATCATCCGATGACCTTTTCCAGACGCTGTTCCCGAAAAGTTGTAGCAAGGCTAAAATCGCCCATAAATTAAGAGCAAAGAGAAAGAAACAGCAAGCATCTCAACGAAAAAGGAAATCTCCTCTCTTTGACCAATTTTGACTCATGGAAATCTCAAGCTATTCTAAATAATATAATTGAATACTTAAATGCAATAAACTACATACTATTCACCGCCACCTTTACCATCACCGATGACCTGACCCAGGTACCCATGTTCATTCTTGATTTTACATTTTTACATCCGTTCACTCACGTACTTTCGGGAATTTATTTCATAAAGTATTCATTCGGGAATAAAGAAAAAGAGGATCACCGGTCACTATAGCTTTAGATGAGGCATACTCTCTCTCTTTCTCTCTCTCTATCCATGCACGCGTGAATCTTCTATAGCCAAGGATTTCTCCGACATCGGCGGTTGTTTATATTCATGTCCGACGATGGACGTCTCGTAATGAGGACCTTTGATATCGATGCCGCTATGGCGTCACCTCTCGATAGCCTATGCTCACTTGAGACGTACTTGTGCAGATGGCTCGATGAATGACAACTCGAACTTTCCGTGTTGCCAGGAGGAAAAATAAAACGTTCCTCTAGTGTGACCGGGTCCCTTTCCTCGTATTTAATTCTATTGAAAATCGCCAGATATAAGCTATTTCAAATCGATGCAAAAAGTCCCGAAAGTCGCGGGACGTAACAATATGATTAAAATAACGTTTGTATACACGAATGTGATAATTTAACATACATCTTTAGAAAAAATTGACCGGTATTACAAATTTCACTTTACACTGGTCACGCTTTACAACACTTAATTCCTTTCTTATGATTTCGGCTGGCTCTGGGCGGCGTACGATTGTCTCACTTTACAAGGCGTCACGATAGTTATGTATGTAGTAGATTCGAATCTGCTATGGAGGCATGGTGGGGGTAACCAAGCAACAGTGCCGGAGGTGCAGCTAGCGACAGTGCCGGAGGTTGGACAATACCGGAGGTGACAGTGCCGGAGGTTTTACTGTACGTTATTCCGTGCCTTAAAAATTCATATTTGTCTGGTTGCAAAGCTAACCCCGCGGCCTTTAATCGTGCAAGTAGTTTTTTCAGTTTAAGATTGTGTCCTAATAAAGAGGCTGCGTACATAACAATATCGTCTATATATACGAAAAGTACGATTTCTTGAAGACCCGTGAGTACCCGATTCAGTAAACGTTAAAAAATGGCTGGTGTGTGCTTTAGGATTAATAGCATTCGATTAAACTCAAGATGCGCGTATGGAGTCGAGAACGCGGTTTTTGCCTTGGAGGCTGGGTCCATAGGAATCTGGTGAAACCTGAATGCTAGATCTAATACAGAAAAATATTTTAATCCCCCCAGTTGGTCGAGAATGTCCATTATATTCGGTAGGGGATAAACATCGCCCACTGTTTTTTTTTTCATTTAATTGTCGATAATCAATTACAAGCCTCTTTTTTTTATTACCATCAGAATCCGGGCTTTTAGGGACTGCGCAGAGAGGAGAATTGTAAGGAGGTTCCGAAAATTACACTAATCGTTTTTTTTTTTTACTAAATCGTCCACCTGTTTACGAACCTCATCCCTGTGAGTAGGAGAAAGTTGATATTGTTTCTTATTTTTATGTCCAAATGAAAGGAAAAAAAGAAGTAACATAGTCTCGAAGGTGTTGTCTCATTTAAGTAACAAGACGCTCAAGGCTTTAATCGTTCGTTCCCTTTTTGCCCTAGCCTTTCGGCTAATAGACTGGATGGGACTTTTCTCGGTGAAGGAAATGATAAAATGATTTTACACAAATGAAAAAAAGAATCTGACTCAAGAGAATCGATGTATTGAAATAACACGAACAAACACACAAAGAAAAAAAAATATATGTAATTTACAAAAGAATATTGGCGACTTACTAATCTTTTGCTGGTGTCGCTGAAGCCGGCGGCAAACAGGAGCCAGTCGGTGTAAACGTGAAGTCTCAAAGGGGTGCCTTATTGGTCACTCTATACTTCTTGTACTTTCTACCGCGATTCACACTACCCGAAGGGTTGTATTTTGAACGAAAACTAGAACAAGACTGACTGTCTCCTGCTGCACAAGAGTTTTTTATTCTCAAAATATGGGTGTGTCTTAAATTCCGGGTAGGGAAAACTCGACTCCAATGACTGTTTTAGTCCTGGCCTCGAATTCTCCCGGTTCGTTTTAAGGTCCAATGTTTAGGGGACCGCACTATCCATTCCACATTGCCCCCTGAATTTATTTGGCGCGTGGATGAATTTTCCCAGCCCACGCGACCAATATCGTTGTTTCGGGAACGTCCGTATTCCTTTCCACAACCTTTCTAAAACTGTTTTTAATTTCCTTAACTTCTAACGTCATCCTTTTATTCTTACTAATAATTGTGCTGATGTATTTATTAATTAAAACAGATCCTGATTCATAATTAAGAAGCTTATTATAATTCTTATCTGTCATTCAATTATGGTTCGTTTATGTCGTTCGGTTCTCTTCTCTTTTATTTTGATAAAATTAATATTACTGCAATTTGAATATTTTTATTCTCTATTGGATGAAAGAAAAAAAAGCAAATTATTCGGGACGTTGCACGAAAGGCGTATGTTTGTTTTAAAAGGAAATGTCTCCTTAGAGTGCATTCGGTTTTATTACCTACATCTGCGTTTTCGATAGAGGATCTGGAAAGCATCCTAACGAGATCCTTGTTTGAGAGCGGACGAAAGGGGCCAGCTGAAACTTTTTCGGTGGCCTCCAACGTTCTTCATTTCTTACGTCAAAATCGCCACTTTTGAATTTTCAAACCAGTCAAAGCACTGTGATTTACCAAGAGCATGCTCACCGTATGCGTCGACAAGCATTCGATGCGCTTCTGTTGGGGTATGAAACTTGTATTGTTGTGAGTTGAAAATCTTTGTCAGATGTCAACAAAGCAAATCCCGCCAAGGACGCGACTTGACAGTAACTACATTGACAGCTAGGGCCATCGATGGGCAAATTCCGGTTTCATATTTACAGATGGTAATCTTTATGCTATATTAACATTTTCTATATTTAATGCTATGTAACATAGCGTGTGGCAACGAACTTCGACGGGCAAATTATAGAGCTCGTTTGTGACGCATGCTGCAATATATATTTTTAAAACATTTCTTAGGCTATTTTTATATCCACGTACACGTACATGAAAATAATCGAGTCGAATGTCTACCTTATCCTATGGAGCAGATGCATTGACATTGGATTCTCAAGTTTGAATTTATCGGCTTGCGATCCCGCGAATCCGTGGTACATATATGCTAGAGCGTTTAAAAGCACGGTAGCGCGCGAATGGTAGATACGCGATTGTATAATATACGCATAGACGTATGAGATATTTTAAATTAACGGCACATTGACGTAATATGTGTCCGATCGTCACAGTACTCCAGTGCCAGTGGGTACTGCGGTGCCGGTGGATACTGCATCGCCAGTGAGTACTGCGATGAAAGTGGGTACTGCGGTGTCAGTGGGTATTGCGATACTGGTGGTTACTGATGGTATGAGGGACCCTCCCCCTCTCTCATTTTGCAACTTTTTAACCTCCTGCAGAATAATACAATTTAATGCACAATTAGCATCCACCCATAAATTCGCAGTTTATTAACACTGTGAAATGATAAATATAATACTTTAGACACATGAATTGAATTATTTTCATATTTTTGCTTTATAATGTTGAGAGTAAGGGCCAGATATTTTTACTGAATACCAGTAATAATTTCTGTAACATCTTTTATCAAACCTATAAATAGATTCGATGAAATGCTTGGTTCACAGCAACTGTTCGTAAAAGCTGAAAAATGTATTTGTCAATTGGAGTGTACATACCTCTTCAAGAGTTTTAAATGACTTCTTCAAATTAGTATTTTCAATTTCTTGTCGTTCAATTCTCTTTGCCATTCGTTTTGACGTTATTGTGGCGTGTGGATGAGAAACTTGCTGATGCTGCGTCGTGGCAGGTGGATGAGAAACTTGCTGCTGCTGCTGCTGGGCCTTAGCAGGTGGATGAGGAATTTGCCGCTACTCGTACTCCTGAATCGAAGGAGGTGGATGAAGAACTTGCTGCTGCTGCAGGAGAGTAAACTTGTAGTAGCTGGAGGAGAAACTTGCCGTTTCTGCTGCATCGTGGCAGCTGGAGTAGGAACTTGCTGCCACCGCTGCTGTGTCATGGCAACTGGAGAAGGAACTTGCTGTCGCTGTCGCTGCTGCTGTGTCGTAGCAGCTGACGGGAGAACTTGCTGCTGCTGCGTCGTGGCAGCTGGAGTAAGAACTTACTGCCACTGCGTCGTGGCAGCTGGAGGAGGAACTAGCTGCCTGTATACGCTGCGTTATTGCAAGCGAAGGATTCGTGACTGCTACCTAATGAAATCGAAGATCCAGAAAAAGAAATCAAATAAGTATGTGGGAATTGGTAGGGATTTTGAGAAAAATACCATGAGAAATAAATGAAATTTCATTATTATTGTTGGATAACAGACAATGGATGATTCGGCACAAATTAAAATGCTTGTTTATACTTTTTTCCAATCTTGTGTAGGCAGTCAACGAAATGCAAAATCACGTTTTCATACTTTCAGTCCCTCGTACAGTTGCAAAAAAACTACGCCAACGAATAACTTTTCCGTATCTCCTGCATCTCCGCCATAATTTTTAAACTACACAAATATACGTATTGGTGAAACAAATATTTCATAGCTAGGTGAAGCGTTATTACATGTGATGTTAAGATTGTTGATTATTCGTACTAAGTATTGAAGCTAAAAGAGATTCATCGTTGACGAGACAAGTCAAGTGAACTTTCACAGCACACAGGCAATTATGTTTATTCCACAATTTTTTATACTTGTAGATAATTACTTATGCTTGGCCGCTGCAACACTGTGAAGTATCATTCACAATCGACTTACAATTAGTGCCATGGTAGGGGCAGTGGCAGTGCGGCATGTAGTGGTAGTGCAGAATAGCGTTCACAAATGATCGGTATTGCAGTGTAAAAAGAGACACGACGTCAGGGTTGCCAGACACTCTAAGAGCACAGTCGCCAGAATCCCCCCGCCAAGTCGCCCAAAATCGCCGCCGAGGCGCCGGAGCATGGTAACCAATGGTAAACATCCAATATGAAAGAGCGGGAGTTCAAAAACGATATGAGGTTAAATTGCAGTACCACTTGAAGTTGGTTACTGTAGTGGTGAGATTTTAGTACAATTTAATCACTACATGAAACTTTGATTAGCGCCAATTTCCACCGAAGTGGTTTAAATTCCGTTCAATTTCTCTCATATAGTTTTGAGATAAGTTTGAGTTTAAACTCGAATTAATTTTGAAGGATTTAGGAATTATAAAAAAAAAATTATAGGAACATTTCATCGTATCATATAATATATTTTAATATTTGGTTAAATAAAGCTTGTGATATGTCGTTAACAGTCTTTTTCATGTCTTTTTATCCATGTATGTAGTGAGCTCCGGCAAACACATGCGGTGACCAATCAGGAGCCAAGCGCATGCCGGAGCTTGCCGGCGCCAAACTTGCGCCTGGCTCCTGATTGGTCACCGCATGCGTTTGCCGGAGCTCACCGCATACATGGACCAGAGACTAAATCTTTATCTTTTATCTTTAATCGTCTTTACGCGTTTTCTTCGGCGAACAATGTCATCGTCTCGAGTAACTCATCAGCTGTGTCTTTCTGTGTCGAAGTTCCTTGAGCATCTTCCGTGACCGTAAATTTGGGATCGTATATTTTCGACGTAAAGTTTTTATACATGATCGGCAATGGTGTGAAAGATTTGCAGCACGTACCAGTCACATGGAAGTGCGTACGAATTCTCAAAATCGCGTCGAGCATACTCAAGCTCATTTTGTTGCGAGGTTTGGTCTTCGTAGCATTTATAATTGAAAAAACTCTTTCCACCACGCAGTGGCGGATCTAGGTTTCTCATTTGGGGGGGGTGGGCAATCGACATTACCGGCATAATGAGGGGCGGGGAGGGGGGTCTGAATTTTCTACTGAACTTTAGAGTGTAGTGGAGGATTCAAACTTCGGAAGGCATTTTTTCCAATAACAAAATGATGTTAATATTTTATCGAATATGTAACATATACTTTATTTGGCATTATATTTGGCACATTTGACATGTTATTGCATCGCACTAAATGGCAAACGGGAGTCTTCGGTTACCACTTTTGGCATATCGGTTAATAACACTTTCTAAGTCGATCGAGATCTCTCTGTGCGTATTCAGAAGCGCTAAACCCGTCAAACGCGTCTCGGACATTTGCGATCTCAGCCATGTTTTTAAGCGGCGAAGGGTGGAGAACGTTCTTTCAGCACCGGCGTTACTGATTGGCAGAGCAATTAACAATTTCAACATTGTATGGATCGATGGATACACATCATGATCACAACTTGAGAGTGCATCCATTGCAGATTGTATACTTGTAGCGATCGTTCGGTCTTTGGCTTCGCGCTGACATTTTTCCTTCCACATGCTATATTCGCCTTGAAGCAAACGAATAGCACTATCGCGTGAACATTCCAAAATTTCACTAAAGCTCTCTGAGAGACAAGTTATCACCTCAGTCTCATTGAAGGAATGCAGACTCGATTCCGTGATTTTGGTAGGAAGAAGAAATGAAAGGTGAAATACTCCAGATACTTCAGGTGGGAAGCGAGTCTTGATATCTTCAGTGACGTGTTCCAAGAGCGGAATATATATGGCGAGCTTGAAGTACTTGAATGGGTCATCAGTTGGGTAGTTGGCACGATTTTTTTGTCGACGACACGTGCGAGGTATCGTTATCTCAACGTCTAATTTACTGGCCATTTGCACTGCATCCGTGTAAATATCGTGAAAAGTATCGTCAACGTGCTCACGATTTTGAGTCAGAACCGCTAGAGTATCTCGAATAGTATCCACGGCCGCACTCATATCAAGCGAAGTTTTTTGTAGAAGCCGACTGAGGAGTACAGTGCGGGTGAACGTATGAGAAAGACATGCCACGGTAACCAAGAAATCGCTATCACATACAGCAGTTACAAGTGACCTTGCGTTTCCAGATGTAGATAAGTCTTTCCATGACGAAATAACAGACAACGCCTCTACAATTAGTGTTATGTCGTTTTTAAACTGAATTACTCCCTCGTGACGTTCAACCCACCTAGTTTCGCATAGTCCGGAGAGCTGATGACCCAGTATCTTTTTCAGTACCACATTCCGTTTGGCCGACATTGAAAAGAACGCTATGACTTGTTTTATTATTCCAACTGCATTTCGAACGCTCTGGACGCGCGATGACTGAGACAGAGAATTATTGAGACAATGATTATAACATGGGCATCTCCTTGCATTAGTAGCTTCACTCTGTATTTTCGTAACAGCCCCCTTCAGCTCAGACTGCATCACACTGCATCCATCGGTGCCAATCCCCACACATTTATTGAGATCGAGCCCGAGTTTCTGCATTGCATCCAGAACAATACGACCAAGAGCTGCACCACTCAGAACCCCTTCCTGAAGGTTATTTTCATGTTTACCATCACTTGAAACCCCAGTGCTGTGTTGATCATTGCGCTGTGATTCCAATTCTTCGAACGCATCGATGAACTGAACAAAATCCTCTCTTACAGTATCCTCGTGAACGTATCGTAATACGAGGCTAATCTGCGATTTGTGAGACAAATCAGTGGTCTCATCAAAGATAATACTGTAAAGACCAGCTTTCTTAACGTTGTTTAGAATAATATCAGTAATTTCATTCCCGCAACACTCAATTAGATCATTCTGGACAGTCTTGCTGATATATGTTGCGTTTGCCGAACTGTTTTTCAAGTGATCTTCTAGCTGTTTATCACCGGACTGAATTCTGAATAGCAGTAGTTCTCGAAAGTTACCCTGATTGCCACCAATACTCTCTAGAAGTGGACCATCATCTCTGTGACCACGAAGCGGAATATTCTGACGACCAAGGAATACAATGGTTTGTAGAATCGGAATGAGTCTCCGACGGTTGTCTTGAATTTCTGCTAAGCGTTGATCGTGAATAATATTAAGAATGTCCCGATGTGGTTCATTATAAGTTTTCAAAAATATATTTCCTGTTTCGACTGCTTCTTTGTGATACCGGGTATTTTCATGAGATTCCAAATCACCGGTTTTACCGAGCAATTTTGAAAATTTTCTGAGTGGTTTTGTGACTAGCTTTTGAAGACTTTTTGGTAACCGCCGACCTTGTTCGTCGTGAATAGGGGGCAAAACTTGCAATACAAACCTTTCTGAGAAGGTGAGTATGTCATCCATTTAAAGCGTTGCAAATGTTTCAATGCAAGAAAACGGCGAGTTTGCTTTCCATCTTTTACATGCTCAGAAAACGGAAACGTGAAGTTTTCAGGAGGTTGCCAAGGATGCTGCAGCAATTGAAATTTCGTATAGTCGTCAATTCTGCAATCGACGTAGTTTCCGAGATCATTCAAAAAACCTGTTTCATTAGATGCTACAGTATTATCGACTGCCGACTGGTCTTTGGTCACGTATTGAGTCTTAGGCTCAAATCGATCTTTGGCCGCATTTTGACTCGTAGGCTCAGATGATTCCACGGTGGGTTCCACTGTAACTGGATTTCCTACTTCTACGATCGATATCCCACTTGTTGAGGCGCAGAAGTTTACGCTTGTTTCATCATTATTAGGATTTCCGTCACTATGAGGCCTACTTATAGGGTGAAAAAACGTATCGATCCGAGATGGTTTGAAACGTTTATTTCCACGTGGAGCAGCCTGAATAAAATATATGGATAAGGTATCACACGTTAAGTGAGCAACTATGTGTTCTTTTCAGATTAATGGAAATCAATTTAAAACAAAAAATTGAGGATAATACGATTTTTGGAGCCAATAAATTTTCATAAATAAAATTCTGAAACGAACTCATTATTTATAAATATAAGAGGTAAAGTCCTGAGTTCTAATTTTAATATGTCTTTTCTGGTGAGTGATGAAAAATTAGAAATAGATACAAATTCGAACTGAAAATAATTGTAAAGTAAAGTAGTTGTAAAATTTACAAAAAGTTTTGGTCAAATTATGTAACTGCATTCTCATTTATGACCTGAATAAATTATTTATAACCGGAATAAACTAAAATAAATATTAACTTAAGCAGCTGTTTATTCGAAAAAAATCTCGAAAATCGTGATGGATCAATTGAAAAAATTTTTTGTAAGAAATCCAATGAAAATATTTGAACCTTTTCCCTGAACGGACAAATAAACGTTTGTAGATTTTGAACGAATTTTACAATTTTGGTACTGTATATATCGACTATTTACAAACCATTTATGAGGCAGGTCTCACTCGACGTTCACCAAACAAATCGATTATCTGATTTTGTTATGTATACGTTACGGTGCGACTCGATTTTTTGATGAGTCAACCAGGGTCGTAAATCCTGATCAGAAATAACGCAACACCGTGATGACGCGCACTGCCTACAACTTAAACTAATGAGGTGTAGGTAATTTTGTTGTGAAAAAATAACAAACAATTTAAAAACACTGATATATTGCTATTATTTACACTTGTTGACTGATGAAAATTTAAAAATATTGAAAGAGTTATCACGCAACTTAAATGTATTCTTAAGATCGCGAGTAGACAAGTCTAACACGTAAAAGATAATCTTAATATCGCGAGAGTGGACTTGTCTCTTTGAAAAATGGTGAATAACTAACTATATAAAAAAAAGTGATGAGCTGAGAAGTCTCGAAAAGGCGTCCCCAACACTCATTAAAACTATGATTGGTGGAGAAAAAAGAAATTTTGATTGATTGAAATAGAATTGAGAAAGCAAAGTTTTTGCTATTGGTGCTTTTTCGGAAAAACCTTGCACGTGAGAGCTGTATTAAAATGTTTAGTGAAAAAGAGATAGACGTCGGCGCCGAGCCGTCTGACCCTTCAATGGGTCAGTGGTTCAATCGGTCAAACAATAAACAATAAAAGACCTGACGAGACTCGACGCGCCTTGAAGAGGATTAGCGGAAAGACCCAATGGTCGGAAAATAATCGTCACAGCTGCGATCAATAAAGTAATTTAAAGGCTTGTCTTCTATACAAATTGAAGTCTGAGATTCGCATCGATAATCCGGCTAGACGATTTCACAAATTTGGCTGGCAAATGTTCTCTCATATAAAAGCATTTTTGAAAGAAGCGAAAGAATAGAATGAATAGAATGAAAAGCAAAACGATCGTTTGTGAAAACAAATACTACAAGAAATCATACGAGTTCCGTTTGGGACGGAACAGATTTGATAGTTGTGCTATAACGCTATAACGCTTACTTTAAAATGATATTATGGCGGCCGGCTACCGCCGTGCGGGAGGGAAAAATCGGAGGAGGGTTCGCTTGTGCACAGGTTGACGGGTGGGCAGCGTGCGAGAGAGAGAGGTCCGTATCACAAGTTCCCGAGCGAACATTTTAATACAACGAGAGCTGTTTTATTTTTGGAATTTCCTAATAACTATGTACATGAAGCATTTCGCTCTTTCAGAACTTCTTCCCAAAGATGTGATGATTAAATACAACAATTATACTAACGTTTCTTCATATAACCTAGTGGGAGCAGGGTAAAATTTGTATTCTTAATTCGTTCATTTGTCATTGACAACGACGAATTGAAAATGTAGATGATAATTTTTGAGACGCAAAGTGCAAAGGCACATGCTTCAGAACCCCTATGATAAGGAAAAGAGAACATGCTTCATAAATTTGAGGCTCAAATTTAACAGCTCAAATTTTGAGCTGTTTTAAGCTTATTTAGGATATTATATCGCTACAGACTGTCCATTCTATTTTATATTTCCTATTTGAGTTTTGAGTTCAATTAAGTTGCCTTAATTCAATTACTTAGGATATTATTCGCATTGAAAATGGACTAAAAATCGAGACTCGTCTGTATTTAAAAAAATTTTGTCACGATAATTTATGATTTTTCTTCTCATCATTCGCGTCTTGATGCGCGAGCGACCACCTTTCGCCCAAAGGTTTTGGGGGGGGCCATCGCTCCGATGGCCCCCCCCTTGTATCCGCGCCTGCCACCACGGCGTTAGTGAGTGGCAAAGATAAGACCTTCAATGCAAAGCGCGCCAACTCCTTGAACGGTAGAGTGCCGCCAACGGTTTCATGTGAATACACATTCGCCCAGAAAGTTGACGAGCTGGCCATTACTTCCTTCGTAAAAATTTCCGTCCAATCAATGAACGGAATCTTCCGAAGTTGACTCTCGACTGTCGAAATTTCCACAGAATTGTCCAGTAAAATCAAAGGCAAATCGGTAAGCTCGAGTTTTTTTGTAGTACTCAACACTATTTTTGGTGATAGCTTTGCGGATGATTTGATTACGGACATGTTACTTGGAAGACGTTTCAGAAGTTCGGTGAGCAAGACGATTAAATATTGCCTACATCTGTGCTTGATCTCATCCAACTGTTCCGATCGCAGGTTGTACGCAGCAGCTGTGTTTTTGAACTCAGTCCTAAGATCTATCGTGTTCACCGGCTGCAAAGCCAAGTCGTTTTGTAGCGCTTCCTCGATATAATCAAACCGTTTCTGCGCGTTATTCATAAATACCGGCTTAAGAATACGACTCGCAACAGACAAGACGAGGGAGGACAGCGTTTCGTAGAGTTTCGTAACGTCTTCGTGAGTGCTTTGGAACAAGATGTTAGCCTCATTGACATCGTGTAGGATACACTTGAGGAAAATCAGGTACAAGTGATTTGCCGGATCCGTGTACATACTGGATAACGTCCTCGCAGTATAACATTTCTCTTGTCCGTTGCCGATCGTCTCGAAGTGAGTTTTTAGTTCTAACCATTGGTATAGAATACGTTTTACGGCACCTTCCCATGCTAGCCATCGAGTCACGGACAATTGGACGAGATTAAGGAAGGTCTTATTATTATCATTTATTAAATTAAATAAATCAGCGTAATGCGCACGTCGTAATGCACTGTGGGCAAACCAATTCCTGCTTTCTCGTACCAAGAACTCGAGCGAAGACGGCATAGCCTCGGATGCCTTCGAACTACATAAATGTAATGAATGACATACATATCGTACGAGCTGAAGGTTCGGTAACGGCACCTGTTCCCTCAGAAGCGTGTATAGAGAATGATTCTTACCACACAGATTGCTCGCTCCATCCGTTCCTATACCAATCAAGTTTTTTATAGGTAGCTTGATCTCCGTCAAGTATCCCGTGAGGCGCTCGTACAATGCGACAGCAGTAGTCTCGACGATATTTATGATGCCCAAGAACTCAGTCACGATGTCGGTCTTGCTTAAACTAAAATACCGTATGCAGACTGCCATGTACTTTTGTGTCGACACATCCGTCGATTCATCGACCATGAGCGAATACGACTCGTCGCCGACGTCGTTCACGAGATCAACCAAAAGCGCCGGCGAGATGAGGTTCGCTATCAACTTGGAGCATTTAGTCCGATGAAGTCGCAACGATTCGAGCATGGATTTTTTGCCGAGATCAACGAGTAATTCGTTAAGATGGTCAATACTACGCACGGCACTATGGGTTGCCACGTACACAGCGAGCTTCATATCAATTCTCTTGCTTTCATCCGATACAACGGTGATACGGCATGACTCGAGTGTTCTCTGCGAAACGAGCTTGGAGGCGTTATCGCGGTGAGTCTTCGTCTTGCTGTGCTTCTCAAGGTCAAATTTTTGAGCACGTAATCCGGTCTCGCAAATTTTGCAATACGCTTCCTGATCGCAATTATTGTCATCGCTATTCTTTTGCAACCACCCTACAAATGGTAGAAGCAACACAAAATCGGGGTTTCTATCCAGTGTTTATTGAGTGGCTAAAACTATAATACTATAATATCTTTGCCACAATATGTAGCATATGTGAAGGTTATCCTAGTCTAAATCGATAAAGTAATATCAGCCGTATTCGAAGGTAATGATCATGACAACTATATCAAATTTTTTCGTCTTACGATTATCCCCTCTACTTTTATTGCTCGCTCGCTGGACCATCTTTTTATTATTATAATCGCCGACTTCATTTTGTTTCAATTTCGATTGTATCAACTATGGACCCAGCATCATTCAGTACCCGCTTGCTTTTATCTTTTACCCGTCAATCTAATGTAGCACCCATTATAGAAGATATATTGATCGCGAATAACAAAAAAAGTTTTAATTTGCAACGTATCAAATACGTTTTTTTTTAATTTTTTTTATTGTATCCACGCATATATACCTTTGAACAGCGGCATATCTTCCCAAGATCGCTCATATTTTTTTTCGTATTTTCCGTATTTTCCCATGTTTTTCGCGTCGACTCTTCAATTATAGCAGCTTATTACGAACGTATTAAATTTTCTCAAGCACGAGATTTGAAATTTTCAATACAGGAACAAAATTAAGTTGCAAGGAAAAATCTTCAACAGTAGCTCATATACTGCACGCAGTGTGTTGTGTGTTTGGAGTTTTGGAGGCTATTTTGTGTCTTTTCTTTTGTCTTTTGTATTCAGGCAAGGAACACGGACGGATATAGAATCGAGACTCCTTCGCAAAAGACTGCGTAAATGCCCAGTTACCATCTCTGCCGTCAGAGGCGACACGTGTGCCCGTGTATAAATATAAGCATGCAGAGTATTTAAAAATTTTATCACCACCTTCTCGATATTCTGCGAAACGCTTGGGGCAATTATTGACCACGCAGTCAAATAATTTGGTAGTATAATGGAAAATGGACTGTAAATACCGAGTCGCCCAATATCGCCAAAATAAAAAACAGGTCGCCCAATTGAACGACAGGCGACTTCCCTTCCATTTATTGTCGCCGTTTTGCCGCCCAAGTCACCAAAATGGCGACAAGTCGCCCAATCTGGCAACCCTGCACGACGTTAGACGTTTTGAGTAACGAGCTTTGTGGAAAATGGATGAAAATGACCTTCTAATAAAAATAATTTTGTGTACTGCCATAATATTCCTAAAAATTCGAAATTATCGCGAGCACTAAAATGACCGCTACTACAACGATAGCTATTTTTAACTGGAAAAGGTCCATGGTCAATGGACAGGACAACTCACACAAACAAAAAAAATCAACACAGAATTTATTCGACTACGACTCAATTGAATTTAATCAATCGAAGAAATTTTAAATTGCTTGAAAATGAATTTCACCACGGATAATGCATAAATTTATATTGGAAATAAATATCAAATTATAAACACAAAAACACTATTGATCCATTATTCCCCGGAACAAAACATGAATTACTCAAATGAATTTAACTCGCACGTATTTCACTGAATTTACAAACAATTAACACCTCCTAGAAGAAAACAATTTCACACGAAAAATAGTCCTACAACCGATTGAAATACGAACAGGTTTTTCGGAATGATTTAATTGGAACATCGGAATGATCTAATTGCACAAACAAAAATAAAAATAATTTTAAAGGACGCGAAATAAATCGGACAAAGAATTAAATTTAAACATGAGGAAGATAAAATTGGCAAAATAATTTTTATCAGACACTTTTCACAGAATTGAATATATAAATCGACATAACCCTTTCGCAAAACTAAATTTAACACAAAAATCTGAATCTAATACAAAAGATAACGTGAAAAGGGAAAACAACGACGAAAATATTTCATAGACCTTCAACGGTGAGTAACCCGGTAGTTTCGGTTACGGGCCTCAAGACATCATGGGGTGTCGACCGGGGTCGGAGACACCGCGCAATACGAACGAATATATATGTGTACATGCGAGAAAAAATTTTGAGATACTTACTACTTTGCTGAATTTCGGAAAAACAAAGAAAATGAGCCAACCCTGGTGAGCGGTAAATGCTTGTTGAGGATGGACAAAACGAGGGCGAAAGCCTGAATTCTTCGATGATTTCAACGGAGGCGAATGGCTGGTAGCACTCGTTGAAATAAACGGACAGTTGAATATGGGTACCAGGGTTTAGGTGCGATGAAAAACGAAAAGAGTTCTCAACACTGCGAGTTTTCCGTAGATTGGATTTTTATTTGCAACAAAATTGCACGCTTTTATGAGGCAAATAAGAAAAATTATAATTGAGATTCGCGAACGCAACAGAAACTTGAAGATAAGATAAGGTTCGATTATAAAATAAATTTAAGAGGAAAAATATTGAATTGACAGACAGCGATTCTGCTTCTCGAAATATTCTCCCAACTCTGACACCTGAACTTGACCATACCGTGACTTAAAACTAAGATCTACTCTGGCCTCTGACTGCCAGCGATTCGTCTACTTAAAATTCCTCCGATTTTCTGACATACCGCGGGCTCATTACCCGGTCTTATATAGGGTCTTCCAGGATGGCTTAGTTTCGGCGGTGGGGAGGTACGACCTTAGACGCCTTAGACGCTCCAGGCTCCTCTGCTGCCTCCACCTCGCATCCCCAATGATCCCCTAGAATCTATATAATCAAAAATTTATACTTATGATTAACACGAATTCATCCTTATGATATAACATTCACTCTTGCATTCCTTTGTAATAATCATTTCATTATTACCTAATAATCAGAAAACGAATTTTCTCATACATACGCCGTCTTTTCATGAAGACACTCATTCTGTCTCTCTCATACTTACATATTTCGTATTTTACTTTCTCACTCACTCTATCCCTCGCTTGGAGGTACCACACAGCGAGAGGTACCACCACACCCTCCTCTTCATTCTAGTCACTCTCTCCCTCTCATCCCTCCATACTTGCATTTGACTTCTCCTATGGGCCACGCGTTGATCCGTCATAGGCTCTCGATGTCGCACACACACAACAAGCACATGCCCACGCATTTCCATTCGTCTTTTCTCATTCGTACTCTCTTTCTTTCCATGACAATTTCTCCTCTGTTTCTCGGTATCTTTCTTGCTCTGCATTTCGTTCGATCTTTTCTCTCATTCTATTCATTCCTCTTTCTTTATAATTATTCACCATGCGGAGGATCGGATGCAATGGTGTATGTCATGCTATTTCTTCTGGGTTTAAATTAATTCTTTCCAATAATTACACAAAAGAAAATCATTTTGGCATATCTCAATTACTCGAAATACCTATTGCCAAAATTCCAAAATATTTATTTCGACATTAATTTTTAACCGGTAATTCCGATTTTACGTTTGTTACAACAATTTAAAATTCTATCTATATACTTCGGATCCTGTGCAATTTTATAATTCCGGCTTTATCATTTCTCTTACTTGTCATCACAGGAAAAATATACTTTATAATTACGCAATTATCGCACAAACATTTGCTCATCAATCTCTCAATTATTATATTAGGAAAAAGGATTCGTTTATAATTTTCATTTTCACATAAACATTTATCCATGCATAACGAGATCTCCTGAAATCTTTGAATTTGGTCGTTGTTAATTAAAAGAAAAACGTTAATTAAATAATGCGCTTGCTACGCTTTTGGGGTCTTTGTTGGACTTGATGTTGAATTTTGGTGTCGCCCCTCCTTCGTAGGCGAGAGCTTGGATTCGTATGTCGATGGGACATACGCCTTCTGAATCCCAGGACGCTGTTGGAAACGATTGCTTCTCACGTTGCGGGTAACGTGTACCTAGCCCTTGAGACAACGCGTTGCTTGATTTCTTTCTTCCTTCGACTATGAACTCGGCGTATTTTTAAGTTACATAAACATTCAGTTCTCTGAATTGTAGACGATATACACATCCGGCCGATAGCGGACCGGGCATGTTCTTAAAAGTTTATTTAATTTTTGGTCGTCGACGGTTGGGTGGTCCTCCGAAGTCTTTCTTCCATCGAAATCCCTTGTCTCGGCCATTGGCAATTTACTGGCCACGTGCAGCACTCCATACAGACCATCCATTGATTTCCTCAAGACGTGGTTCCCAAAAAAAATCGTAGCAAGGCTCAAACCCCTCATAAATTTAGGGAGAAAAAAAAACGAGACGGCAAGGAACAAAAAATGCAAAGAAGAAAATTCTTTTCTCTGACCAATTTCTTTTCATGGAGATCTCGACTCGGTTTAAAAAAATAAAATCTAATATTAAAATGCAATAAGCTATAATCTACCACCACCTTTACCATCATCGATGACCTGACCCAGGTATGCATGCTCATTCTTGATTTTACATTTTTACATCCGTTCACTCACGTACTTTCGGGAATTTAGTTCATAAAGTCTTCATTCGGGGATAAGGAAAAAGAGGATCGCCGGTCACTTAGCTTTAGATGAGCCATACACGCTCTGTCTCTCCTGCTGTCCTGCTGTCCTTCTCACACACACCTAAAGAGACTGCCTGTGGTTCTCACGAAGGCAAAGACTTTGCACTCGGCCTGTATTAGTGTCCTATGCACATTGCTTTTCGTTGTGCACAAAGGCCCACCACTTCTGAGTAATCTGATGCCATGGCCAAAGATCTCTTCAGCATTGACGGATGTTTTTCTTCACGCCCGACGATGGACGTTTTGTTATAACGAGCTGCGATATCGACGCCGCCATGGCGTCGCCTTTCGATAATTTATGCTCACTTGAGACCATATTCGTGTCGACGGCTTGATTTGAAGACAGTCCGAACTATCCGAGTTCTCCAGAGGAAAAAACGAAAACGTTTCTCTCGTGTGACCGGGTCCCTTTCCTCGTATTAGATTTTGTTGAGAATTACAAGATATAAGTAATCTCAAATCGATGCAAAAGTCCCGAAAGTCGCGGGACGTAATACCGTTGTTCTAGTAGTGTCGTTCTAGTGGGTGTAGCTCTTTGAAAATCATGTGCTCTATGTCAAGTCTTAGTTCCTGGAGTCTCTCGAGGTCGTATGTCCTGATTCTGTCCAGTACGTCCTTGTCTATCTGTTGTTCCGTTGGTGGTTCAGTCTGAGTGTATCTAGTCACACGTTTTCCGTCGCCGAATGTGAAGAGGTGTGTTTGGATTGATGTCCACGGGATTTGGGTCTATTATTTATGTCCGTCTTCTGTTGTTGTGGGAAGCGTTTTCGAGATTGCTCCCTGTCTTTTTTGCTGTTCCGTGTAGGAGTCCGGCGTTGCTGATGATGTCGTTGGTTCGGTCTTGTTTTCGTTTACTGTTTTCCTGTCCTCGTCTTCATTGTCTTCGTTGATTGGTAACAGATTGCTCCTTGTCAATGTCGTCATTTTTTTCACGTATTGTCGTCGTGTTGGTGCTGTCGGCGTCTTCGTTTTTTTATCTCAGTGCTTTTTTAATTTACGCGGAAAGCTTCATAAAATTTAGAAAAAATTCGAAGTTGGAAAAAATCCATTATCAATTGTTTATTTAACAATTGATTTTTCAAAGATTTTTAAAACTCTAAGCAACACGATTAAAACTTTTTTTTAAATGCCTTTCACTGTACCACAACCTGTAAATTAATTTCAGAGACGTGTTTTTTTCTTGTTTTCGAGTAAAAAATCATCAAAGCTGACGGTGCAAACCAATTTGAGTCCTACCGCGTAGAACGTAATGGCGCGCAACCGTCTGCCGTCCACCACTACTCCACGGATGCTTCGCAGCGTTATTTTCAAGCCATTTTTACAATGTTGGACAGGATTAAAAAATCTGAAAAAATACTGTAGCTTCTCAAAATCTGCTTTAAGTGATAAGTAAGGTTTCGAGAATGTATTCTTTCCCGTTTCTGAATTACTGAGATTCAAAATAGCGGATACATATTATGAGAGTGAGAATGGATATATAGATTATATAACTTGTTACGTATTTCAGTACTTATAATCACACCCAAAGATACTCTGTGGAATCTGATTTCATCTAATTAGTTGATAAATCGTTAATACAAAAACTAGATGTAGATAAAAAACGAATTGTGACTGAAAATAAACAATGAGTCATTAAGTTTCAGAATCTACAAACTAAATGAAATCATTATGAATGAAATTAATACTGCAATAATATTTTTTTGAAAAATTATTAAAATCTCCTCCGCAAATATGTGGAACCTGCAGAATTAACGTATTTACAATTATGTTTTTGACAAATAAAGTGCTCATTCTATGAATACAATTTATTTATGGTTGATGAAACCCGGCATTAAACTCCAAAATGTATTCAAAAGTTTTCATAATAGCTAGATTCTAGCGCATAGATTTACGGATACATGATTCAATAGAGGAAGAGTAAACCCTTCGATACAGTCGATACAGGTAACAATGAATGAAAATATCGAGTGCTTTCGACCGTTATTGATTGGTTAAATTGAGGCGTCAAGACTGGTTAAATTGAGGCGTGCAGAAGTCAAATTTGATATTTTTCAATGCACTTACACTCCATTCAAATAATTCCCTTGGAGTCAGAATATGGTTTTCGTTAGGTCGCTGTAAGCTTGCACGTGCTGAAAATCTTTTTACATATCCACCGATTCCATCACATGCACATTTTCCAAGTGACGTTGCGAAGAAATGCTATTCAGCCTCGATATTAAAGTCTTAAAATTAATGAGTTAAATTAATAAAGTTACTTTTATTTTTACGCTGTGCATAGCACCGTCTGTAAAATATATTATGTTACTGACACCCTCACTACCGAAGATCTCAACAAGCCTACTGATGAGTTTCTTCGGAAACAGATGGACTGCGACTGTATTATGGTTGAGCTTTTGTGATATGATAACAAAGCTCTTATGTACAAATTCATTATTTTCAACATAATGTACAACAAAAGAATGGATAGTTGCTTGATTATTATTCCAGTGCAAGCTTTCAATTTGATCTTGAACAACAAATACATAATTTTCAGCAAATTCACCCAGAACTAAGAACTCCCCTGTTTGTAAGCTACTTCTTCTGTCTTTTAAAAATTCACGCTTCTGTTTAGCGATTAAATCGTGTTTCTTAAGGGCCATAGTCTGTTTCTTTAACATCTCGAGGAACGTTTCCGGCTCTTTCGTGATTATTTATAAAGCAGATCGATCCGTATGAGTCCACCGTCTGTAGGCGATAGTTTTAACGGAATTATCGTCAATAAATTTTCCATTTCACATGTAACCACATCAAAACTTGGACAGTTACTACAATCACCGAGATGGCGCGAAGGATTTGGAGAGTCACATGATATTTGCTTTATTAAATTGTGATATGTTCGTTTGAATGAATGGCAAATCGAGCTGACCACCACCAACATGAGCTTGATATTCTGATGTATTTTGTAAACGCAAACAGTATGTGTTCCTGTTGGTGCGGCTATAATCCGTTGCTTTGGACGGAGTTCAGCCAATTTTGTGAAACCTATTTTATCACTGGGCATCTATTGCTTGAACACGGCGTAAGTTACCTTCAGATCACACAAAACTAGCCTTTTTTGGACCTGATTTTTTGAACCATCAACATCGCGAATAGTCACATAGTCTTTCTGATCAGGCATGATCCGGCTTATCTCATCGGAGCAGTAAAATTCCACTACACGGGAGACAACAGCATCACAAACAGTGCGAGAAGGTCTTGGATCTGGGGATGATCCAAATCCACGCTCACTTTGCAGTGTTTTAGTTTTGCAAGCCATTCTATACGAACAATAAACTTTTAACTCCAATTCTCTGATAGACTAACTACGAGGATTCAACCCCGCACGTTGAGAAATTTAATTTTTTTAAAATTTAATTTCGTCAGCGACCCAAGTCGCGTTAGCGAACAATTTTTTATTATCACACAACAATTTTTGCTCGATGTCACCCATATGAAATGTTTCCTCACTGCTCTGTTCACTAATTGATGCAGGTGGGTAAAGAGTGTTGTTACGTCCTGACCCTCGATTTTTCTCATCTCAGCCAAGAAAAGCGCGGCTTTCCCTTTAACACGTTATTCGAGATAAAATCGGCATTGGTCAGGTTATTGCCCTGTTTTGAGCCTAACCTTGCGGAAAATTGCTCAGGTTGGGCGGAGAGTGCATAATTTGGTAACAATGGCAAATTGAAATAAGATCTCACGAACAAAACTCTTTAAATTTCGCGAGATACATCGAAAAAGATTAATAAATTGTAATTCGGCAAAATCGGACAAATAAACTCGTAATATAAAAGGACAAAAATATTATGATCACATTAAATAAATTCTGATAAAAACGGGACTAAACTTTCACTGACGCGGGAGAAAATAAACTACAGGGCCATCCTCAAGATAAGCCTCCTGGGGTTTATCCGCGCAAACTACAAGGACAAACGAAATTATCGCAAGTATTCAAATGACCGCTACTACAACGATAGCTATTTTTAGCTGAAAAAGGTCCATGGTCATTGGACAGGACAGCTCACGCAAATAAACAACACAGAGTCTACTCAACCACGACTCGATTGAATTTAATCACTCAAAGAAATTCGAACTTACTTGAAAATAAATTTAACCCCGGATAAAACAGAAATTATATCGGAAATAGAGATTGAATTATGAACACACAAAACACTATTGATTTATCATTTCCGGAACAAAACGTGAATGACTCGAATGAATTTAACTCGCACATTTCACTGAATTTACAAACATGAGCACTTCCTAGGAGAAAATAAATTCACACGAAAAAATAATCCTACAATCGATTGAAACACGAACAGGTTTTTCGGAATGATTTACTCGGAACATTGAAATAATTCAATTGCACGAACAAAAATAAAAATAATTTTAAAGGACGTTAAATAAATCGGACAAAGAATTGAATTTAAACATGAGGAAGATAAAATTGGCAAAATAATTTTGATCAGACACTTTTCACAAAACTGAAATTAAATTGACATAACCTTTTCGCAGAACTGAATTTAACACAAAAATCTGAACTTCTATAAAACTGAATTTAACACAAAAATCTGAATCTCCATAAAACTGAATTTAACACCAAAAATTTAAATTTCCATAAACTGAATTTAACACAAAAAATCTGAATCTGAAACGCCAAAAAAAACGCGAAAAGGGAAAACAACGACGAAAATATTTCATAGAGCTTCAACGGTGAGTAACCCGGTAGTTTCGGTTACGGGCCTCGAGCCGTCATGGGGTGTCGACCGGGGTCGGAGACACCGCGCATCACGAACGTATATAAATGTGTACATGCGAGAGAACATTTTGAAACACTTACTACTTGACAATTTCTGAAACTGGTACAGAGGTAAATTGATAGTAACGACGGATGAAGACAGTGGTACTCGTGAGCTGATATGAGTCCAATTGACAACAAGAAGCGAAGACGATGATAGCCGAATGAATGCAATTTCAATAATTTGACGTAGGTGGTGATGATAACCCGCAACGAAGGTAAACGAAAAACGTGAAACGCGCCGAAAAAGAAAAAGTTACAATACCGGAGATTTTTACTGATTTGATAATTTTTATTCGGATAAAAAAAACAAAAAGAAAATCAAAACTATGGTTTTAGCACTTTACGAACAGGTATCCGGAGACAATAGGAATTTTCCTTAAATGAAAATGAATAAAAATTTTGACCCGTCGAACAGCGATTTTGCTCTTGAAATTCTCTCCCGATTCTAACGTACTGCGGGCTCATTACCCGGTCTTATATAGGGTCTTCTAGGATGGCTTAGTTTCGGCGGTGGGGAGGTACGCCCTTAGACGCCTTAGACGCTCCAGGCTCCTCTGCCTCCTCCACCTCGCATCCCCGATGATCCCCTGGAATCTATATAATTGAAAATTTATACTTATGATTAACACGAATTTATCCTTATAATAGAATATTCACTCCTGCATTCCTTTATAATAATTATTCCATTATTACCTAATAATCAGAAAACGAATTTCTCGTACATACGCCGTCTTTCATGAAGACGCTCACTCTGTCTCTCTCATACTTACATATTTCGTATCTACTTTCTCACTCACTCCATGCCTTGTTTTCGAAGTTCCACACAGCGGAGGAGACAACCCCTCCTCTACATTCTGGTCACTCTCTCCTTCTCATCCCTCCATACTTGGGTTTGACTTATCCTATCGGCCACGAGCTGACCGGTCATAGGCTCTCGATGTCAAACACACACACACATACAAGTACATTCCCCACGCATTTCCATTCGTCTTTTCCCATTCGTACTCTCGTTCGGTGACAACTGCTCCTCTGTTTCTCTGTATCTTTCTCGCTCTGGATTTCGTTCGATCTTTCCTCTCATTCTATTCATTCCTATTTCTTTTTAATCATTTACCATGCGGAGGTTCGGATGCAATGGTGTATGTCATGCTATTTCTTTCGGATTGGAATTAATTTTTCCCAAATAATTATATGAAAGTAAATTATTTTAGCATATCCAAACTATTCAAATTCTCATAATTATTAACCAATTATTCAGATTCTACATTTGTTACAACAATTGAAATTTTCATTTATATACTCCGGACCTTGTGCAATTTTATGATTCCGGCTTTATCATTTCTCTTACTTCTCATTACAGGAAAGATCTATCTCATGCTCACCCAACTATCACACAAACATTTGCTCATCAATCGCACAATTGTTATAGGAAAAAGGATTCGTTCACAATCTTCATTTCCACATAAACCTTTATCCATGCACTACGAAATCTCCTGAAATCGTTGAATTTGGTCATTTTTAATTGAAAAAAAAAAACGTTAATTAAATAATGCGCTTGCTACGCTTTTGGGGTCTTTGTTGGATTCGATGCCGAATTTTGGTGTCCCCCCTCCTTCGTAGGCGAGAGCTTGGATTCGTATGTCGATGGGACAAACGCCTTCTGAACCTCAGGACGCTGTTGGAGACGATTACTTCTCACGTTGCGGGTGACGCGTACCCAGCCCTCGAGACAACGCGTTGCTTGATTTCTTTCTTCCTTCGACTATGAACTCGGTGTATTTTTGAGTTACATAAACATTCAGTTCTCTGAATCGGAGACGATATACACATCCGGCCGATAGCGGACCGGGCATGTTCTTAAAAGTTTATTTAATTTTTTTCGTTGATGGTTGGGTGGTCCTCTGAAGTCTTTCTTCCATCGAAATCCCTTGTCTCGGCCATTGGTAATTTACTGGCCACGTGCAGCACTCTATACAGGCCATCCATTGATTTCCTCAAGACGTTGTTTCCAAAAAAAAATCGTAGCAAGGCTCGAACCCCTCATAAATTTAGGGAGAAAAAACGAGACGACAAGGAACAAAAAATGCAAAGAAGAAAATTCTTTTCTCTGACCAATTTCTTTTCATGGAGATCTCGACTCGGTTAAAAAAAAAAATAAAATCTAATATTAAAATGCAATAACCTATAATCTACCGCCACCTGCCCAATACTGATGACCTGACCCAGGTACCCATGCTCATACTTGATTTTACTTCATTATAGTCATTTGCTTGCGTACTTTCGGGATCTTAATTTGTAAAATCTTTCACTCGAGGAAAAAGGAAAGAAAAGGATTACCAGGTCCCTTAGATTTAGGATGCATTCCTTCTCTCTCTATTCATACCTATTTCTTTCTCTCTTTTGCGCACAACGAGTAAGACTCCACAGGGTGTTTATGACCGTACAGTTTTTGTGTCGCGCCCTATGTCGACGTCGCGTACGCGTTGCCTTTCGACGTGCACAAAGGCCCCCACCATCTCGAGTAATCCGATGCTCTTAACCAAAATTTTCTTCAGCATCGACGGATGTTTTTCGTCACGCCCGACGATGGACATTTTGTTATGAGAAGTGACAATATCGGCTCCGCCATGGCGCTGCCTCTCAATAATTTATGATCACTCGAGACCATGTCTTGTGCTGACGGCTAAATTCGATGTTTCCTGATGGTTAAGAGAGAAGAAAAAGTTTCCGCTCGGGTGACCGGGCCCCTTTCCTCATATTTAATTTTCATTCAAAAATTGCTCGATAAAAGCAATCTCAAATCGATGAAAAAGTCCCGAAAGTCGCGGGACGTAACACCTCCCCCATTAAACGAGCGCCGCTTCGAAGAACGGCGATCAACCTCGGTAGAGGCCTTCGCAACTACCCCTGGGTCAGCTCATCACGGACCCTTGTGGACTGAAAAAAAAAAAAACAAAAGAAAACGAACAAAAAAACTACCCAAATGATACGATAACCTAAATACAAAGATGACTATCGTCGTACGTGCCTTTCTTTGTCAGACGTTGATATACTGATGACGATTCTATTGCAAATGCTCTATGTTCCCGGTAGATTCTGAATTTCCCGATTGGCTACTGATTATGTGGCAACTTCTAACTGTGTTTGTTGGTTGCGGCATTCATCTCCTCATTCGTTCTATAATTTTCCTCATAGCAATCATCAATGGTTGAATTTAGATTTCCAGAATATAACCATACGAATTCTGAGGAAATACTACAATTCGAGAACATGGTCACAAGGAATTTAAGCAACAGATGTATCGTTAAAAATAAAATTTCGGAGTGTAATCAGGGTTATAAGAATTGAAAACAGAATCAAATTTAAATCATTGGCTTCTATACCTAAGAAAATGATTGATAGATCAAAACATTGAAATTACATTTGAGGATTTAATAATTAAAAAAAATTAAACTTATATTATAAGAAAATAAGAGACAATGGATATAATAAACTAAAAGATAAGCTTCAAAATTACTTTTGTGGATAAGAAAATATTGTAATTAAATCTATGAATATAAGAAAATATTGAAATTAAATCTATGAATATAGGAAAATATTGAAATTAAATCTATGAATATAGGAAAATATTGAAATTAAATCTATGAATACAAGAGAATAAAATAATAAAATGAGAAAATTTTTGAATTTGAATCCCGAGATATAATTGTTGGGAAATTTAACGAAATAAAGTTTCACTAAGGGATATAAAAAAAAAATTTTCTTTTAATCGTCGTAACCGACGTTTAAGCTGCCCTCGCCGGAGGAGGATTACGTTCCTCTTCCCTCTCATAATAAATCATGACCGGATTCTGCCCTCTTGGAAGCACAACATCTCCTCGTAGTTCATATTGCCATTCTCCAAGTTCAATGCGCCCCGGCGCGGCGTCTCTAACGGCCTGGGGGCCTATTCTCGACGCAATGAGAATGGGATCCGTGAACGAATGTGGCTCCGTTCACGAATGTTTTTTGTGGAGGGAAAGAGTTCGTTTACGAATTTAAGATCCTCATGGAGATTGACTTTGTTGACGGATGTCATTTTTCATTCCCACGTGAGAACATTCGTATGAGGAGTCTCAGTTGCGAATTTCACATCTTGTCATCCTTTTCACGCGTAAAATAACGCAACCTTCAATATTTTATCAAATTCTGAGAAATTAATGAACATGAACAACGTAATAATAACGCAACGTAAAGGATACAGCGTAATAATAACGCAACATTTGAATTATTTGCACTCATGTTCATTAGTTTCTCAGAATTTGATAAAATATTCAAAGTTGCGTTATTTTACGCGTGAAAAGGATGACAGCATGTAAAATTCGCAACATGTAAAATTCGCGACGAATGTTGTCACGTGGGAATGAAAAATGATATCCGTCAACAAAGTCAATCTCCATGGGGATCTTAAATTCGTAAACGAGCTCTTTCCCTCCACAAAAAACATTCGTGAACGGAGCCACATTCGTTCACGGATCCCATTCTCATTGCGTCGAGAATAGGCCCCCTGTACCCATGAACCGATCACGAGCTGTCCCAACAGCCGCTATTCTGGGGGCACCCATAACCCATGCGGTCCCCGCCAATACTCAATCTCGTCCTCGAGGCCTGCTGGTGCCCCCACTGGCCATTCCTGATTAACTTCGATCCTCAGTGTGATGACGTCCGCTCCGTAGGGTAGCATGATGTTTTATTCTTTGTAACATTATCGGGAGTGAGAAAGAAAGATTAATCAATTATGGCCCTCTTGGAATTTCCATGTTGTTGCTATAAGGGTGGAATGGCTATCAAGCGATAGAGTTTCACACACGTGCGATGGAAAAGAAATAAATGTTCGGGCCTTGTCGAAAACCAGAATGAATAAAACCTAATAATAATTGAACTAGTTACGGGGAAGAGTGGGATATAACAGAAGTCTGGTATTCTGGTGATTCTCCCCGTCAACCGCGGCTATTGGGGTGGAAGCTTCCTTACGCATTTCCACCACCACAGCCCCCTCGTCTTCGGGCCTTGCGTCAACATTGTCCACTTCCCGATCCTCCCTGTTCTCAATCGGATTCCCTCCACCTCCCCCATTAGGTCCGTTATGACCTCTTTTAAGGTGCAACAAAAGGTTAGTTACCGAATCCCAAACCGCACCAATGAGAAATATTGACCGACCATAAACCGTGTGAAGCGCGTATCCGTGTATTAAAGTGTCTATGATTAATTTTATCCCACGTACAAGCATAAAAATCCCTATCAAACCCGCACTAACATGTCCAAAGGTCACAAACTTCTCCCATGTTTTATTCCATGCTGATTCTACGAGCCTGGTGAAGTCGGGCCCATCCAGAAGATTGGTGATGGATCCCCCCTGGGATACGGTCGGTTTTCCCATCATCCCTCTTGCAATTTTGTTCAGCACGCCGGGTCTTTCCGCAGGGAACATGACATGTTCCCTTAGTTGTTCTAGATCGGCTGAAGTATATATTCCGCTGGTGGCCAAAGATTTGGTGTCCTTATATCTCCAAGTAGGTTTCGTCATTGGCTTCATGGTTTCCGGAGGGTACACGTGTACCGGACCCGGCGACAAACCGTACCATTCTCCTTCAATGAAGTACATTGGCGGCACGAGCTTGTTACAGGTGACCTGTATCCCCGTGCTCATGAGTACGTGTGTTCTTGGTGCCATGAAATATGTCTGGTTACCCTCAGTCACTGGCAACTGAGTATAACACTCCTCCATGTGTTGAATCCGGACTTCCATTGGTATGCACTTAACGATGTGTACGACTTTTCCTGATATAACAGCCATATAGCCCGGCCCTTGCATCAAATGGTATGCGAATTCATCGGGTGCCTGGGTGGCTATGGCCAAACGATTTTTCAGCATTTCCCTTTCCAGGGAACATCTCTCGACTAAGACGTCATAATAGAGTTGTTGTATCTGAGTGCGTATATGCCGCTCAACGTACACGAATTTGGAATTGATATACGCGAAAATGTCCATATTATCCACCTCGACCCTTCTCCCTTTTACAAATCCCTGCCCATCGCGAACTTCATGAATGAGCAGACGAGGGTGCTCCGTCCGAATTAATGTTTGGCCGCAAACAGTTACACTCGAGGTTGCGGTTAGCGCAAACGTGACGTCGGAAGCGGTCAGAGAATACATTATTTACCATCGAAATTAGTCGCGCGTTCGGCCATACCTGCGTAAAGTATGCTATATTTCCCTTCTCCGCAAAGGTCTCTCGGCACGGGTTCCCAAAAGGTCGGTCCCCCCTCAGCATCCATGCAATATCCTTTGCTGAGATCACATTTCGTACCCGAGTTCAAATATACTTTATTGTTTTTAACCCCCACCCTTGTTCGATAGTCGCGCAACGTGATTTTAACGTCTGCTTGCACGACAACTTCTACCCAGCTTCCATAGGGGTCTGAGTACGTAGTTCCTGCGCAACTACCATCCACCACCCACTACTCCCGCTAGGGTTAAAGGATAGCTTCCACTTCGATTTCCCCTTAGTCCCGATATCAAGGCCTTGTCGATTATCACAGACCCGTATTCGTGCATGCGTATACACGATTCCCGTGAAATGGCCGACAAGTAAGAAGCTTTTCCGTTATATACGTCGCTGGTATGCGAGAACATCCCGCACTTTCGTATATCGCGGGAGATTTCTGTTTTACACTGACGAACATTTATCGAACTATAATCGTCTATCTGCAAAAACTGTATGTGCTCAGTGGTAATGTTCAACACTGGTTGTGGTATATCGCACTCATCCACATTTAGAAGGGATAAGGTGGTTATATTGGATGCTGACGATCCACACTCATATCCTACTATTGCCTCGCCGGGCAATGGAATGAAAAGGAATCAACATTCCCCATGCCAACATCATTATCATCACAATCGTCATCCTCATTTAATCTAGATAACAGGCAATAGTAACGATTAAGGAACCCCCCTCCCCTTTTTTTCCCATTTTAAATTATTACTTTATACACTTACTCCATTAAATTTTTATTCATGAACATTTTCAAACTACCCCCTTCAATAAAATGACTTTCAAATGGCGAGAAATATAAAACAACCTTTTTGTTTCAAAAGAAGAATTTACTAGATTACCAATATGCAAATCATTAATTTATGTCTACTTTTACCGATATTTCAAAACACAAAAATATTTCACTGATCCCAACCTTTTTCTTTTCTTTTTCATCAAATTTCCAATCAACCTTAAAACTAACTTTCGAAACACAGAATCATAATAACGTAAAAAGCAACGAATAGGCATGCAGATTTAAAAGCAAGGCAAAGCGGGGTTGGGAAAACCAGTATGGGAACACATGGTGGACTAGGCCAATGACCTGCTTACCGGGGGTACATGGGCTAGACAAGATGTTCTTTAGAGCGTCAGTTTCCAGTCCGGTATTTCCTTGAGCGCCCTAATCATTCTCTTAAAGACATTTAGAAGGGATAAGGTGGTTATGTTGGATGCTGACGATCCACACTTCAAAAAACCGGTATGTATTGTGAGATGGTCGAAGCTGTCCGGTACCTCAGTTGTCACGCTAAAAGTTTGTTGAAGGCTCAAACCAATAACACTGCTGAAGCGTGTAATTCAATAGTTAACAAACTTAATTCTGGAAAGCGTCTTAACCATTGCGCTACAAATTCGTATCAAATGAGAGTCTATGGCGCAGTGGTACAACACAATAGCCAGATGCTCCTTTCCAAGGTACATGCCGGTAGAGGACGACACGTTCCTATGACTGTTGCGAAATTAGAAAGGGAAAGACAGCACCAGGTAATTCGAAATAAGCAGCTTCGGCAACAAGGAGGAGCACGCAGGCGTCGGGGTTGGCATGGAACGGACAGAGATTACGGCCCGTGCTCCAGAAAGCCCGACGTATCTGAAGAGGTTTTCGATGTTCTTGTCGAAAACCACTTTCATAGATTGAAAGAGTTTCAAAATAATCGAATAACTATTCAGCAAGATACCGTTTCTCAGGGTGAAAGCGAATTATGGCACAATTTACGGACAATTATTCTCACTGCTTCGAAATTTGGAACAATATGCCGAATGCTGAAAACTACTTCTTGTGCTGGTATAGTTTCGAGTATTCGGTATCCAAAAATGTTAGATTCAGCGGCCATTCATTTTGGTATAGATAATGAAAAAACTGCAATAAACGCCTTAGAGAAAAGAATCAAGAAGAAAATTATGCCTTGTGGGCTCTTTATTGATTCGAAGATTCCGTATTTGGGTGCATCGCCAGACGGTCTTATCGATAATGATGGTATCGTTGAAATCAAATGTCCCCTTTCAGCAAAGGACGAAGCTCCGGAAATTGCCCTTCAACGGAACCCACGCCTTAGGGGCATATTTGATAAGAAAAATCCGGATAGCATGAAAAAGACGCATCCCTATTATTACCAAGTGCAAGGTCAACTGCACATAACCGAGCGAAAATATTGTATATTTGCGCTATGGACTTCCGTCGACATAAAGTACGTGACGGTATTAAAAGACGACGAATTTTGGCATTTGAATATGGAACCGCTACTAACACGTTTCTACATGAAGTGCCTACTTCCAGAAATCGTTGACGTCGGCGAATCCGAAGTATGCCAATTCGAGAGGCAGAACATATTCTTCAAGCCCGCGAAATGGCTGCTTCGCGGAAACGCACTCCTCATGAAAAATGTCACCTTCAAATGGAGATGCAAAGCTTGCCCAAAAGACAACGCAAAATGATGAACGGAGCTTCTATGGCAACCGAAGATGCACCCCAACAAGAACTTGAACCGAAGGTTATAAATTCGTCGGAAAACGTTCATCGCAATGCTGCTTGGGTTGCAATAGAATACGAAAACGAGGCGAATATTGGACAGGAGGAAATAGAGGCTGCTGAAATAGCTCGTCGAGAAGTTTCTCTGGACGATGTCATGGCGAATATATCAATGACGACCACTCTCTTGACCGATTCGAGTATCGATTTTTTTTTGCAAATAGTCAGAGAATACGGTCATTTTGATTTTTATCCTGCCAGTTACACGGGATATTATAGATTCATTCGGCCATGCCAATCGCTGCGTGACGTACAAATAGTCGGTGGCAACGAATCCAGGCATTGGTGTTGCATTTTCTACGATGGATCACACGTGCTCGTTTACGATAGCTTGTGCCCAAGCGAATATATTGTTATGCATGAAGAAGTGAAAAGGTACATTCAAAGGAGATTCCCATCAGTAATCATGGATAACATTGTCCTTCAACCAGTGTCTAGGCAACCGGATGGATTTAGTTGTGGCGTTTATGCAGCTGCGTTTGTTACAACGATAGCTTTAGGAGGTGACCCTGCAAATGTAAATTATTCTCGAGATGTTATAGCGATGAGGGCTCATATGAAAAAAATTATTCTCCGTAAAAGATTATCAGCCTTTCCGACAGAAGCGTAATTATTAGACTAAAACTTATTTCGTGTGTACATACATACGAATCAAACAAATCATGTTATCATGCCACCGTTCGATCATGTTTTATAATCGTTGGTGATTAATACTGAGCATGGCTGACAACTGTTGAAGGTACGCATGTTTCAAAACTCATTGGGGTATTCGAGATCCAGATTCTCAGTGGCTATTTCAATAAAGGTAGCACTTGGCCTGTAATGACTGGTTTATGCGTCCCTTGTAAAAAAACAAAATCATGCCCATTGCATGTATAACACGAAAGAAGGGCAACGAAACGGTGTGAACTTTCTTTTTTAGAATGCACTGCCATCATTTAAAGGCACAGTAGTACATTTCTATAGGCGTATAAAATGTTTGAAAAAATGCTAGTATCGATTGCCTAATTATATTACAAATATTCGCACATCTCAGGGTAATTGGAATCAAAGAAACGTGCTTATACAATAGTATAAGTGGGTAAGTGAGGGTGGGCGTTTCTTCGAAATCCAACCAAATAAATTCACGGTTTTTGGGATGTAACACTTTGATCCAAAGTACGTACAGTATGCTCTCCAAGAGAGGGGGAGAGAGAGAAAGAGTAATTTTCGCCGAGATTGCATGTTCTCGGTGATAGCAAACACGCCTGATCGACGATGCACTTTTAGCATCGTTCGACGAGTCCGACGATTTATTTCGACGATGTTTGATCGAGAATCTAGTATTCTCGGCCCGAAACTCGTCGATTTGATTACGTCAGGTCTTGTCGAATTTTGGATCGCGTACGTACAGTACACTCTCCAAGAGAGCGGGAGAGACAGAAAGAGTAATTTTCGCCGAGATTGCATGTTCTCGGTGATAGCAAACACGCCTGATCGACGATGTACTTTTAGCATCGTTCGACGAGTCCGACGATTTATTTCGACGATGTTTGATCGAGAATCTAGTATTCTCGGCCCGAAACTCGTCGATTTGATTACGTCAGGTCTTGTCGAATTTTGGATCGCGTACGTACAGTACTCTCTCCAAGAGAGCGGGAGAGAGAGAAAGAGTCATTTTCACCGAGATTGCATGTTCTCGGTGATGACAAACACGCTTGATTGAAATATTCGCGCGTGCGAATATTTCGCTTTATGACAGAGGAAAGTTTGTTTTTCTGTAAAATAAAAACCAAAAATTAAGCTTTTCATGCTTCAGGGCGTTGTACGCGTGATTGTGTTTTAATTAGGGGAATGTAGTTTTGATGGACGTGTGCTTGTGTGTTTGTACGTGGGACCCGTAGGAGGTAAACAAAAGATAATCGAATATACGTATATTTTTCTCGTTTTTTTTCAGATACATTCATTTTTTTTTATACTATTGTTGAAAGGAATGGGGAAGGAATGGCTATTGCCGGATTGAAAAAAAATTTTCGTCCGTCATAAGCCATAAAAAATCAAGAGATACCACAATAAACATTTTTTTCTTTATGATTTGCATGAAATATCATTTTTTTTATTACATTTAGAGAAGAAAAAATAAGCAAAAGAAATTCAAAATTTTGTACGTAATAAAATACGAATTCACATTTTTTTTATAGTTAATTAGATATAGTGATTTAGATGTAGTGATTTACATAGTGAGCCCTCTGACCGGTTCGGTTTCACCCATACGTTTATTTGTATGGGTGAAACCAGTACTGCGGCATACTGTGCGACATACCCTGCGTACCCAGCGAACCCTGCGACATACCCAGCGTACTCTGCGACATACCCAGCGTACCCTGCGACATACCCAGCGTACCCTGCGATATACCCAGCGTACCCAGCGTACCCTGCGACACACCCAACGTACCCTGCGGCATGCCCTGCAGCGTACCCTGCGGCGTACCCTGCGGCGTGCTCATTATAATATTTGACATCGGCAAGGACAATGGCACGGCATAGCTTGACTGTGGGGTCGTCGAGATTGGCCATTGTACCGCCATTGGTGCATACGTCGATGTCGCCGGTGTATTGGCCAATTGCCGTATCGCGGCTGCGACGACTTCCTCGACGTTCTGAAAAAAGTCCGTTAATAATAGCGGGAATCGACATTGGTTATATACCAAATACATTATAATAAAAACATTTTCATGAACTTACATTGTTCTTTTGCAGGTCTGATGTGCTCTGTTTGTTCCAGAGTTGTTGCTGTTTCTGTTGTAGTGGTTCGTCCCATCCGTGTGCTCGTAGTCTACGTCCTCGTCCTCGTCCTCGTCCTCCCCCTCGTCCTCGTCCTCGTCCTCGTCCTCCTTGGTTTTGTCTTAGTTGGTCTCCGTATTGTTGTTGTCCCGTTTGATGTCCCGTTTGTTGTTCCGTTATTTGTCCCGTTATTTTTCCCGTTATTTGTCCCGTTTGTTGTGCCGTTACTTGTCCCGTTTGTTGTCCCGTATGCTCTCCCGTTACTTGTCCCGTTTGTTGTCCCGTATGCTCTCCCGTTATTTGTCCCGTTTGCTGTCCCGTTGTTTTTCCCGTTTGTTGGCCCGTTATTTCTCTCGTCTGTTGTCCCGTTTGCTGTTCCGTTATTTTTCCCGTTATTTGTCCCGTTTGTTGTGCCGTTACTTGTCCCGTTTGTTGTCCCGTGTGCTCTCCCGTTATTTCTCCCGTTTGCTGTCCCGTTGTTTTTCCCGTTTGTTGACCCGTTATTTCTCCCGTTTGTTGTGCCATGTGCTCTCCCGTTATTTGTCCCGTTTGTTGTGCCGTTAGTTGTCCCGTTTGTTCTTCAGTTTGTTTTCCTGTTTGTTGTCCTGTTTTTTGTCCCGTTTGTTGTTCCTTCAAAGATTTTATTTGTTCTGTCAAATATTTATTTTGTGACCAAGCGTGGGCCAGGGCTCCTTGCTGCTGGGCGACGATCGATTTGAGATATGTGATCTCGTGCTGCAGTTTTTCAACGATTGGCAATTGGCCCTGGTCCACCGCTGGCTGTGCCTGCTTCTGTTGCTGTTGTTGATATTCCTGTTGCTGTTGTTGATATTGTTGTTCTTCTTGGCGTTTCTCTGCCTGTAGTTGCTGTTGTGTTTGACTTTGGTTTTCTTGTTGATTTTTTGTTTGTCTAACCTGTTTTTCATTTTTTTTTTTCCCCTCGCGTCTCTCCGATTCTTTCTCGTGTCGACTTCCGTCCACTCTGATGATTTCTCCTACAAACATAACAAATTTCCCATGGATATTTTTGCAGCTAAAGAAATAGTATATGGGGCATTCCATACGAAACCGACTGACCCGTGAACTCGATTATTTTTGAAATTGTTCAAAATTTTCGACTTTTTTTGTACCTACTGAAAGCAGTTTTTCGGTTTTTCGTTTATTTTCGCCTCATAATTTCGCATACTTTCTTTCTCAATGCTCATAGCTTTTTCTGAAAAAGAGGTATCAAAATACAAATCGCAATTTATTTACATACTTTTTTTTTCAGTTTGAAACCCACAAATTTTTTTTTCCAAAACTTGAATCAGGTTTATCTAACTGTTTGAATGGTAAGAATTATTTGAACAATAGACCAAAAAATACAAGTTACAAACATCAGAAGCTACGAATTTTTCAATACCAGTAACAATGTCTCTTGAAAAGTGGTGAATTTAAAAAAAAAAAAACAAAATGGTCCAAGTTTTGAAACAAAAAAATTTGGAGTTTCAAAGCGAAAAAAAATGTGAAAATGAATTTCGATTTCTTTTCGTATTTTCTTTATGGAACTGTAATTCCAAACAAAAAAAGAACCCAGTATTTTATTTTGATATCTCTGTTTTTGAAAAAGCTATGGCTATTTACAAAATTTTGAAAAACTTATTGTCTTTGGACGGAATGGGACACTAATATAAAAAAATCTAATACCTGACAAAAAGAAATCCGAAGAAACTCCGAAAGACTGCTTTCAGAAGGTACAAAAAAATAGAAATGTTCGACAAAATAAAAAATGGTCGGAGTTACGGATTGGTATGTGTCGTATAGAATGCCCCATATGCAAAATGTGCAAAAACTAATTTTACAAAACTTACCATCATCAATACGCTGTATTTGGCTGTACAAAGTAAAAATTATTATTAAATAGATCATTTTAAAAACGCATCAATAGCATAGAGTGGGAACGGGCGACAACAAATAGAGATAGAGACAGGCACAAAACATGCATGACAAACAGAAAAAAAACCCTCAGCCGCCATGACATGTTTTTTTATATTTTGTAATTGTTATGCACTTCGCGTTTAATTGTTTCTTTTTTTATTTTGAAAGAAATTCCATCGCTGGAAAAAAATGTATGGGACATTCCAAGCAAATTAACCGAAGGCATTCCTGACCAATTTACATACATACACAATTAAATACATCATGTACATACACAGACGGGAGAGATTATGAATAACAGCTCAACAGTTCGAGAGGGAAAATAATTTCTATTCTAATCCGTGGCTACAACGAAAGCGGTATAGTCCAGTCGGAATAAACATGAGTTCTATTCAACCGACCCACCCAATCGCCGATTTCTTTGTAAGTAGTTTGGACCCCAAAGAATGTACTGTGAAAAATGTCAAATCGTAGGAGTTGTTTTTTGGCCGCAAAAATTGTTTAAAAAACGAAAAGTCACTATTTTGATGTTATTATTTTTGGAATGAGATTTATCGAAAAATGTTTCCTACAAAAAATGTGCGCCGTAATGAAATCTACAAAATAAGTCCTATTAAAAAATCACGTAGAATTATTAGTATGGCGGTAAATCACTGTTAAACAAAAGTTTATTTATTTTTTATTTATTGTATTCACGTAGATTAATTATGAGTTACTGTTCTGAAACTCATCCATCACCTAAAAAAAACTGTCCTGAAGAGATATCAGCAAGTTTTATCCAGCTATGTTATATAGTTTAGCAATAATAACTGATTTTCGTAAATCCGGCGTTTCTATATAGAAAGTGTTTCACAAGGCCCACAAGGTGCAAAAAAAGTAGGGTGGTTATTTTCAATATGTGCATTCAGGATTTAACTCAAAAGAATGGTTTTTTTCTTTTTTAACCATGTTTTTCGAGGATATAAAAGTTTAGCTTATAGACAAATAGAAGTTACTCCTTAAATATTTGAGTTACGTAAAAGATTCTTCAAGATGTAATGGAGATACGGAAATACCGCGCGAAAGGAGTCGCGGGGCGAGACGCAGGCCCCCACCACGCCGCTCAACTGCGCCGACGCTGCCATCCGCTATTCCGTGCGCGAGCGACCGAATGCAATCATGATCTGCCATGAGATTAATGCTCAGAACGGTTTGTATGATATCGAATGTTATGCCTAACACTATTACGAATGCTCACGAGCTTGAATTTCCTGAAAATGTTGATTTTAACGGTAATAAATTAAACGAACGTAAAAATGATTGTATCTCGGCTTGTAATAAAGATATTGCTGAGATATCGCTAAGACCTATGAGAATCTTGAAGAATATTTCACGTAACTCAAATATTTAAGGAGTAACTTCTATTTGTTTAAAAGCTAAAATTTTATATCCTCGAGAAACATGGTTAAAAAAGAAAAAAAACCATTCTTTTGAGTTAAATCCTGAATGTACATATTGAAAATAACCACCCTAATTTTTTTGCACCTTCTGGGCCTTGTGGAATAGTTTCTATATCGAAACGCCGGATAATGACGATGAAAGAATTGTACGAGAGGCTAAACGAAGAAAAAAGAGTATGAGAATGAAATATTAGTGGGGAAAAAGTTGATTCAATGCTTAGTTGCACTAGTAAAAGCGGTAAGGGTCGTTTGCACACCTTTGCGTACCGAGTGTCGAAAATAAGTAAGTACATAAAAGTACGTATTAGCGAGACTGGAAGTGACAGAGATAGGCAGACGAGTGAGAGGAAACGAAAGAGACAGACACAGATCGAAAGAACGAATGAAATCAGCAAGACAGAGAAATTGAAAATAATAGTATATTATTCACTTCAGGGCAGAAATTTTTTTTTAACGAATGCGAGGTTGTATGCTGCTGGAGCAGGGCAATAAACCACAGTTTATTTCCCTTAGGACTATGAAGGAAATTATTAAATATTGTATACTTACATTGCGATTTTAATGGCACCTGTGCGTGAATACGATATTTTGCACACCTCAACTGCCTGAGAGAACGATTAGTACTGAAGTTGTGAACTTGGAACTTTGAATATGTCCGCCGTCTAGCGGCCATATTCTATAGCGGCCACTGTTCATCGTACGATTCGTGCTCAATGCAGTACCGCGAAGTCATTAGAGGCCCCTACTCCCCCACACGCTACTTGGCACTCACGGCGCTCACGAAGTCTTGATGACGCTACTAACATAACCTCAGAAAATTGTCATGACGCACGACACGCAGATGATAACCATGATAGCTATCAACTCGAGAGAAAAAAATGTATTTCCTACTGCGAAGGTACTTTGTAAGAATTTGTTTTAGTAATCATTAATAAAAAAAAAAATTACGGACGAATTCAAATTTACTCCTGCTATCCTCACCTTTTAAATGTAGGATTAAATATAGGCCTCCCAACATCAACATTCAATTTAAAAAGTAGTTTTAGGGTACACATTGAAATATATTCATTTTCACGAAAATTTCGGAATTCGTTGGAAAAAACTACGTGAAATTGGGAAAATAAAATTTACGACAATTTATAAGGAAGATATTGAAATCCGCGCGGGGTTGGAGAATATTGATTTTTATGGGCATTTTAGAATTCGTGTGAAAAACTACGTGAAATTAAAGGAAAAAAAAAATTCGCGAAAATGTTGATTGCAACAGTAATAAATAAACAAACGTAAAGATGATTGTATTTCGGCTTGTAATAAATATATTGAGGCTTTTTTTTAATTACACGTCTCGCTAAGAGGTATGAGAATCTTGAAAAATATTTTAAAAGACCCAAATATTAATTGTTTCGATGCAAATCCTGAATGTACGTGTTGAAAATAAGCACCCTAATTTTTTTCCACCGTGTGGGCCTTGTGGAACATATCGAAACGCCGGATTTACGAAAATTGGTTATTATTGCTAAGATATATAACACAGTCCGACTTGCAGGTAATAAACCCGGCAATAAGAAACCTTCCCCAGTTTCTCGCTCAGGCACTTTCCCCACTACGACACGAGCTCCGAGCTCGATCGCATGCGGGAAAGAGTGAGAGAGACAGACAGAGGCAGTGAGCGTGCAGCCGCGCTCCCGGTGTGGGTATCCGAATTGTAGGAAAACTGTATAGTGCAGTCAAATGTATCGAAAGTGAGAAATTTTTTCCGTACAATTTGCATTTTTGACTGAAGCTAGATGGTTGGATACTAAAAGTAACCCCAATGAAATTTTGTTCCTCAACCCGCCCTTACCCCCCGAAATAGGGGTTGAAAACTTAAAAACTTTTTTTTGTTTTACTCGGAAAAAAGGAAATGAAATAACTCACCTTGTAAATGTCTTCGGCGCCCAAAATAACCACGATCCTATTTGTCAAAACTTCTACCGATTTCAATGTCCTCATGCACTCTCGCTGTGCAGAGCCGTGCATGATACGAATAAATTAATCAATTGATTAATTAATAATTTAATTAATTTATCGATTGATCGATCAATTGGTTGATCAATAAATTAATCGATCGATAAAATAATTCATCGAATCGTAATTAATTGCGATTGACGAAGAAATATTTTAATCTTCGAATGATCTTGTGTGTCAGTGATGAAAGAAAGAAAAAAAATTATTGATTGAAAAAATCGATGAAAAAAAACTCTCCCGTCCATTTCTCCAGATTGGTGTACCGACGTTGCGTATAGTCAAATGCATGAAAAAGTTATCGCCTATGAGCTGCTTGCCATTGACTATTGGCTGGTATACGATGTCCCTTTTTTGTGATGACTCCATTATCTTGACCGGATGATTGTATTCGTCCTCAAATAATATTTAAAGTTTCGTCATATCTGATCATATATTGTATTATGTTTAATCATATCAGATCGCACACGACAAATTGGCCAGGCGTGACCGTATCTGGTCGTATTGACTTATATACGACCTGATGCTACCAGATCGGATAATATATGAGTGGACATGACAATATACTGTCAGGCCTGACCACTTTTTCGGATACGATCAGATATGATTATCACATATGGTCATGTCTCATTATTTTTTCACGGGAATATAACGAGCTCATTTATTAGTTGGTATAACGCCGTTGTAAATACTTCAGAACTACCTCATTTCTTAAAGCGAGATTGATATATAAAAAATTAAAAAAAAATGCGTCTGTTCAAACTATGAAAACTATGTTCATTGTATTTTTAGTGTAATGTTCATAGGGCGATACCCTTATTGGGGTGGGGCCGCGCATAAGTGGGAATAGGTGTTGAGTGTGTGTGCACGAGGTATACGAGCATTGTAGCATAACGAGATTTTGACATCGTATCCACGAGTGACTCCAATTCCAAGATAGGGGGATAATGTTACAGTATAAAGTATCCCTATGAATCCCTAGGAATTATTCTCCGAGGAATGACCAAAGCTTGGTTTTTCACAGACGCAGATATACGACATAAGACTTACACTCTCTCTCAGTCTCCCTCTGCAAAAGAATATCTTTCGTCTCTTCTGCGTCACGGAATATGGCGATTTTTCGTGACACGACCTTGAAATTTCACTCTCAACGCGTCTAAAGAAGTTTCACTTCAAAATCCACCGGACAAGAGAATGAAGGAATAGAAGAAGAGAGAGAGAGAGAGAGAGAGAGAGAGAGAATGATGCGTGAGCCGTGTGAGTGCGAGTGAGAGCGAGCGAGTCAATGCAGAGAGGGGGTAGGATCGCGTGCTTCGTCATCAGCAGTATAGCAGAGTATACGTGTGTTTGTACGGATAGAATTGTAGCACACATGCGCGCCGTTCTATACGTAGGGGTTGCCCGTGTGAGCCCACAGCTGACACAGCTCTGTGTGTGTGCGCGAGTTCATACTGCGTCGTCGTTCGTCGTGCCTCGTGTCAAATTTTGTGCTGATTCGTGTGCGAATATTTTGTTATCTGTATATTATTGTTGTTTGTTGGTGCTGTTTTGTTTATTTTTTTTTTGTTATTTTTTGTTATTGTTGATAGTTTTTTGCTGGTGATGTTTTATTTCGACTCTCCAAGAGAGAGCGAGGGAGAGAGAGAAAAAAAGTAATATTCGCCGAGGTTGCACGTTCTCGGTGATGACAAACACGCCGAATCGACGATGCTCTTTTAGCACCGTTCGACGAGTGCGATGATTTTTATCGACGATGCACGACCGGGAATCTAGTATTCTCGGCCGAGAACTCGTCGATTCGAATACGTTGGGTCTCATCGATTTTTCGATCGCGTATACGGACAGTTGACTCTCCAAGACAGAGAGAGAGAAAGAGTCATTTTCGCCGAGATTGCACGTTCTCGGTGATGACAAACACGCTGAATGGACGATGCTCTTTTAGCATCGTTCGACGAGTCCGAAGATTCATTTCGAAAGTGCTCAACCGAGAATCTAGTATTCTCAGCCGAGAATTCGTCGATTCGAAAACGTCGGGTCTCATCGAATTTTCGATCGCGTATACAAACAGTAGACTCTCCAAGAGAGAGCGAGAGAGAGAGAGAGAGAGAGAGAGAGAGAGAGAAAAAAGTAATTTTCGCCGAGCTTGCACGTTCTCGGTGATGACAAACACGCTGAATGGACGATGCTCTTTTAGCATCGTTCGACGAGTCCGAAGATTCATTTCGAAAGTGCTCAACCGAGAATCTAGTATTCTCAACCGAGAACTCGTCGATTCGAAAACGTCGGGTCTCATCGAATTTTCGATCGCGTATACAAACAGTAGACTCTCCAAGAGAGAGCGAGAGGGAGAGAGAGAAAAAGTAATGTTCGCCGAGATTGCACGTTCTCGGTGATGACAAACACGCTGAATCGACGATGCTCTTTTAGCATCGTTCGACGAGTCCGAAGATTCATTTCGAAAGTGCTCAACCGAGAATCTAGTATTCTCGGCCGAGAACTCGTCGATTCGAATACGTCGGGTCTCATCGAATTTTCGATCGCGTATACAAACAGTAGACTCTCCAAGAGAGAGCGAGAGGGAGAGAGAGAAAAAGTAATGTTCGCCGAGATTGCACGTTCTCGGTGATGACAAACACGCTGAATCGACGATGCTCTTTTAGCATCGTTCGACGAGTCCGAAGATTCATTTCGAAAGTGCTCAACCGAGAATCTAGTATTCACAGCCGAGAACTCGTCGATTCGAATACGTCGGGTCTCATCGAATTTTCGATCGCGTATACAAATAGTAGACTCTCCAAGAGAGAGCGAGAGGTAGAGAGAGAAAAAGTAATTTTCGCCGAGATTGCACGTTCTCGGTGATGACAAACACGCTGAATCGACGATGCTCTTTTAGCATCGTTCGACGAGTCCGAAGATTCATTTCGAAAGTGCTCAACCGAGAATCTAGTATTCTCGGCCGAGAACTCGTCGATTCGAATACGTCGGGTCTCATCGAATTTTCGATCGCGTATACAAACAGTAGACTCTCCAAGAGAGAGCGAGAGGTAGAGAGAGAAAAAGTAATGTTCGCCGAGATTGCACGTTCTCGGTGATGACAAACACGCTGAATGGACGATGCTCTTTTAGCATCGTTCGACGAGTCAGAAGATTCATTTCGAAAGTGCTCAACCGGGAATCTAGTATTCTCGGCCGAGAACTCGTCGATTCGAATATGTCGGGTCTCATCGATTTTTCGATCGCGTATACAAACAGTAGACTCTCCAAGAGAGAGCGAGAGGTAGAGAGGGAAAAAGTAATTTTCGCCGAGATTGCACGTTCTCGGGCATGACAAACACGCTGAATCGACGATGCTCTTTTAGCATCGTTCGACGAGTCCGAGGATTCATTTCGAAAGTGCTCAACCGAGAATCTAGTATTCACAGCCGAGAACTCGTCGATTCGAATACGTCGGGTCTCATCGAATTTTCGATCGCGTATACAAACAGTAGACTCTCCAAGAGAGAGCGAGAGGGAGAGAGAGAAAAAGTAATTTTCGCCGAGATTGCACGTTCTCGGTGATGACAAACACGCTGAATCGACGATGCTCTTTTAGCATCGTTCGACGAGTCCGAGGATTCATTTCGAAAGTGCTCAACCGAGAATCTAGTATTCACAGCCGAGAACTCGTCGATTCGAATACGTCGGGTCTCATCGAATTTTCGATCGCGTATACAAACAGTAGACTCTCCAAGAGAGAGCGAGAGGTAGAGAGAGAAAAAGTAATTTTCGCCGAGATTGCACGTTCTCGGTGATGACAAACACGCTGAATCGACGATGCTCTTTTAGCATCGTTCGACGAGTCAGAAGATTCATTTCGAAAGTGCTCAACCGGGAATCTAGTATTCTCGGCCGAGAACTCGTCGATTCGAATATGTCGGGTCTCATCGATTTTTCGATCGCGTATACGGACAGTTGACTCTCCAAGAGAGAGAGAGAAAGAGAGAGAAAAAAGTAATTTTCGCAGAGATTGCACGTTCTCGGTGACGCGTCTGAATAAATTTGTGTAGAGGCACAAATATTTCCACGCACGCATGCATGCTTAGGCGTCACGTACGCTCGAAGCTGGTTCTATTGTGGAGCCATCTAGCGGTGGCTCGGTCCGCTTAGGCAGTAACGCCGTAACTGTAATCGACTCTCCAATAGAAAGAGCTAGAGAGAGAAAGAGAGAGAAAAAATAATTTTGGCCGAGATTGCATGTTTTCGGTAAAAATATAAACGCTCAATTGACGGAACTCTTTTGCCGTCAATCGACGAGCGAGGCAGTTTGTTTAGATAGGACTAGATCGAGAATTATCGATTCGCGAGCGAGAACTCATCAGTCCGAATGTATTCGCGCTCGTTGAGTTGCTGATCGCGTACGTAGTACAGTAAACTCGCCATAAGCGAGAGTGCTTTGCCACCGAAATTGCACGTTTTCGGTGATGATAAACACGCTCGATCGACGATGCTCTTTTAGCATCATTCGACGAGTCCGACAATTTATTTCGACGAGACTCGATCGAGAATCTAGTATTCTCCGCCAGATCTCGTCTATTTGAATATGTCAGGGCTCGTCGAATTTTTGCTCGGGTACGTACAATCGACTCTCCAAGAGAGAGCGAGACATAGGGAGAGAGAGAGAGAGAGAAGAGAGAGAGACATTTTTGCCGAAATTGTCTCATCGATGATAAATACGCTCGATCGACGGCGCTCTTCTAGCATCGTTAGACGAGTCAGACGATTCATTTCGACGAGATTTGCTGGAGAATCTAATATTCTCGGCCGAGAACTCGCCTATTGCAATATGTCATGGCTCGTCGCATTTTCGATCGCGTACCTGCAATCGACTCTCCTAGATAGAGAGAGAGAGAGGGAGAGAGAGAGAGAGAGAGAGAGAGAGAGAGAGAGAGTCATTTTAGCCGAGATTCATTTTTCTCGGTAAAGATACACACTCTCCACCGACGATGCTCTCTTACCGTGAGCTCGACGATTCATTTAAACGAGAATCGATCGAGAATCTAGTATCCTCGCCGGAAAACTCTTCGAGCTGACTATGAATATGTCGGGGCTTGTCGAATTTTCGTTGACCTACCCACAGTCGATTCTCCAAGAGAGAGCGAGCGAGCGAGCGAGAGAGATAGAGAGAGAGAAAGAGTCGATGTATTGTTAGTTGCCGAGACTATATATACTACAGGTTTTCGGCAACGCGTGTGAATACATTTGTGTGCAGGCATAAATATTTCCACGCACGCATACATGCTTAGGCGTCATGTACGCCTGTAGCTGCTTTTTGTGTGGGGCCATCTAGCGGTGGCGCGGTCCGCTTAGGCGGTAACGCGCCCCGTACACTACTATGCCGACCCCGTTCGAGTTCGCCGTCGCCTTTCACATGCTCTTAACGAGAGTGGAGGGAATGTCATCGAGATGGAGAAACAAGACCCGTGGGACCAAGGGCAAATTGGAGCTAGGTGTTGACGGTTATGAGATTAGCTGGAAAGGAGATTTGGTTTAGCTGAGATGTATGGTTTGGGCGTGAGAGTGGATTGATAGCGAGAGTGAAGTTGATGAAGCTGGCGTGGGAATGGAAAAGAGATTTAGGCTATAGGACAGGTCCGTTACAGATTAATGCAGATAAAATTCTGAAATTTTTATATTTTTCGGCTGTGAAATATTCGTGCTTTTGAATTTTATATAGCGAATCCTAAAAATCCCATGTTATTCTTACGGGAAACTTTGACCTCATTGGCCAGGGTCAATCATGAAAATAAAAATCTAAAAAAATTCAGGGATTTTTCTTTATTCATTTTAAATCGATTTGTAAGGTGAGACCATTAAAATTCGAAAACACCCCCAAGTAAGGAACACTAATCTGCATATACGAAACATTTTTCAGGCGAGGCTAGACATTATTTCTCTCGCTCGTGCACAATCCTAATGGCGCCATCCATGATTTTTTCATAAAATTATATCAGAAGAGCGTATCCGCCGAAAAAATATCGTTTACTTACATTGAATAAGGACCTGGAAAATAATATATTCAAAAAGATTGAACACATAAGTTTAAAAGTCCATTTGAAAAAATACCTTGTTCTCCTCTCTTGCTTTTTTCGGGCCGACGACTCATCCCTTTACCTAAAAATATTCTTTTTTCTGTTACTGGGACCGTTTAGATTTTTATATAAAAAGAATTGATATAAAAAATGGTTCTGGACATTGGAATTTTTTACGCTTCCAAAAGTTTTTATTTTGTTTTTTAAGTAATTGTACATAATTGGAAAGTGGACTCTCCAATTTTTAACGTTTAGTGATAGCGATATACGCTTGTTTTATTTTATTGTATTCAAAATATAATTTTCATTCGTTTCAATTCAGATTCATATAATAAGGCGGGAAATGAGCAGTATTTCGAAAAACTATAAACACTAAAATTTTTCATCTTTTTCCATACTCGAGATATGAGTATTCGTAAAAAATTATTTCACCCTCTGAGCACGATATGCGACCCTTCACCACGGACTTACACAAAAGTCTTGAAGCGACGGTGGTGAGGGTGTTATGTCAGGGAATTCGTATATTGGGCTAAGAAGGAAACATAATTAAATATAAAATTCTGTTACTCGAACGCAATTTTAATACTGAAATATTTGTCTCTTGAGGAAAATTAGATTTAGCACTTTATAACTTTGAGAAATGCATGCGAAAACAAAGTTCCGAAAGTCGCAGCTCACTCCCTATTTAGGACGATCTCTTGATCGACACAGGGTGGGGAGAAAAGTAAATTGTGCAATGGGGTTAATATATCAAGTAAAGTTTATTAAAATTAAAAGAGATTAAGCTCAAAACTCGATAACAGTCTTTTACTTACTCCAAACAGGCACTGCTCTTTTTGTCGTTCTCTTCGATTTCTATCTTTCCTTCAGTTTACTTTATTGCGTACTACTCTTACTTAAACTGGTTATAAAGTTCTTGTATTTTTTCTTGATACTTTGGACTTTTACTTTATTAATGGACTAAGTGTCGTGGAGATTTCTCCGGTGGATACGATGGTTGAAAAACGATGACTGACTAAAAGTGCAGTGCGCGAGCTTAAATAATATTCTAATGGAGGTTGTGCCCTCCGGAACTTGGGCGGAAAATTCGGGACCAATCATGTAAACTTCGACCCGAAGTTTCCCTCCAAACTCCCCGTTCCGGTGCTTCGGAGCTTTCTCCCTCTCCTCCGCACAGGGACCTTTCTTCAACTTTGGGTGAAATTTTCCATGTCCCCAAAATTGTTTCGGGACGCCCATCTCCCTCCACAATTTTATAATTTTTTATATTTGTTAATTATTTATTAAATTTTTATTCTATTTATTTATTCTATTTTTATCTTGCTTAATGTTTTTTTTCGTTCTTTTTTGTTAACCACGAATTTATTTATCTCGTCGTCGCTTTGTAGTCACTCGTTCCTTTTTGTTCAGCCATTGTTTATTTGGGGTGTTTTGTTTGTTCTTTCTATATTTAAAGTTTATCTTGACAAATGCGAAAATGTTTTGTTAGAGAAGGAAAAAAAATAAATAACTAAATAAAATGTTTTAATTTAATGTTCTAGAATATTCTTGAGAGTTACGTCGAATATTCTAGGCGCCCTATTCTATTTATTTTTCTTCTTCGTCATTCTCAAATGTTGGGTTTTTCTCTGGAAATTTCTGTTTGCTTCTTCATCTAGACTTTAATGCTCCTTAATGGGTCTGGCAATTATATTCCGACTGGAGTACGCGTAAATTACTTTATTAGGGCCTAATGACGGTACGCTTGGGTCTATTGTGTCTTTCGCGCTAATGGGTCTGTTGCATCTTTTCAATGCTCTTATAAGAAAAACGTCGCAACTGGTTTCCTTAATCGAAACCATTGGCGGACGTTACAAGGGTATATCCGCTTAACCTGATGTTTTTTTATTTCGGTCTATGGCCGCAAGGTGCGTGGTGAAAGAGCGGTATCATGTGCGACGGAGAGAGAAGTAGCATTCCGTCTCTTTTTGTACGGCACTTAGCGCATGCGCTATAATACCTAACCTTATTCACTTTTATTTCGTCTTTCGTAAACAATAGTTAATTTACGGACGAAGCAAATATAAGTATATATTCTTCGTGACCAAAAATGATTAACTAATTAATAATGGATAATCGAAATTATGTTAAAATGCCGACAAAGGGGCCCCCTTGTGAAAGGGCCCCCTTGTACTTTTTTTCATAAACGATGAAAATCTTCTGTGAAAATGAGAAATAAAATTCGCTGGTCCACCAATTTTTTTTTTTTTTTAGATATCGAAATTCCGCTACGTGATGCTATAAACCTATGTGTCTAGTTTATAAATATATTTTTTTTATGTTTTTCGGATGTACCGTATGGCTTAATTGCTGTCAACCACTAAGCAGCAACTTCGTCGAAGTGTCCTTTTGGAAGCGGCGTACACCGCAAACTATTATTAAGATTCGAATTAAAAAATTTGTGTAGTGTTTTCTATATGTATATATTGAATATTAGTATCAATAAAAAAAAACCATTCATCGTTTGCTCGATACAATTTCAGTGGTTGAAACGTCCTCGTGTCTCGTTTCTGTATCGTAATATTCAATAACTCCGGATGCCTCTGTGACGTCAACGTTTAGGGTATCTTCATCATGCTCGATAGGTTCGACCGGAAGATCGTCTCGGTACGTGAGTCGAAAAGTATGACACCTCAGATTAATGCCTGAAACTATGACACCTCCGGGTAAATTTAAATAGAGGTGTCATAGTTTCGGGCATTAATCTGAGGTGTCATACTTTTCGACTCACGTACCGGTCTGTTCTCTCGAATGCTTTGGTAACAATGCTCGTCGGATTGAGAAGAGCTACTGCTTTAGGACATGGCACGTTTCCTGTGTCGGACGTATGCCGATATATCCTGTGGAGAGTATGTGTCTGAAAGTTAAACGTACCATTGGTGCTGCAGGATTCGGATTGAATTCCCCGCGCTGTCGCAATTTTGAAAAAAAATGTTTGACCGAGTCCTGGGTGCAGAGTGTTTCGGCTAACTCAAATCTGGGGTATTCCCTTTTGACTGGATAATATGTTTTTATAATAGAAGTCACTGTAAGTGGAATCTCATTCATACAGGGAATTTCTCTCAGTGTAGGTACCACTCCGCTTGAATTGCCAATGAATGAAGCTGTATTATTGCTTGCCACGGCTCATTTAAACGACCAATACACGAAGTCAATTAATTGTGTTTCGATGCTGGGATTTCGATCAGACAGAGGTCGTTTCACAGGATTCCGGAATAGCAGTTCGTACGCATTGCAGGCATCTATAACGGTGTTCATTCGCTCGGCAAAAGCTGCAGTACCTTTCCACGTTGCACTACTGAGATCGTTCGGGTCATGACCTGCAGTTAGCATTGCAGAAAATGTGTGGCTCAACGGTTGGAATGCCCGTTTTACATTCATCGCTTAAAAATTGCTCGGAAAAAGATGCGATTCTGTAATGTGGGCTAACAACCTCGAAGTTGTATTACTGTAGTCGTGTTTCCACAAATTAATGAAATCATCATATGCCGCAATAACTTTTCCATCGCAGTATAACTATCGATGAGTCCTAAGCATGCTTATCAAGCATTTCATCAAGTGGAGAAAGTCAAATGATGCAAAGTATTCTCGCCCTGCGCAATGGAAACTCGGAGTCGACTTTGTCACTCCTAGTAGAGATGATAAAAGCGATTCGATGCGTCCTTGATCGCATGTTATCAATACAACTTGTGCCCCTGCATCGTCGAGTTTTTTCAAGCATTGCTGTAAAAGTTCGTTTGTTTCAGTCGCCTTTATCCCATTTCCCGTCAAAAAATACGCGATGGACTAACGCCATGGATTTCGTGCATTTATGCTATCTAGGCAACAAGCCAACACATAGGGTGCTCGTTCATTGCGTCGCCCAAGAGGTCTAAGATCAATAAGTCCCTCGATGCAATAAAACTTGACGGAATATTCTTCGAAATTCTTGATGGTCATTTCATCCCATTTGAGGCAACAGTTCATCTCTTCAGACGGCAACTCCGCTAGTTTCGCTTTCAATTTTACAAAAAATATAATGACAGAATCCAGGTTGAATTTTTATGTCTGCAATCCATAATCGAACAGTGCTTTCCGATGGAAAAGTGCATCCTACCTTCTGCAATCGCTTGTTCCCGCCACTGAGTAGTAGAAGAGTTGTTTTACTAAATCTTTTCTCGTCATCAGCGAATGAAGCATTCTTGCGATGCAACTGAAGTTTAACTATCGCTCTCGCTGCTGTCTCTATCCAGTTATTTTCGTTGAGGAACTGTGAAACAGTTTGCCTTTTAATTTTCTTCTGCATACTGTTATTACGATTCATGGTGCGTCTGAGTCATACACGAAGTTCTCTCACTTGTCTGGGATAACCAGTAATCTGTACTCTCAAGGCGATATTCAAGCAGCGTAACTTTCGATTTTCTATCCAAAAGTCGACCTCAGTTCACAATTGCTCCTGAAGATTTTCGGGAGAGCCGGTTCTATAGCAGTCCATGCCATTGATTCATCACCAGAATCCAATAATGATAATGGACGCTTCGAGTAAGTGCGAAGTGGACAGCTTCTTTCATTGCCGACGAAAGGGTTTAATATCTTTGCACTTATTGCTTTACCTGATTGACCTATTTCACCTTGCTCTCGTGAATGGGTTCGTCTTCATCGCAATTGCCATAATGTGACTCGATTGATATGCTCGAAGATTTAATGGATGGAAAACTCGTACTTACAGAACTATGATTCAGTTCTGCAAGGTCTTCGACCCGTTTAGTTGTGTCCAATGAAAGGGCAGCGGAACGGCATCACGTTTTAATTTGCCGTCTTTCTGAAAGCACGACTCATGAAAATGCGATGCACACAATCCCGCATTCTTAAGTGTGGCTGCTGCCCAAGTTTTTAAACGGGGATTACCTGTCATCGGAGAGTATGTAAATAAATCATCAGACAATAGATATTTTTTCAATCAAACTAGAGAAGTATCGCTCAATTAAGATATAAAAGGAAGAGATAAAGCGAGGTAAGAAAAATTAGATAACCGTCAGCATAAATACAAAAGATGTAGCTAAATGAAAAAAAAAAAAAAAAATAGAGAAACGGGAGGTATGATATCAGAAATGAGACGAAATGGGTATGGACTACACCGAAGATGCCGTTCAATAAAACTCTATTCAAAGTAAAAAATTACTCCAATATCTCAAGATTCACGAAAGTTTGAGCATTCACCGCGATTCATCGAAAAATTCACAACTCTATAAAATCTGAATTTCTTAACCTTCAGAGGACGGGAAAATTTTGGTTCAAATCGACTTTTGATTTGACCCAAAATTTATGCATTACTTCAACGGATTACTTATTTCAAGTGTCCCATCTGACAGGTGGTCCCTAAAGGGTCCACTCCCGTCCGGAACGGTAAAGGCATTTTATAAATTTTTATTTTAGCCTTTTAAGTCGGTGTACCCATGTTTTTTGACGTGCTAAGTACGAAAAAAATAGTCAAAAAAATCCTGAAAGTACCCTTGACTTTGAAAATTACCATTGCAAGGTAAAATTTGTTTTTTTTAACTGATACCAGCCTCATAATTGGTAAATCTGTTAGTTCCTCCTCCAACTATATCTGTAAGATAAACAATGCCTTTTTCAGTCCATATTTTCTAAAAACACTGTGAAGATACGAAATGTTTTTCTAAAATAGGGTTTTTCAAAAATACTAGTAGTTCTATTGATATTTATAAAAAATGCCGCGACTTTCGCTCTTAGCATAACCCAGGACCAACGACGTGGACGTGGCGAAAAAATGATCCCGTTGGGGTGCTTGATTGTCGTGAGTCCCCTTACCTATCACGTTAGGGTGCTTGATTTTATGGTAATTCTACTTGTGTGTGGTACTGTTCGAAGCATAGGGATACACTGTTACTACGCATAGAGGTACATGACAAGTGAGACACATGTATATCATTCTTTTTTATTCTTGCGCAAAGTGCATAAGTGGCACCTTCGCTTTGTATCTTGTTGGGAAACTGTCGGCCAATCAATCTAGTGGGAGAATCATTATTGAAAGTGAAATTTTCGGTTGATCTAACAACCTCTAATCGAAATGAAGGAAATGACATATAGTCTTCATTTTGCATTGTATATAAAGCATGAGCATTAGTTAGGCACAGATCAATAAGGTGAAATAAAAGCTTCCGATTCCACGGCATTGTTTTTCGCACTGTTTCCGTTATAGATAACTGCTGATCGATATTATCTGTACCACCCATGTTTCGATTTTAGTCATGAACGCATGTTGGCTTTATTATATCTTCTTATGTTCTATAATCTTTTTTTTCCAGGAGCGCAAAATTCAAGTTCATGCACACTTGTAAGCATGCGAACACTGCGTTTATCTTCCCATTTCATTGCCATCCATGTATCATTATGAGCAACTTGCACTTCACCTCGATCTAATTTTCTATCTAGATTGGGCATCCCTTTTCTATTCGCTTTCACCGTGCCACATATTCCTGTATCACGATCATGTAAAAATTTTGCCAAAGCAGGAGATGTATACTAATTGTCTACATACATAACATGGCCCTTATAAAAATAAGGTGGTAAGAAGTGAGCGACAATATGACCCAGACCAAACTTTCGATAATCAGTACCTGTAATAATCTGTGTAAATAATGAATAATCTATAATAATCTATGTAAATAATGAAGCCCAAAACAAATCCAGTTTCACAGTCTACTATCGAAAAATTTAATCAGTGGAATTTAACTGATGGCTTATAGTGATGCCTTATTCATAATATCTTATTCCTTTCATCATTATGTGAATTTCTAAGCACTTGATTTACGGAAAGTAAGTTGTTACGTCCTGACCCTCGATTTTTCTCATCTCGGCTGAGAAAAGCGTGGCGTTCCCTTTAACACGTTATTCGAAATAAAATCGGCATTGGCCAGGTTATTGCCCTGTTTTAAGCCTAACCTTGCGGAAAATTGCTCAGGATGGGCGGAGAGTGAATAATTTGGTAACAATGGTAAATTGAAATAAAATCTCGCGAACAAAACTCTTTAATTTTCGCGAGACACATCGAAGAAGACTACTAAATTGTAATTCGGCAAAATCGGACAAATAAAACTCGTAACATAAAGAGAGAAAAATGGTGTGATCACATTAAATAAATTCTGACATAAATACGTGAACTCAACTTTCACTGACGTGGGAAGAAATAAACTACAGGGCCATCCTCAAGATAAGCCTCTTGGGGCTTATCCGTGCAAACTGCAAGGACAAACAAAATTATCGCGAGCACTAAAATGACCGCTACTACAATGACAGCTATTTTTAACTGGAAAAGGTCTATGGTCAATAGATAGGACAACTCTCACAAACAAAATCAACATAGAATTTATTCGACCATGACTCGATTGAGTTTAATCACTTGAAGAAATTTTAAATTGCTCGAAAATGAATTCAACCGCAGATAATTTATAAAAATTATATTAGAAATGAATATTCAATTATAAACACAAAAACTATCAATCCATTATTCCCGGAACAAAACGTGAATTCCTCAAATGAATTTAACTCGCACATATTTCACTGAATTTACGAACACGAGCACTTCCTAGGAGAAAACAATTTCACAAGAAAAATAGTCTTACAACAGATCGAAATTCTACAGATTCATCTAGAATTATTTAATGGGAACATAAAAATAATTTAATTGCACAAAAGAAAATAAAAATAATTTTAACGGACGAGAAATAAATCGGAAAAAGAATTTAATTTAAACACGAAGAGATTTCCATCGAAAAATAATTCATGTTTGACACTGCCTTTAATACAAAAATAACCCTTCAGGAAAGCTGAATTTAACATAACATAACTCTTCACTAAACTGAATTTAAATCGACATAACCTTTTCGCAAAACTGAATTGAAACACAAATCTAAATTTTCACAAAATTGAATTCACCACAAAAATCTGAATCTAATACAAAACATAACGCGAAAAGGGAAAACAACGACGAAAATATTTCATAGGCTTTCAACGTAGAGTAACCCGGGAGCTTCGGTTACGGGCCTCGAGACGTCATGGGGTGTCGACCGGGGTCGGATACACCGCGCAACACGAACGAATATATATGTGTACATGGGAGAAAACATTTTTAACACTTACTACTTTGATGATTTCTGTGACGAAAAATGAATTAGGTGATATCGATGATGGAAGTAAATTCATCGGTGAAGATGGACTGAACTGTAGATGGGGCCTAGCTCGGTGTTTCCGATTGAAGATGGGTGAATGGATGAATAATTAAACGAAATTCCCAACTCGAAAATTCGAAGAGTTCACAAAATAAATCCGCGCTCACGGAAGAAAGATTGTTGACAAAAAGAAAATGTTCACGAAAAAAAAAAAAAAAATATTATTTTTCAAAAAAAAAAAATAATGTTCACACGTAAAGAAATAAATGTTCATTCACAAAAAAAATAATTAAAAAAAAAAAAAAAAATGCTCGGGTCACCACGGAGACTTTAACGGTTGAATAGAAATACAAATATAAACTGGAAAAACTGTGACAGAAACTATGGAAAATATATAACGAAAATAAAAATGGACACGACGGACAGCGATTTAGCTTTAAGAATTCCGGCGGTTTTCTGACTTCTGAACTTGACCATACTGTGACTTAAAACTAAGATCTACTCTGGGCTCCGACTGACAGTGATTCGTCTACCTAAAATTTCTTCCGACTCTGACATACCGCGGGCTCATTACCCGGTCTTATATAGGGTCTTCCAGGATGGCTTAGTTTCGGCGGTGGGGAGGTACGCCCTTAGATGCCTAAAATGCTCCAGGCTCCTCCGCCGCCTCCACCTCGCATCCCTGATGACCACCGAGAATCTATATAATCGCAAATTTATACTTATAATCAATACAAAATTATCCTTATCAAAACATTCACTCCTGCATTCCTTTGCAATAATTATTCCGTTATTTAAAAATGAGAAAAGCGACTTTTCTCGTACCTACGCCATCTTTTCATGAAGACGCTCATCTTATCTCTCTCATACTTACATATTTCGTATCTACTCTCTTCCTCACTCTATCCATCGTTTTGGAGGTACCACAGCAGAATAGTAAACCTCTCTTCTTCATTCTGGTCACTCTTTCTCTCATCCCTCCATACTTGTATTTGACTTCTATGGGCCACGCGTTGACCCGTCATAGGCTCTCGATGTCACACACACACATACATACACATACATTTCCATTCGTCTTTTCTCGGAAAGTCAGAGAATTTTTTTGCTTTTGCTCTGTGGCCACCCCGAAAGTAAATGTTTGTAGCTTAAAGTAAATAAAAAATTAAATAAACGGATGGAGGTAAACTGTGAATGGTATGAAAACTGTGAATATATTGTATATGAACTAATAAAATTGATGCGCTGGAGGAAAAAATCGACAATCTTAAGTCCATTGTAAATTAATTTCCCTCTCTGCTCAAAAATCTTTTAGAACTGTATGAATGAGAGAGGGACAGTCTAGTATGCACCTGGGAAAAATGAATAAATAAAAAAAGATGTATTGATACCGACTTTTTTTCAATTAATATCCTATCCAACAAATAGTGCTGCGAGAGGTGGGATTGAAAAATTCAATATTGTTAATTTGTTACAATATTTTATTACGCATCAGATTTCCTTATCCAACTATTGTGAACGTTGTCGATTCTCGGTCATTTTACAAACATTTTATTTCCGCGCTTGTTCAATACTCGTTGAATCAGATAAATATCGGGATTTTCAACTCTCGCTCATAAAAAAGTGCTCTCGCTCATAAAAACCATCGCGCGATGGGTCGGAGGGGGATGCTATGTCTGAGGCTATATATTCTGGCGGCGAAGGTAAGTGCGTTTACTCTGCGAAAAATTTTACCGAGCTCTACACCAAAATTTACTGAAGAGAATAAAAATGGTTGCAACATGTGTAAGTTCCGTGTAAATGTCAATCTGCGTTTTTTGGATTTCTGTTTTCGTGTTTAATGTGATTTTCATCCTCGTTCGTGGTGTTTTTTGTTCTGGGTCAAACGTCAGGCTCCGTGGTTTTATTACCCTTCGGGAATTGTAAGTATTATTATTTTTGTACGTTGTTCAATCCTTCTATTATTCCCTTTTTTCTTTGTGTGTAGTTATTCGAGTTTCTCTCATTTTATTATTAATTTTTTCCACTTATCGTTTGTCATTAATTTTTAATTTCTATATATGTACGTGTGCATTTAAATTCAAGATTCCTGATTCAACTTTATTCATTGTACTATGGGAGCGATGGTTCTATTTTCTTCCAATACTAATCAATTTGTTTCTGTATGTTTTCTTTTATAGGAGCTGCAGCAGCGGGTCATCCAAGTTTTCAAATGGCGAAGAATGTGTAGGCGCTACCGACGGTCGGAGAATCAAGAATTTCATTTTTATCTCGAGCCTTGCTGGGTTGGCGACTGGCTGGTCAACTATTTGGGCCTTCGGCGGCTCTTTGGATGTTGCGAGAGGTGTGGGTGGAACAAATTTTTTTATACATCGGTCGAAAACTTCGAGGTGAAAAAAAAACATAAATAAATAAATAAACGCCTCTCCTTTTGAAGGGAAAAAGATAAAAACAAAAAAAATACCTAGGGGCAAATTAAAATCTGAGTTCTGAATTAATTTATTTTATCGCTCGTGACCTAACTTTTCCCCTGCGTATCCTTGTTTTATATTTTTTTTCATTGTTTCTTGCTTTTTTCATATTAATTTACTGACGATAGCTCTACCTATTACTTGATTCTTCAATGTTTTCTTTCTTTATCAGGAAGTATTCCTTTTGCTCATTACAAAACCAATTTTATCATTATTAATATCGCTACGATTATTTCTACTTAGTTCTTAAATTTATTTCAAATTTTATTATGCTGGTGATTTTCCTTGTCTGTAATTATTAGAGTTTATCTTACTTGTTTGCCCTTATTGGTTCACCCGAATTTCCCTATCTCAGCCTATTTAGAGTTTTGTTCTCTCTCTTTCGGTTTCACTGGTCCCGCTCCCAAAAAACCCAAAAGAGAAAAAAAAAGACAATTTTACTTACCGCTCTTTATCAATTAACCGTCATCAATTAATCATTAATCGTCATCAATTTATCATCAATTATCATCAATTAATCGATCCTTCTTTATGCCTCACTATCCCTCCCTCTCTTTCTTTCAGCCTCATTGTTTGAATGTATTGTCTTTAAATAGTCATTTTTTAGGTGGTTGAAGCCACGTAAAATCGCTCATACACCTTTCATAAGTTTTACTTCTGACGCGTGTGCTTGTGTTACGGTGAAAGTTTTATTTAGAAAATGCGTGAACTGGCTTTACTGTGACAAAGTCGTTCACGTGATTTATTCAATAAAAATACGTATTACAATTGTAATGCAGTCCGTAGACAGGTATGTATACGGAGTGACAGAGGTTCAGAGTAAGATCGTTGGTCGTAGAATCACTGTTATTCTTAGCTGCGGAGCGACTTAAATACTCTTATGAGCGTGTGCAGTTATTGATGAGCAAAATGGTAAGGGAAGTTCAAGGGTCTACTTGTTACAAGTACAAGGGTATGTTTATGCGTATTGCTATTGACGAGCGATAGTGAGAGCAGTCCAATGGTTCGATCGCTACACTTGCCACACACATGGTTTTTTGTAAACTGACGAAAAAGATCTCAGTAATTTGAAAAATCAATTAGGAATTTTTTCCATACACAATTATTGTTTATATGAAACGAAGAAGCGGTTGTAGTTTCTAATTTGCAATGGCACCGACGCGCATTGCTCAGCAAAAAAATTATATGGGCATGTTTTTTTATCAAAAATTTCATCTTCAAAAAATTGTACACAGGCCATTATTATAATAGTTACCGTGGTTTCCAAGATACAATCGATTTTATCAGCGGATTAAAAATATTCCGATGGCAGTTTTCAATTGACAATTACACCCGTGCACATCAGTAAAACGTATATTGAATGTATACATTTTATTTGGAAATCAAATTCTTTACAACTTACGTTCCATATACAAAGATACCGAATTTTCAGTATTTTTCGCGATTTTGAGTAAAGTCCTCACCTCGCGACACGATCGCTGTGAGCAAGGTATATTGTCAATCTGTAATTGAAAATTGTGCATGCGGGCATTGGTCAAAAAAAATTTGTTATATATGTTTCCTAATACAAATTTTATTCTCTACAACTTTTATAGAAACAATTAATGGTCTACAATAGATATGTCCCGAGAAATGGATATGCGCGCGATCCCTGCGAGTCACGCTGATTGTCAATCTTCAGAGCAGTGCGCTCTGGTCAAAAATGATTATAATATGTATGTTTTTTGTTCCAAATTTTATTCTTTAGCATTTTAATTTACGTCATTATCGTAATTTTTGTAGTGGTTTCCAAAATACGGTCGATTTTATCAGCAGACTAGCGATACAAATTCCGATGTCAATTTTCAAATGAAAATTGCACTTGTGAGCATGTTACGCAAATTTAGGCCGTGTTCGGAAATTGGCTGACAGTACTGTCAGTACTAGAAAATGTACAGTATACGTGACTTGCACTATAGATTTTCTAGTACTGACAGTACTGTCAGCCAATTTCCGAACCTGGCCTTAATCTTTCACACTTTACGGTTCTATCTACAATTATCGAATGAGTATTTTTCGCGACTTTTGGTAAAATCCTCGTCTCACGCCGTGGTCGCTGTTACACAAGTTAACTTGCCATTTGAAAACAATTTGGACGATTGTATATATATATATATATATATAGTATACGAATTAATAATGAAACGGATATTTTATTCAGAGTTGCAGTTGAAGAATAAAATAAATTTCGCCTTTTCCCTTGTTAATTTTATCCATTCCGTAGAGTAAATCAACAAGTAGAATAAAGTAATTTCATTGAAAGGTGAAGGTTCGCGAGCATTTAGCACTTATGTGATCGTTGAAAATGTTATCTCGAAAAATCTGAGATTTTCGGTATTCATGATTATTTTAAAAGTTATAGATGATTACATTTGGAACGAAAAACATGCAAATGTTATATTCCTTCGATGAATCGAAGTGGTTTAATCCGACAATTGAAAATTTACTTATAAAATTATGGGGAAGTCCTCTGTACCTGACGAGAATATATTGCCAGGAAGTGGCGATCCAAACACAAAAATCTCGAAAAAAAATCAAAATAATGACGTAAATTTAAATCCTAGAGAATTAAATTTGCAACAATAAACATACACATTATAACCACTCTTGACCAGAGCGCACTTCTTGAATTGTCAGTAAAGATTGAGCATCACCGTACCTCGCAGGGATAGTGCACGGGAGATAAGAAAAACCAAAATATCTCGAGACATATCCATTGTAGACCATTAATTGTTTCTATAAAAGTTGTAGAAAGTTAAATTTGCACCAGGAAAAAAATATAACTAATTTTTTTGTGACCACTACCGGCATGTTCAATTGTCAATTAAAGATTGACAATATACCTTGCTCACAGCAATCGTGCCGTGTGGTGAGGATTTTATTAAAAATCGCGAAAAATACTGAAAATTCGATAATTGTGTATGGAACGTAAATTATAAAGAATTTTATTTTTAAATAAAACGTATAAATTCATGGTACTTTTGATCGATGCGCACGGGTGTAATTGTAAATTGAAAACTGACATCGGAATATTTTTCGCCACTCCGCTGATGAAATCGATTGTATCTTGGAAACCACGGTAAATATTATGATAATGTCCTGTATAAAATTTGGAGAGGATTAAATTTGCCACAGATAACATGGATATAATATAATATTTTTTTGAGCAATGCAGGTGGGTGTAATTGCAAATCAAAAACTGCGCCCGCTTTTTCGTTCCATATAAAGAATAATTGTGTATGAAAAAAAAAAATCTAATTGGTTTTTTGAAATGCTGAGGTCTTTTTCGTCAGTTAAAAAAAAAAAATTTTTAATCGGTGAAGATATAGCCGAGTTTTTTTTGTTCATGACGACAGGGTTCGGTGGCTGAAAAATAGGTGAAAAACTCGGCTAGTAAAAAAAAAATACAATTCACCTGTTGAGTCGTTTTCGTTTCTCACTCATTGTCAGGTGGTCGCCGAGAGCGAGAGAGAGCATACCGAGCACACTCGATCTCACTCGCACTCGGATGGAGAGACGGAAACCTCGTCCAGAGGGACGCCCGCAGCCTGAAGATGGCAAGAAAAATGGTACCAATTTTACCGAATGTCTGTATTTGGGGTTTTTTGGGTTCGCTGATTAAGAATCTGGTATCATATTTTCAAAATTCAAAATGGTGGATCCAATATGGTAAACGTCAAATCGTAAAATGGTACTAATTCTCCTCAAACTCTGTCTTCAAGGGTTTTCGGGGTCACTGATTACGTATCTGGCATCAGATTTTCAAAATTCAAAACAGTGGATTCAATACGGCAGACGTCGAATCGAAAAATGCTACCACTTTTCAATTTAACGTCCGACATTTTGAATTTTGAAAATCTGATTGCAGATTGGTAATCAGCAACCCCGAAAACTCCCGAGTACAGACTTTCGGGAAAATTTTTACCATTCCTTGATTTGACGTTCGCCATATTGGTTGCGCCATTTTTAATTTTGAAAATTTGATACCAGATTCGTGATCAGCGACCCCAAAAACCACCGAGTACAGACTTTCGGGAATATTGGTACTATTTTTCCATTTGACGTCCACGGTATTGGATCCGCCATTTAGAATTTTGTGAATCTGACTTCAGAATCGTAAGTGTTGAGATAGTTTAGCGCCATGTGTCGAGAAGCGTTGTGTTGTTCCATGCGAGAGAGAGAGAGAGAGAGAGAGAGCGCGCGATGTTAGTCAGTCACGAGTAGAGAGCGCGTCCAGCGTTGTATGCGTGGGAAGCGGAAGTAAGGCGAGCGACGGTTAGTTGCACGGCAGCCATTAAGTAGACACGTTGACGAGATTAGCACGTGCATATTGTATTAATAGACATCAATGTTTCAAAAAAAGACGGAGCGTATTATTTATCATAAAAGTATTCCTTCTCCTTCCTCGACCAAGATGGTATAATTGCTGCAGGAGGTTATGGGCCCGGACACCGTAACTGTGCAGTAGTTTGGTCGTAAGAAAGTGAGTTGAGAAAAAGACGTTCGTTTGTTCTCGGGAGCACGAGGCTGGTTTGTGCGGCCATCTTGGCGGTTGGTGAATTCGCGAGTGTGTGCCGCGTGGTCGAGTGCGATTTGAATCCGAGATGTCTGACGAGATCTCAGCTCGGAACGTTACGAAATTTGCTGGACAAAGTTTCCAAGGATGGAAGTTTCAGATAAAGACATTATTTATCGCGCGCGGGATTTTGGATGTGGTAAATGGCGAAAGAGTGACGCATTTCCTCGTCAATTAAGTACGAGCAGCTAGAGTCGCTGTTGACGTGTAATACACCAAAGGAGATGTGGGACAAAATGTCCGTTCTACATGAGCAGAAATCGGCATCGAATAAACTGATGCTCACGCAGAAGTTTTACGAGTACCGGATGTCTGCAAGTGATTCGATGATTCAGCACATAGCAAAAGTGCAGAATATGGCGGCGAAATTACTGGACGTGGGTGAACCGGTGTCGGATGTGACGATAATGGCAAAAGTGTTGGCGAGCTTGGCGCCGAAGTACGCGACGATTCAAACGGCGTGGGATAGCGTCGAGCTGGCACGCCAGACACCCGAGAATCTCCAAGAAAGGCTCATTCGAGAGGAAGCTCGGCTGTCGATGGAGGATGAAACTCCTGGGGCTTTTTCTGCATTCAAGAAAGGAGGCGTGAAGAGAGACGAGAATTCTGGATCGAGGGATAAGAAGAAATCGAGAAAGCCAAAGGATCGGAAGGACGTTGAGTGTTTCAAGTGTAGAGAAAAAGGACATTTTGCGCGGGAGTGCAAGAAGAAAAAGCAAGAAAAGGAGAAGCGCGAGGGAAGTGCGTCAAGAGAGTCACGTGACTGTGCGTTCGTTGCTGAAAAGGCGGCACGAGGTGTCGGTAAGTTGAGTTCGGGCGAGAATAAAGTGGATCTGTCTGTCGGTAAAAGAGTATCGTCGGTCGGTAAACCGAGCTCAACCGTCGGTAAGGAAGGACACGAAGTCGCGGCAGTCAGTATGAAGAAAAGGTCGACGGTCAGTGCAGTAGAAGCTGTGCTGAGAGCTAGCAAACCCGAAGAGTGGATTACTGACAGCGGAGCATCGAGACACATGACGCATAGGCGTGACTGGTTCGTCGAGTATAGACAGCTGTCAAATGGAGGAACGATCTCGCTGGGTGACAATAAGCAGTGCGCGGTTGCTGACGAAGGGACAGTGTTAGTCGAGAAGTACGTCGATGGCGCGTGGCGTGTTGCGCGAATAGAAAACGTGTTTTATGTGCCGCAGATGAAAAAGAACCTGCTCTCGGTGGGTGTGTGTACGTCACGGGGTCTCGAGGTGGTCTTTCGGGATGACTTTGTACAGGTCAGAGATCACGGTCGAGAAGTGGCATCTGGAGTGAAGCAGGAGAACGAGATTTACCGAATGTTATTTCGGGTTAAGAGTGCGCGAGCCAGCGAGGAAGCAAACGTGTCAGAAACAAACGTACGAGTTTGGCATAAGCGGTTAGGACATGTGAATGCACGCATGTTGCGCGAGTTGGTGACGAAAGGTCTCGTAAAAGGGATAGAACTGTCAGGAAAGAAAGATGTGTTTTGTGATTCGTGTCAAGTGGGAAAATCGCACAGAAAGACGTTTCGAAAGGAGCGTGAGCGTGCTGATACCGTGCCTGGCGAAGTCATACATACCGACGTGTGCGGTCCAACGTCTGTGGAAGCCCTGGGAGGCGCGCGTTTCTTTTTGACGTTTAAAGACGATGCGACGAGCTATCGTCATATTTATTTCCTGCGACACAAGAGTGACGTATTCGAGAAGTTCAAAGTGTTCGACAAGGCCGTGGAAAATAAATTCCGACAACGGTCGAGAGTTCCGGAACAGAGCCATGGATGGTTATCTTGAGTCACGTGGAATTCAGCGAGAGAGTACTGCACCGTACACACCGGAACAAAATGGGAAAGCAGAGCGTGATAATCGTACGATAGTCGAGAGCGCAAGGACAATATTACACGCGAAGGGTCTTCCAACGATGCTGTGGGCGGAGGCAGCAAACACAGCTGTGTATCTGTTAAATCAAGCAGCATCGGCGAAGGAAGTTTCGACGCCATACGAGAAGTGGATGGGCAAGAAGCCGAGTTTAAAGCATTTGCGAATATTCGCAAGGAGGAATATTCGGTTCGGAGCGGTTCATGTTCCGAAGAAAATGACGACAAAATTTGACGTCCGAGCAACGAGAATGTTGCTGGTTGGATACGACGGCAACTCGTCGAATTATCGAGTCTTTGATACGATATCAAGGAAGGTGACAGTGACACGGGACGTCGTGTTTAACGAGACGATTGGGAAAATCGTGTTGCCGGTCAGAGGTGACGAGAACGGCGAGATAAAGCTGCTGAAGGTCGAACGACAAGAGAACGAAAGAGAGGGTGAAGACGATAACAACGACGAGGTGGAGAGCGACGACGAGGTTTTCCTGCCGGCTGTCGAGGACGCAGGGCGATACAGGACGAGCTGGTTGTTCAGCCTCAACCAGGCAGAACGGGTTATGGCCTTCAAGATCGTCTGAACTGAATTTATTTAAACAAACAAAAAAATGGTTATAAAATAAAATGCTACTTACAAAAAATGTAGTGTAGTAATGGGTAATTTTTACTTTGTCCGGCGTGCTGGCTTTCAGGTGTATATAACTTGATGCGCGATACGTTGTTTGGTCGAGTTTTATTTTTATGAATTTCCACGTAAACTTTTCACGAATTTTCTGCGTAATGTCGCTAGGCGTACTCCTAGATTCAAGTTCAAAAATTGTCGAAGACTGCCTGAAAGCGCAGCGCGGCCGTCTTTTATCTAGGGCCTAACGAAGCTGTAACTTTCTGGAACATGGGCGGAACTCGGGGACCAATAGGCGTATGTCCATAGGCTGAAATTCCCTCCATGTTCCTTTAGTTTCAAATGCTTCAGTGATTTCTCCCCTCTCTTTCGCATAAGGACTGCCCAAGGTGGGTGGATTTTTCCTTCCTTCATACTTAAAATTTGTTTTGAGATGCCCATTCTCCCTCCACAATTCTATAATTTATATTTTTTTGTTAATTATTAAATTTCGTATTTCATTGATTTACTCTGCATTCTGTATCTGGTTGTTACTTTTTTTTTGTTTTTGTCCTATCGTAATTGCTCAATTATTTCTTGTTGTTTCGTATTGTATTCATTCTACATTTTATTCTTATGTTCCTCTCTAGTTTGCTTATTTATTCTATCCGCCGTCTCTTTGTTGCTCCTCAATTGTGCTTTTGAGGCTGTAATTGATCTTATTCTTTTTTGTTAAATTGTTTTTCTTTGTGAATTATTAAAATGAGATTAGTCTACAAGGTCTAGAACGTTCTTGATAGTCTGTTCTGGTTTTTCTCTTCTTTCAGTTATATTTTAATTTAATTTTCGGAATTATTTATTTAGTGATCATTTTCATATCTGATTTCTATATTCAAAATATTATTGAAACATGCTAAATTATTATTGAAAAATAGTTTTGAGTTTTTCCCCAATATTCTCGAGGTTTCTAAAGAGTCCTATAGATTTTATTATAGGGTAATTTACTGCGCTCGAACGTTCCGTGTATCCGTGACTCATGCTTTTGCTTACTCTCGCTCAGATAAAGAATGTATTCTGAACCTCTCGTTTTCTTCTACACTGTTTTTCCCTAACGACTTCCCGAATGTTCCGGAGTTTTCGAGAAAATTCCCGAATTTTCTGGACGAACGTCGAAATTCGTCGTCACGTCCCCCGTTCACGTCACACCCCCGCCGTTAGACGGAAGTACGAGTGACAATCAGGAACGAGAACGACGTTACATTATGATGGGATGACGTTGCCTCTCCCTTTTTATACGAAGTTTTTCCTCTCCGGTGGTGCCTTTGCCTCTGTTCATCCAGTGATTTGCGGGTACAGGTGACCTTCGACTTCTTTTGGTTCCAGTCTACCCTCCGCAGCTTCGATGTTTTTTTTATTTCTACCTTTTTCTTCTTTCATTTTGGCCAGATGCAGCAAAAGATTGGTGATCGAGTCCCATATGGCTCCAATTAACTGCACAGACCATCCATACACGGAATGAAGTGTGTATCCATGGATGGCTGTGTCGATGACTAGCTTGCATATCCGTATGATCATGAATTTGCCGATGAACCCCGCGCTTATGGTGCCGAGCTTGATGAACCGACCCCAGGTCTTTTCCCAGGCGTTCGTAGCTAGTTCATGCAATGAGTTCTCATCAAATGTGTATATATACATTGACGGTGAGCTATTTCGAGTCCCGTCTCCTGTTGTTGCCTTCTGTGTGATTTGGTTGAGGACCGCTGTTTTCTCCATGGAAAATATGATGTGGTCTCTCATCCTCTCCAAATCCTCTTCTGTATAAATTCTGCTTCTGGCCAAGTATTCCGAACTTTTGTAGGTCCATGTTACTTTTAAGTTCGGTTTGACTTGAACTGGAAGCACGGTTTCAGCAGGTCGTGGCATTTGTTTGAACCACATGTTTTCCAGACGGTAATACTGTAATAGTGGAGAATTGCAAACGAGATGCGTTGCCTGGTTTACGATAATGTGGGTTCGCGGTGTCAGAAAGACACTTTCGTTACCTCTCGTTATTGGAAGTCTATTGTAACATTTTTCTATCTGTCTAACTTTTACTTCTACTGGTACACATTGTACAATATGAATGACTTCCCCGGCTAATGCTGCCATGTAACCGGGACTTTTCATAAACCTGTACGCAAATTCGTCAGGCATAATTGATGAGATTGACAACCCATTTCTTAAAATGTCCTGTTCTAGATTGCAACGGTGATACAATACATCCTTATATAATTCTTGAATTTCGCTTTTTATATAACGTTCTATAAATTTCGTATTTACATATAAAAATAAATCCATATAGTTCAAGTTTAATTTGACTACTCCTGATTTTAGTTTACTTCTTCATTGGACGTTTCTACTATAAACAATTTTGGGAGTTCGGTAGTTATCATTTTTAACCCACAGGTTTCTTCTATTCCTTTTTCGGTCAGTGTAAAACTTGTGTCTTTCAATGTTACCGTATACATTTTTTCATTCTTTGCTATTATCTTAGTTGCCATACCCTTGTAAAGCAAGGCGAAAGAATTTGCTTGACACCAATGATTTCTTGGCATCGCACTCCAATAACTGTGCCCGCCTTCTGGATCAATGCAATGACCGTTTGTCAAGGGGTAGGAGAGACCTGATGATAAATGTATTTTATTAGTTTTTACTTTAACTCTAGCCGTCATTGATCTTAAAGATATGCGGACTACACCCATCACTACGACTGAATTCCACGTTCCAAGTGAGTCTGAGTATTGTACTCAGGAGCAAGTACCGGAATTTGTGATACTACCCGCAAGGGTGATACTTCGCGTTGTCGTAGTGTTGGTCGCTAGATCGTCTATTACTGTATTGCTTATTCGCATGGTTCCATGGTTATGGGCCGTTTCACATACTTCCCGTGATGTCGGGTGTATATATTCCATGTATGCGTTGTCAACCAGTGAGACGTGGGAGATCATGCCACAAAGATTCACCGTTCTACTTATTTCCACCTTGCATTGAATTACATCAGTTTCAGTGTATTCGTTCGCTTGTAACAGAAAAACGTTACTTATCATTGATTCCACTTTTTCATTTTCTATTTCGCAATCATCAATATTCAAAAGCGGAATCGTTGTTATATTTAATGAATTTGTTCCACAACCGTAACTAATAATGGCTGCCGTAAACTTCCATGCCATTATCAGTATTACCAATGTGACGAGAATCATTTTGTATCCCTGTAATTATAAAATCGATTACTTGTGTCTCCTCTTTTTATTTTATTTCATTCTTTAATTTTACGGTGTATAGTCCGAGTCTGATTCTTCTGAATCAACTTTTCTTTTTTTTATTTTCTTTTTCTTTTTATTTTCAATTTCTGTTATTTTTGTAATCTTTAGACTATTTGAATAGACGATTTTTGGTTTTTTTTATACAAAATTTTAATGTTTGCATTTTCAAAAACTTCTAAAATGTTAAACGGACCCTCGTATTGATTTCCTAATTTCTTTGGTTTTGGCCCACTTAATAAGAATACGTTTTCTCTTTCTTGAAAATGTACAGGGTTACTTCTCTTGTCGTAATAGTATTTCGATCTTTGTTTTGCCTGTACTAGATTTTTGTAAGCAAGCTTTCTTGTTTCAGTTAACTGGTTTACTAAATTTTTTATATAATTATCATATGTTGGCAGTTTGTCTAATTCATGCACCGGTTCCTCCGATGGGAGTCGTGCAGTTCTGCCGAATACCAATTCATACGGTATATACTTGGTTCCCTCGTGAACACAAGTATTATAAGATAGCATTGCAATAAAAAAGTCCACCCAATGATCCCATTCTTCATTATTATCCGCATATTGCGGATAATATTCACTCAGCGTATGGTGTGAACGTTCTAAAGATTCATTTGACTGTGGATGAAAAGCGGTTGTTTGGATTTTTTAAATTCTGAATCTTTTATTTATTCTTTTCATGAAATTGCTTATGAAATTTCTGCCTTGATCGGTTAAACAGACTTTTGGTGAACCGAAAATGCAAATAAATCGTTTAATAAAAGCATCCGCTATTGTTTCTGCCTTTTGGTTTTCTAACTGAATTCCAACTGAAAATTTTGAAAATTGGTCTTGTATTGTTAAGATGTATTCTTTATTTTCTTTTGTTTTTGGTAGCGGACCTACAGTATCCATAGCTACTTTATCAAAAACTGTTCCTGGTGTATCTGTGATGATCATTGGTAGTCTTGTTTTCATACGAACTAATTTTTTTAATTGGCATTCTGCGCAATCTGGCATTCTACATTGAATATCATCTTTTAAATTCTCCCAATAATAATCTCGCTTTATTCTCCTGTATGTTTTTGAAACTCCTTTATGTCCTCCAATAGGAGAACAGTGCATTTCATAGAAAACTGCCGTTCTTTTTTAAGTGGGACGTATTTAACTGTGCCCAGGCACACAATAATTTTTATTTCGTCATCTGTAAAGAATTTCCCTATCAGGGTCAAAATTTCGTCCCACCGGACATTTCCAATGTATTTTGAATATGCTATCGAAATTGTTTTTATTCCTTTTTGTTCTAGTATTTCTCTCGGGTTATTTAGACTTTTTTCAAAATATTCTTAATTTTTCACAATTGATTCCCCTTTCATTCCTTTGACAGTTAATGCAAAGTGAAGGTTTTTACCGTCTTTATGTTTATATTGTGACATCCCGTCACGTTGAATTATACAGTCCGTGGGGAATTAAGTGAAACTTTTGATGGAGAAGGGAGCCTTTCCTTTCGGAAAGAGGATTTCGGAACGCGCATGTATTTTAAATAAATTTCTGAATCGACATTAAAGCAATGTTTATTAAATGAAATTATATTTAGGTATTAAAGAATTGTTGAATATATAAAATGAATTTGTGCTCTATTGAAATACGACAAAATGAATATGATTGGGTTTTTGAACAGTAATCGTGTGAGTGAGAGACTATATCCGTTCAGTGTCGCAAAATCGACTGACTTTTTCGGCGAGACCCATCGTCACGGCGTCCTCCGAGGGCTGAAGGCCCTCGTACCAAGAGGGGGGATTTCGAAGACACGCTACCCTCCCATCGACCTATGGGAAAAATCCCGTTACGTCAAAATGCGCAGTTTTCCTGAGATTTGTCTCGACGTCCCTTGAGCTCCCCCTCTTCCCTCGCGTGCGATGCACGTTGCAAGTGAAGACAACACTAATATTCGAGAAAAACAACATGTGTGGCCAAGTATTCCCGGCTTGGAAGCACTTGAGGATTATGTATATACTATTTTTACGACATTAGTATTACGATTAGTGAGCACGTACTCGTAACTCGAGGAAAAGCCTTTCCCACATCTTTGGGGACAAAAAGGCTTGTTTCTTTCATCCTCTACTTCGTTACGGAAGGAAAAAAAAGTTACGCGCAAAAAAATGTAGAAAATGAAATTAACCGAAAACCCAGGGAAGGACGGTTTTCGCTTCGATGGGTCTTGCCGGCTGCATGCCACATGGTTTGCAGCCCTTGTACATGCCCGCTCCTGAAATCGTTGTCGAGTGACCAACCCTATAAGAATCTTATAATTAATGCATAAGCTTCGAATTCGATCTTATCCTATATTCCTATATGTTCTATCCTATCTTATGCAAATGGAGTACATTCAAATACTACCTCCCAATTGTGATTGACGCGCGCGCTATCTGGCGTGCGTGTGGGGCAGTTATCAGCGACCGCATCACGGGTGAGGTGATAACATCACAATATACTCCACCTAAGCTCGTAGCTTTTATAGTGAGCATTTTACTTGAGTTTTTGAATTCTTTGGCGCCTTCATCTAGAGGTTCGCCATCTTCCGACAAAAAATACAAGATATTATCTTTTCTGTGTGTAATTAACTCTTTCGATTTTATTATTTTTGACTTTGCTCGAGTTTTGTCAGTGGCTTCGAGATGCGGCCGTTCAGATTCTGCGTCTGATTCTCCATTACTCTCAGTTTCACTGCTCATCGAGTCTTCTAATTTTGAAAGTGAGGGGTCTTCAGAGGTTGGATCATCCACATCAAGTGGCATTTCCGATATTTTTCCATCAGTAGCCCCCTTTTTAACAACAGTTCCTTCAGAGCTCAATGCTCGTTTTGGTGGCTTGCCTTTTTTCTTTTCTTCTTTTGATTGCAAGTTTGCCCTGGTATTTAATTCTTCGGATTGTTTTACCATTTTATCAGCTTTGTTTATTTTTGTCAGAATTTATGTTTTTATCAATGTTTATATCTTTGTCTGAGTCAGTTTCATCGTCTTCGTCGAGAATACCAAAGATTTCGTGCAATTTAGTGTCGAATAGTTTTTTTAATTTTTTTACTTTGCGCTCGAGTGATTACGTTTTTTAAATCTATCGGATTACGTGATAGTGCATCCGCGTTTGAATGAATTCTTCCTGGTTTATATTTAATTTCATAATCGTATTCAGCCAATTTCAACCGCCATTTTAAAATTCGATCATTTGTTTCTTTTGCTCTTCTAAAACAAACCAAAGGTTTATGGTCCGGCACTAGTGTGAATTTGTGGCCATAAACATAGGGTCTAAAATTTTTTACCCCTTGAACAATTGCTGAGGCTTTTTTTCATAAGTATCGTATCTGAGTTCTGCCCCCCTCAGTGCTCTAGAAAAATATGCAATTGGTTTATCTTTCCCGATTTCTCCCTGGGATAATACTGCCCCTATTCTTATCCCTGAGTCGTCTGTAGTTATTATGAAAGGTTTCGAGAAATTGGGGTATTGTAATATTGGAGCCGAACACAAAGCTTCTTTGAGTGTCTCGAAAGCGCTCTGGGCTTCTTGAGACCATTCAAATTTTACATCATTTTCGAGTAGTCTTATCAGAGGTTTTGCAATTTTGGAAAAATTCTCGATAAATCTTCTATAGTATCCTGTTAGTCCTAAAAATGACCGAATATTTTTTGTTTTTTTGGAACAGGGAATTCTTTTACCGCTTTGAGTTTTGTCGGATCTGGTTTTAACCCTTCTTTACTTATAACGTGTCCCAAGTAATTTACTTCTGGTCGTAAGAACTCACATTTATCTGGCTGTAATTGTAAATTTACTTTTCGTAAACGGTTCATTAGGTCTTCAATTTTTTTTCCGTGTTCTCCCAAGTTTTTAGCAAAAATTATTATATCATCGAGATATATAAACATTGATGTTCCTTGCAGTCGCGATAAAACATTGTCCATCAACCTCTGAAAAGTCGCTGGCGCGTTTTTCAGACCAAAAGGCATTCGGTTAAATTCCCAATGGCCTTTTGGGGTTGAGAACGCCGTTTTATGGCTGTCTCTTGGGTCCATCTCGATTTGGTGATATCCACTTACCACAAAGTTGCAAACGCACCACATGTAAAACGATTGCTCGAAATTACATTGTCTCAGAGACGACACTGGATCGAGAAAGAAGCTTCTGCAATCGGAGGGATAGTGACAAAATATCCATGCTTAAAAGATTACGAAATGGTACGTTTTTCCATGATGTTGAAATTTGCATCGTTGGAATGCAACAAAAATAGGTTAAAAAAAAATCATTTCCAGTATTGTCTCGAAGTCGAAAATCGTTTAAACCTTCCTTTTCGGTTTTTTTTTGCGACCTGATAGGGCCAGAAAAGCGTTAGCAAATCAAAATTATTTTTCTTTAATTAAAAAAAAACCTACTTTCATTGCATTCCAATGACGCAAATTTCAACATGTTTTTCTCTGGTAGTTAGTCTGTAGGAGGAGAGATAGTTAAAGACAATTTTTGTATATAAATGAAGACTGGTAGTTTTGAATATATGCTGGACAGCAAATACAAAAAAAATAACCCAGCAAAGACTGCCCAGAAATTTCACATTTTGGGTTACGCTGCAATGGAAGATCTGGAATAATCCAAATGTGCAGCGGAAACTGTATGCGCAGTGCCAAATTATTCTAAATCATCCACTGCGGTGGAACCAAACAATTTTAACTTCTGAAAGGTCTCCGCTGTGCTACTTTTTTGAGACAAATTAGTCTTCTATATGTGACCTATGTTTGTCACAATATGCATCGGTTGATACCCTGGTGCGCAGTACCAAATCAGTCAAACACAAAATTCCAGCGAAAATAGTAAAAAAAACTAACTCATCAGCAAACCCTTCCAGATACTTTATATTTTGAGATACACCGCAGTCTCAAATTTGTAAAAAAAACCTTTAATAAAATTTTGTTAAAGGTTTTTTTCTACAAATTTTGGACTGCGGTGTGACTCAAAATATAAGGTATCCGGAAGGGTTTAGTGATGGGTTATTTTTTTTTACTATTTTCGCTGGGTTTTTTGTTTGACTGATTCGGTACTGCGCGCAGGGTATCAAACGATGCATATTTTGTGACAAACATAGGTCGCATATAGAAGTTCCAAACGTTCTAGTTTTTCTGCAATTTCTTAATGTAATTATTGTCGGAATTTTATTTGTCATACAAAATGGCCAGAGTAGTGTTTTTATTTTTATTTTGCGTTTCACTGCGAATTTTGCAGAATCTTCAAGTGAGGAACTTTTTGTTTCTTTCAAATAATTTTTTAAAAACTTTGTTTGTTCCTTCCAGATAATTTTTGAGTTCGTGACATTGAAAAAAATCAGTCAAAAAGCTTTTTTCGAGAGGATCGATCACATGATTGACATGCTGGCGAAATTCTTCTCGATTGATGCAAGCACTCAAGAATCCAAAGTTGAAATTTAAAAAAAACTATATGAAACTCTGTCGAATAAATCGAAAAACAAAGTCGCTTCGGTGTTCATCGTTAAAATGGTAAGTTTTTTTTCCTGCAAAGTTCTATAGGATCCTACGTCCACCATAAATTTGATATTTATATTTCAAATATCTTTTATTCCATTTTAACTCGCTATATTCGATAAGAAATTTCCGTTAATTATACGAATTACATCGAATGTTTGTCGGAGGCTTAAGGAGTTTTGGTACACCTATTGAAAATGCTGCCACCCACTCAATTTTTTTTTTTAATAAGTGAAAAATATATAAAACGTGAACTGCTTAAATTTCAAGTCGATCCTCCATGTCGTTTTTGTAAAAATAATTTTCGAAAATTTGGTTTATACACGAGAGTAAATAGGAGCAATATTTTTTTGAGCTGTCAATTCCATTAAAATACTACCACCCGCATAAAATTTATGTCAGATCTTTATTAGATCTTTAGTATGACTGTCAACAAATTTGAATAGGTTCGTCCATCTGGTTTATTAGTTACAAGCCAAAACATAAGCTCACTATCCACGGGTATAGCGCACGGTCAGACTCTCTTTTGTTTTATGCATGCCCCGCTTACCGCGCGCCGCCGCACCCTCGTTTCCGCTTATTCCCCGTCGCCGGTCTGTACCGAAACTCCTTAAAAATACATATTGCAAAAAATTTTAAAAATGTTTTCTTTCGTTCTGTGTTCTGCGAGGGCGCGAAGCACTTGAACCTCAATGAACCGTTAGTATATTTCAAATATACAGATGATGCAGTCCACCGAACACCTCATTACGACGAAGGACGAGTCGCCTCGCATAGTAATATACATGTCGGAAAACGGAGTCGGAGCTGCGTATCTGGTTGCTGATCAAGATGTTCAAGTGAAAATACCTGAACCGACAGTACAAAAGGCTATCGCATGTCTCTTAGCTTCGTACTACGTCTGGGACACAGCCTATCCGGTTGCGTATATAAATGTACTCGAGTATATCGACAGTGAGATTTTGGGCACTCTCGTAAGTAAAAGGCCTATGGTCTTGAAATTCATTCGAATACGTGACCATAAAATAAAAGCGATAAGTCAAGAAGACAACGGGGAAAAAAAATATGAAAAATCACGAAAAGTCAAATATATATATAAATATATATTTATATATATATATATATATATATAATATAATATTATATATAATATTATATATATAAAATAAAAAAATAAAATATATAATATATATATATTCATATTTATATTTATATATACACATAAAATACGGTGTATGTTTCAGTATTATATAATAAATGGCAATAATTATCTAATTCTAAATTCTATGAGCAATCTCAATTCAATTCCATAATTTTCCTGATTTATATATAATTATATCAGGCGTATGCGATAAGAGCTTTTTTTCCAAGAAAAATCAAACTACTTTATTCTATCGTTAAATAATGCAATGAAATTTTTTTTCATCGAAAAACATAACCCTAAAAAATTCACCTAGTAAATTAACCTGCTTGGAAGCGTTTTAATGTAACACGGTACAAGCATGTTATAGCAAAACAGCTAACGTGTGTTACGGATTAAAACACCATAAAACGTTTAAAAAGTGACTACAAGCAATAACACACCTAAAGTGTTTAAAAGTAACACACTTGAATTTGCAGTGAACTCGCTACCTTTTTAGCCTCGTCTTTCAACCAATAGCAACGACGGGAAAAATTTTGAAGAGAGGCACAAGGTCGTTGATTGATCGTAAGCCAATAAAAGTTTCAACTGACTCATTCGAGTTTTTATTTTAACAACATACAAAAAATATAAACTGAATATAAAATAAAACTTACGTTTAGAAATCCTCCCCAATTACTTTGCGGTTCCTGTTGTTACGTCCCGAGAGCGTCGGTAGAGCAGAAACTCTTGTAACCCGCGATACGCGAGTTCGACGAGTCTGATTAGAGCGGTTTCTGCTTTTTCCCTACTCGATACCGGAACCAATAGTATATCAATGTTTTTGGGTATATCAGCGACCACTACGCGTGGCTGATTTGCCGGAAAAAAGATGTAGATGATTGCGAAGATTTGTTGATTAAACAGATGAACGTTTTTATTCAATTTATAACTGTCGATGATCTTGGTTTGTAAGGCCAAGATATTTTGAGTATGAGTACAGAATGTTTGATACACTTGATATTTTTGGATAACAGACACTGGAATCGCGCGCACGAAGTTTAATTAAATTGAGCGTGATTCGAACGAACTTATGAGTTTCGTGTTTTATTCTGGATTTCGAATTTAGACTGTTCGTCGGAAATGGCGAGTTTTATTCTCGACCAAGGCTGAGCGTACTGAAATCGTCTAAAGATGAATCGAAGTCAAGTGATAGAATTTTGTAAGTGAGCTGTGTGACTTGGAGTCGAATGGTAACAATTAAGTGTCTGTCGATGAGTAAGAATGAAGTTCGTAAGCGAAGTGATAAAAATTTAGTGTAAGTCGATGAATTGAAGTCGAACGGTAAAAATTTTGTGTCCGTTTTTTTGGAGAGTTCGGTTTTTTATAACCTTCGTGAATGGAGTTTCGGGAGATGGAAAATTCGGGTTTGGTAGGGGAGATTGGTTCTCGTTGGTCCAAGTGGAGCAAGGGAGGAGTCAAGCTGATGCCGCGTGGGCGTACTTAAGGGCGGTTTTTTTATCCTTAAAAAGTTTGGTGATCGTTGCGAGTTTCCTGTGTCTGTTTTACATATATTTTCTTATAGATAAACATGCCGGCGTTTTCCTCGGAAGAGGGAAACGTTTTTTCAGTTGCAAGATAAAGAATATTCGATTCATAATATGAGTGTCGCCGTTTTCTTCTGGCGAGAGACGCGTGTACGTGGGAAAGCAAATAGTCTCGAGAAATGCGGGATTTTCGTTTGTATGTTGAAGATATAATTTTATGACAGGATGTGTCCGCTTTCCTCGGGAAAGGGCCGTGTGCTGATCAAATGTTTACTTTTATTATTATATATTATTATATAATATATTATTATATTATTATATATTATAATATTATTATTATATTATATTATATATATATTATTATATTATTATATATTATAATATTATTATTATATTATATTATATATATATTATTATATTATTATAATATTATATATATATTATTATATAATATTAGTTTTGGTACATTTGTGGACCAAATGTATCAACTGAGTTGGATTATTTAGTTTAGATATTGGGTGGTCTTGAGATTCTGTTCTCGTCTAGTTTTGAATATAAATATACGTTATTTTCGTGGTTCTTCCCGTCTTCCCGAGATTGATTGATTACAAGAAATGATTGATTGTACAAGAAATGATTATTCGATGACATCCATTTTATCGGCTACCGTATATTCTACTGTCGTTAATTTCAGGTCGGTATTTGAAAGAGTGTAATAAAGAGGGAGACTCTGATCGAAAAAATATGCCAGTGGGGATGTAACACTTCCCCCCCCTTGAAAGATTCGAGCGCCCACGCTCGATTCTGATTAAACGATATACCGACGTGAAATCCGAGTTGGATTAATTAAAATCTAATACAAATTTTACGCTACTGAAAATATAAAAAAAACGTTATATATAGTAAAAATTTCGTTATCGTGTTACATATGTGAAAGTTTATGTTTCTTTTTTTTTCTTGTGTATAAAAAAAGGTATGTACTTACTAGGTTTCTTATAATTGTCTTAAATTTTGATGAGAGAAAAAAAAGAAAAAAAAATTATAAACGTTATTATGTAATTTTTCTTATTTGATGGGCTTAACGTTAATCGTATGATATATTTATATTCTAACTATCGTTTTTTTAAATTTATTGTAATTGTATCTTAGGATCTGCCAGTTCGATGGTACACCTACTGGTCACGTATAACTCTTTTTGGAGAGGGAAATTTACGGCATTCGCCGTTTTCGGGGGTTGCTGTGCCGAGGTTATATATTCAGGTGACACGGGTAAGTGCGTTTATTCTGCCAAAATTTTCAAACGAACCATTCTACCCTTTTTGTGACGCAAACGAAAATGAGTACTCAACGCGTAAGTTCCGCGTAACCGTCAATTCTGGTTTTTTTCTTTATTTTTTTATTTTTTTTTTATTATTATTTTGTGTTTTCGTGTTTTTGTGAGATTCTAATTTTCCTGTTTGTTTTTCTTATTGTTCTAGGGTAACAAACGTCAAGCGCCATGGTTCCTCGACCCGGCGGAGTTTGCGAGTGTTGTTGTATTTGTGATTGTTCGATTGCTTTTTATTTATTATTAATCCAATTTTCTTCATTTCCATTTTTTTTCTTTTATTTTTGTCGTTCCTACTGTTCCTTCAATTATATATATAATTAATTTATGATTGTGTGTTTTCTTTAGGCACTACAGGAGCGCGTGCTCCAAGTGTTTAAATGGCAGAGGATGGCTCGGCGATATCGCCGTTATGAGATCGAAGACTTTTTCTTTTATCTCGAGCCATGCTGGGTCGGGGATTGGCTCGTGGATTATTTGGGCCTTCGGCGGTTGTTCGCCTATAGCGATTGATGGATCCTCGGCCCGACACTGAGTGTCTTTTCCCATTTATTTGTTTTATTTTATATATATTTTTTTAAATATTTTTTCTCTATATTACAAAAAAAGATGTCGATGTAAAGAGGAAAACTAATAAACGCCTCTCTCTTTTTAAAGAGAAGAAAAGGGGAAACCAAAGTTTCCTAGAGGCAAGCTAAACTGCGAGTTTTTGTGTCGATTTATTTCGGATTTGCGGCTTGAGCTATTCCCATTCTCCTGCGTTTCCCGTCTTATTTTTTCATTTTTTCTTATTTATTTATTTTAAAAATTTCCTTTTTTTTTTTGTTAATTCTTGGATATTTTAGGTCGTTATCATTCTTGATTTTAATTTATTTTTCAATTAAAAATATTTTAATTTTCTTTCGTTCTATATTATTTTTATTTTTATTATCTTCTTCTTTCTGAGTCTTATTATTTCCATTTCTGAATTTAATTTCTTCTTTCAATTAGCCAAAAAAAAATAATTTTCTTTTTTATTATTTATACGTTCTCTCATATTTTATTTTTACTTTTATTTTTATATTAATTACTTCTATTTTTATTTTATTTCTTATTATTATTCTTTTTTTTCCTGTCTTCCATCTCATTCTCTATTTTATTTATTTTATTTTTTTTTGTTTTGTTTCTTATTTGTATTTTTATTTTCAATTACTTCTATTTGTTTTTATTTTATTTCTTATTTTTATTTTTATGTTATTTTTATTTTTATTTTGTTATTTTTTTTCTTGATTTTCTTCTCGTATTTTTTTTTTTTTGGTTCTCCTACTCCCTTTGTATTATCGTTATTAATTTTCTTTAATTTGCCTGATCGTAATTATTAGAATTTTTTTTACTCCTTTGTTTTTATTGGATTCGCTCGCGTTTCTCTATTTCCGTCTATTTAGAGTTTTGCTCCTTTTCTTTCTGTTTCGTTGGTCCTGCTCCGTAGAAAATACCAGTAGGTACGGTTGCTTGCCCAATGTTGGGATATATTTCTATCTTTGTTTCTGGGATTTCGTGGGTGGTTTTTCCGCGTTCGATATTCTGTGGTTCTCTATTTTTCGTGTCTGTCCCTGTCTCCGTTGTCTTATTCGTCTTCGTCTTTCTCATGTGGAGTAGAATATTCGTGAGTGAATCCCAGACCGAGCCTACCAGCCACAAGCTCCATCCGAAAACTGTATGGAGTGTTATTCCATGAATGATCGTGTCTTCTACGAATTTTATTACCTTGAACGTGAACCAGATTCCCATTACCGTCACACTGAATGTGCCCACGGTGTTAAAAAAATTTGTATACTCTGCCCCAAGCTTTCTCTAGTGAGTTCCTTATATCTTCTACGTTTATTAATCCATTTACCGACATTCCTTGTTTTATCGAATCTTGTCCCGTTACCTCCCTAGCTACTGTGTTTAGTACGGCTGGCCTTTCTATTGGGAATAACAGCTGTTGTCTGATTTTGTCTAAATCCTCCGACGAGTAGATTCCGCCCGCCGCGAGGTTCCCTGGCGATTCATAATTCCATGATTTTTTTGTGTTTGAGGATATTTCCTTAGGGGCTACTGCGGGTGCTAATTGTGGCAACATTTGGTACCATGTGTTATTAATATTGTACATCGGAGCTAGGAATGAGGTGCAGTCTATTTTCGATTATGTGGGTTCGGGGTAGCATGTTTCATAATGTGGAAGGCGAACTCTGCCGGGGCGAATGTGGCTAACGCTAATGAGTTTCGTAATACTTTGTTCTCTAATTCGCACTCATGTTTTATTAGGTCGTTGTACAATGTTACTAGTTGGTTTCTCATATGATATTCGAAATATATTATTTTTGAGTTTACGTAGGTAAAGAGGTTTAGATTTTCTCTCACCGTGTCCTTTGCATGCGTGAAAAATTCTCCGTATTCGCGATCTAGGATGAACAGTCTTGGATCCTTCGTCTTTATTACTTTATAACCGCATGTTGGTATGTGTCCCCGTACCGAGACAGCAAAGACTACGTCGTTTGTTGTAAGTGAATATATTTCTTGGCCGTATTTGTTTGGCGCATTATCTTTGATACTCTGGGCTCCCCCTTCGTAAATTACAGAGAAAGTATTATATTTGCATTGGTCGGTGGGCAGTATGCTCCAATATGTATTTCCTCCCTCTATGTCCATGCATTTTCCCTCCGAGTATCTACATCTGACGCCCGAACGCAAGATTACTTCGTTTTTCTCTAAGCTAACTGTTGCTGTATAGTCTTGTAAGGTGAAGAATATTTGGCCATGCGCTACGACATTATCCCATTATCCATAATGGTCCGAAAAGTGTTCTCCCTTGCAATTTTCGTCTGTATATACCGTACCTGCCAGAGTAATCGGCCTATCTGATGTAGTGTTCGCCTGGATGTTTGTGTACAGATTTCTGTGTGTTTGGTAGCTTTGTAGGGTGTGTAATCGTTTGCATTGTTCGTAAGATATTTCTTCTATGTATTCGATGTCTCCATTGGAGACTATTGAGACATGGGAGTGCATTCCACAGTGATATACTGATTAGTGATGAGCAAAAGCAAGACCAAGACCAAGACCATAATGGTCTTGGTCTTGGTCTTGCTCTTGCATACTCAGTCTTGTTCTTGGTCTTGCACCGTTACCCTTTGTCTTGGTCTTGGTCTTGGTCTCGCATAGTCGAGTCTTGGTCTTGGTCTTGGTCTTGTTGCAAGACTCTCGCAGTCTCGCCAAACAACGTAAGTCCTATGCTTATACACAGGAGGCTGTTATAGCTTGACACCAAGACATAAGACAATATTAATAGCGGCAGTCGAATATGTCTTTTAGCTAGTTACAGCAAGTTTAACCATCAAAAAGAAACCATTTAAATTCGCTACCTGATCTGTTAGTACCCACCTGAACATCTATCGTCCATGTTAGATCTATTAATTATAACTTTTCAAAGTATACAAAAATAATTTCATCTGTCTATAAAAATGTGTGCATGGGCTATTAGTGATAAAGGCAGAAGTGAAACACTAAATGTTATGAACATGGTTGATTTATTGTATTTTTGGTGCCCAAGAGTTAATACAGAGTAACCAACGCGCGGACTCGTTATTCAATCGGTTTCGGTGCTTGCGAACTACCAAAGATGCTTTTGAAAAAAGCCTCTCAGCAGGAACTGAGGTTGCAGATATTGAAAAAAAGTCTCGAGCCATCTTAGCCAATATGGGAAATTGCAGCTGATGTTGTTTCCACCATTGCAAAACATCCTCGTTGCCTGCAACTCTCGGCTGACTCAGATATTCCTCTAGTTCGCTCCTTGAACTCTGAGAATTAGCTGATGAAGTAGATGGTGTTGAATATAGCCCGTTGAAATCTATAATGTCTTCGTCACTGCCTTCACGATTTTGACACTCTTCTAATGCTAGCTCTCGCACCGGTTCTTCAGTTCGATATTTTTCGAAGATATTTTCAAATCTCTGCAGGCTTTCGCGTTTAATCTCCGCTCCCCAGGGTGTAAGATCGAAGGTTTCTGCTTTGTGTCTTGGATCCAGAACAAGTGTTGTGCAGTAAATCCAGTTTGTCATTTTATAATGTTTCAGCATTTTATCTCGCGCAGCTTGAAAACCCACAATCAGTCTCTCGTCTACATCAGTGCGGTCGATTTTCTCGTCCAACTGTCTTATGGTAGTTTCTACTTTGTCGAGTAAAAGATTAAACGAAACAATGACAAGGGGGAGAGTGACGTATTTATCTCCTCCAAGTTTTGTCGTAAGAACTTTAAAGTTGAGCAAAAACTTGTGCACTTTTTCGAACATCAACCATTCCCCCTGCAGTATTTGAAACTTGATCAACTCAGGTACATTGCTGCATAATGTGTTGATAGCTCCTTTTAGTTTCAAGCCTACGCCAAGCATATCGTGGGTAGAACTCCATCTCGTCGGACAGTCCAGTATAGGACTTAAGGTGGTTAGCACGCCAACTGCTTCACATGCCGAACGGAATTTGTTATTAAGCATTTCGCTCCTTTTTACCTTACTGAAGATAGAACGCAGTTTCATAATAGCGGTGGTTGAATCGTTCATCTCCGGTGTACAGTCCTGATCCTCTTCGCCTTCGTCTGCACTGTTGATTTCTTCATCATATTCATTATCACTTCGGAATATCAAGGTCTTCATCAAATCTTGTACCCCCAAGTTCAAGATGTGAGCCATGCATCGGAAGTGCTGATCTTCGGAATCGAAATGTGGGAGTAGTTTGTGAAGTTCAGTCATAAATTTGGTGTTAGCTGATGCGTTGTCAACGGTGATACCTTGAACTTTGTTTTCTATATTGAAGTATGCCAAACATGTGTGAAAAATCTCTGCGATGGCTTTTCCAGTGTGGTGACCGTGGGAGGGAACAAAATCAAGGACCATAGATTGATAATTCCATTCATTATCTATGAAATGGACTGTCACGCCGTAGAAACTCCGACCAGCTATGGATGTCCATCCGTCAATTGTAAATGACATTTTAGATGTACATTTTTGTAGCAGATCCTTTACAGAGCCCTGAAGATCCTCAAATCGCTGTTTGACTTGTCGTCGAAGAGTGAACCTCTTGGGAAACTTAAGATTTGGGCAAATACATCGGAAATAGTTTTGTGTTTCTTCATCTTCGAAAAACGAAAAAGGAAGATACTTTTTTGTGATCCAATCTACCGTGGCTGTAGTGAAATCTGTATTTCTTTCTGCAATCTAAAAATAAAAAAAAAATAGGCAATCTAAAAATTAATCATCTAGGCAGTACACTGGTGTAATTGGAAAGAATCGTATCCAGATTTCATGCGTGCAGCGAACTATTGTTTTTTTTTGTACTACTTTTAGTCATTTAAAAATGTTTTATATAACACGAGAATGTTTTACGCGTTTTTGCGTTTTTAGGGGTTTCTAGGGTCGCTGATTACGAATCTGGCATCAGATTTTCGAAATTTGAAATGGCGGATCCAATATGGCGGACGTCAAATCAAAAAATGGTACTAACGCCTGTAGAACATGTTTCACGCTGATTCGTTAATTTTTGAAAATTGGTTTCGCCACACTGGATCCGCCATTTTCAATTTTCTATTTTTGACTTTGAATTTGTTTCAGCCACCTCAAAATTACTGAAACAGTTATTTTTGAACATACTTTCATAATCAAAATTTGTCAATTTTAAACGAATTTTTTCTCAAAAAATGCCTATTATTTTATGTAGAGTACCCAGATAACAAAATTCATATTTTATTGGTACTAAATATATATCGAAAATTATAACATTGGTAATTTTCCTTATGACATTATTATATAAGAATCTTGTAATTCTGCAACATCTTTTCCATAATAAAGTAGTCCTTTCTATTACCATCAATAGTTTGAATAAAACACTGATTTATTCGAACTTTGTGATAGAGGGAAAAATATGTACGTTCGCTTATTACTGATTGTTTAACATTTTCTATTTGGAATAAAATGGTTGTAGTATTTTCTCTTTTTTTCGTGATTTCTTACCGCAGAAAAGTAGTAACGTTTATCAGTAATTTATCAGTAACTTTTCGCCCGAGAAAAGTAGTAACTCTTATTAGTCATTTATTAGTAACTTTTTTCCCGAAAAAAATAGTAACTCTTATTAGTCATTTATTAGTAACTTTTTACCCCAGAAGTTTTATTTTTTGCATAATTTCTTATATAAGATAAAAACAATGCGCGCGTTCGTGGGCGTGCGTGTGGGTTTGGATGTGTGGGTGATTTTTCTAAAGTATATTTTGTAATCTTTTCTATTTTTCAAAAGTTTTTTTCGAAAAGAGTTTAAAAAACGGGTTGAAGCAAAAGTCCAGACGGTATGAATTTGGTTCAAAAATTTTTATTTCGGACCCAGAATTTTTGAGAACTTTTTCAAATTTTTCGATCACGGCCATTGAGGTGTTAAAATTTTTTTTATTTTTTATTCATGACATGCTTAATTTTTTCTTAAAAATCTAGAAAAAATTTTCATTGCTATTTGGAGATAAAAGAATAGTAAAAAATAGACCCAGGTCGATTTGGTGGAATGCCCCATAAATAGCAGAGTGTACTTGGCGCAAGCCACTGCCGTGCCACTAAGGTCTTTTTTAAATCCTGTTTCCACTTTTGTATTTTTCGGCTTTTAAAACTGCTGGATTTACCAGCCTTTGTGATTGCAGAACGTAATTTTTTATTTCTATTCATTTTTATAAAAACATGTCGTCATGTGAGCAGCACCACGTACGAGCTTCAACCGATCACCAGCTCAGGCTCAGAATTTGCGCTTCGATTCATATTTCGCATAAAAATACGTTTTTTATAGGATTTAAAATGATATAACAAAGAATGTACAAATTTTAGCAGCTTGTTACCACTTTTCCTTCAGAATATAATCGAAATTGAATTTTTATACTTTATTATCCGTTAAAATTAGCTATTTTTTATATACTTTTCTATCGGGGTATGTGCAATACCCATTTATGACACATTTATCCGAACTGTCTGTTCGTATCTTTTTTATAGTGTAGAGTTTGGAATAAATGGATAATTTTCGGTACATAATTATTACACATGGTTAAAGATGTAATATTTTTATATTATAAAATCTGATATTTTTCATAACGAAAATTTTGAAATAATTATACCCTGCATCTTACGATTTTTCTCATATCCGTGTATTACACATTGTAAGTTATACAATATTTTTGAACTATCACAGTAGATTTCATTTCCAACTAAACTTGTGAATCTTTTATGAACCTTCGTGCATCTATTTGAGTTATTACGATTTATTTATCATTATTACGAAATTAAGATTATATATATTACGAGGCTCTCAATATATATAAAAAGGATACACTTTGATGCATGAAATTATTTTAGGTGAAAAATTGTAAAATAATTTTACATTTTAAACGAGTTATATTTTATACACCAAAAACTTCACAATAAGTGTGTAATTTTCTCTTATATAATTTTGTGATATGGAAATTGTTATCTGGGGTAGTTAATAAAAATCAAATTATATAACAATAATTGAACTGCGATTTGTGGAAGAATTTTTACAGAGACCAAAATACATTGTCTGCATAGCTATAAAGAAAATACTAATAAATTCAATTACTATATTATATCACTTAATAATTGCGTAGAAAGGTAAAGAACAGTAAGCCGTTTTTTGTGGTTTTCTCTCTCAAAGGTGTCAACATCGCATTTTTAATTATATTATGTCGAATATATCAAATCCATAAAGGTACTCACCCGTTCGGAAAGCTGAAAGAAATCTGCAACGTTTCGCGTTGGTTGTTTTTGTGGAAATAGCTTTTTTGCCTCCTGCGTATGCACCGATACCAGATGTTTTTTTAGACCTGACGTATTCCGATTTTTCATTTTTATTTCGGTTTTTTTCTTCTTCAATCTTTCACACAATTTACACACGCCAATCGGATTCTCACCCTGTCCAACTATGTCAAAGAATTCATTGAATTTACTTTTTTTACTGGTCTGTTTCGATTATTCTTGTTCTTTAGTTTTAGAGGATTTCTTTTTACTTTTGTTAGCTTCTAGTCTCGCTTCTAGTGCTTCTACACTACCTTCATTTTCACTACCACTACTTAGAGTTGGAGAAACATCCATTGTGTCCTCGTTACTCATTTCGCGTAAATATTATGTTTACTGCTTCGAAATCAATTAGCAACAACTGAAGACAACACGTGAATGGTAGCGCACCAAGAGTTCACCTAGATACTGGACAGCAAGAACATACCACGGACGTGAGCCTCAGTTTGTTAGCTAGTGCACCACTGTTGGATTATTGAGTCCCCACTGCTAAGAATTATTTTCTCTCAAGACCATGGTACAAAAACGAATCGACTACGACGTGGAGAGTGACGGAGAAGAAATGTAAACATAAACATAAACAGTGATTTCATAGGAAGAAAGAACATAGAGTTCTTATACTCTTTGGTGACGATATTCATTAGGGTCTTTGTGATCAGCCTTCAGTTTCTGAGATATCCAAAGACTACCCACGGTCCTTCCTCGTGCAATTAAATAAAAGAAGTAAAGTAAAGTTAATTCACTGCGTTTTTATTGACGTAATTACGATCCTGGACAATGTTTATTCTGGACAAACGTGATAAAATATATAAAAAGGATATAAAAGTTTGGTACAATAATGTCCGAATGACGTTTCAATAAAGTAATTTTCGAGAGCTTCTGCAAGGTGGAATCTAGCCAAATATATCCGTCGTCTTCAAGATCTGGTGATCTAGTCCCCACTCTCGCACGTCGTCATCTCGTGCGATGATGACGTGAGGCCATGCCATAGTCGAACCCTTGTTCTGTAGTTTGTTTACGTCCAGGCGATAAAGGGCCTCTCAAATTCACCCAGAGCTTTCCAGCGTATAACGACAAATAATTTCGTCGTCATTATATTATTTATCTTCCCATTTCTGAATACTAATTATAAGTTGACTCGGCTTTTTCAAATATTAAAATACATATAAGAGTTATGCCAAGACTACATATAAGTAGGCTCTTCGTTTTTCTTCAAAACTCTGATTTAATTAAGCAGCGAGACTGCAAGAGTCTTGCATGTTCAGTCTTGTTCTTGTCCGAGTCTTGCATGCTCAGTCTTGTTCTTGGTCTTGGTCTTGGACAGTCAGTCTTGGTCTTGGTCTTGCACTCGTACCCTTGGTCTTGGTCTTGGTCTTGGTTTTGAAATTTCTGCAAGACCAAGACGAGACTGCAAGACCAAGACCAGTTTTGCTCATCACTAATACTGATCTGTGTATCTCTACTTTGCACTGCATAACTTTTATATGGTGGAATTCTGCCGTTTGTAATAACTGTATTTTTACATTTGTCTTATTCGGTTTTAAAATTGGAATGTCGCATTCTGTGATGTTAAGTAATGAAAGCGTTGTTACGTTTATTGCTGCTGCGCCGCAATCGTATGCGACAATGGCGTCGCCTCGCCCAATTGCCGCTAGTATGCAGACGAGTAGCAGCATCACTCCTTTACCCATGGTAAACCTGTAACAGTGTTTATCGTTTTTTTTTTTTTCTATTCTTTCTGATTTCTGAAAAATGATTGTTTTTATATTGAATTTCAATGTGCCAATTTCGCGCGGTCGCAATGGACTATCTTCCGTTTGTTCTTTCCAAGTTCTATTTCAATATCGTTTCTATCTGGAAAAATTTCCGTAATTTTGTAAGGACCTTTAGAATTGTCGTCTAATTTTCCCACTTTTTGGTTTTTCACTAAATAAATATCCTGTCCGACTTGGAATTTGACCGGATGAATTTTCCTATCATAATATTGTTTCGATTTTGATTTCGCTTTTTCCAAATTTAATCTTGCTGTGTTCCTCAATTCTATCATTTTTGCTAGTTAATTTTTACATATTCGTCGTACGTAGGGATTTCGTCCATGTCCGGGAATTCGGATGGCATGCGCGCTGTGTGACCGAAAATAAGCTCATACGGGCTAAATTTTGTACCTTCGTGTACGCTCGTGTTGTATGCCATAGCTGCTGGTTGTAACCATCTATCCCAATCTTTGTTTGTAACGTAATGTTTTAGATAATCGACTAATACTTGATGACTTCTTTCCAATGAACCATTTGATTGAGGGTGAAAAGCTGTTGTTTTAATTTGGTGTATTTTGAATATTTTTGCTACTCTTTTCATTACTTGACCTATAAATGCTGAACCTTGGTCTGTCAGTATTACTTTTGGACAACCGAATATGCAAATGAAACGGTCAATTAATGCTTCTGCTATGTGTTCCGCTGTGGCAAGTTTTAGAGGTACTGTAAGGATAAATTTTGATAAATCGTCTTGCATCGTTAAAACGTACTTGTATCCATTCTTTGATATTTCGAAAGGTCCAACAATATCGAGGGCCAATTTATCGAACACGTTCGCAGATGTGTCTGTTATTACCATCGGTTGTTTTGTCTTTATTCTAACGAGTTTTTTCTTTTGGCAACTGACGCATTTTCTTATGAAGTCCTCTACCTGTTTTTTCATATTGTCCCAAAAATATAATTCTCTTATTCTATTGTAAGTTTTGGTAATCCCTTTATGACCTGCTAAGGGTGAACTGTGGTTTTCTTCTATAATTTTCTGTCTCAGTTCCACTGGTAGCACTGTGATTTTCCCCTTACATACTGTTATTATTATCCGTGTATTAGAAAATGTCGTGCGGATGATATTTTTTATGTTAGCCCATGCCAGTTCGTTTATCCCGCTTTTACTTTGGGATATGCTTGCGGAGTGTAAGTTATTTTCTAGCATGATTTTCTTCAGGTTTTTGAAAGCTCTCTTAAAGTTTGTTTCATGTAGGTTATTCCCTTTATGTTCCCTGATTGTTAATGCAAACATGATTTTTCTGGAAGTTCCCGTCTTTATCACCTGTTCAAGTGTGAGTTTGTTGGGTGGTTTGATATCTTTTAATGAGTATTTTTCCTCTATTGATTTTCCTATTTCACCAACTACAGTGCCGTCTGCGTTAAAAAAACATATGTAATTGTCTTTTCTCATTTCTAAACAGTCCTTGGTTTCTTTGATGTTGCTGGTTACTGTTATATGTTCGTTATCAAGCGTTAAGTTAATGTCGTTTATAACTGTTGTCTCGTTTATATCTTTTTCCGTTGAATCTTTGTTAATTTCGTCACTGCTACTGTCGGTTTCAGTGTTGCTTTGATCTGAACTTGATGTATCTTTTACGCTATTAGGCGTCGGCATGGAGAAGTTGTTGATCGTCATGTTGTTTTGTACTTCGTTCTGTGTATCGTTGAATGTAGCAACGTTGTTCGTCAAAGTCAAGTCTTGTGTGTCGCTTTGTGGTATTTCCTCTATGTTTTCAAGGATTGGGGTGGGGGCTGTGGCGCGTGTCACTATTTTCCCCGGCGCCCGCGGTCGGTTTACGTCTGTGTCTGTCTTTTCTAGTTTCCTTTTCTTTTTCTGTGATTTTAATTCTTCCTCCTGGGTGTGTACCTGCTCCGTCTGTGCAGCACGCGCAGGTAGTCGGTTTGCGCTGTCGCGTGGATTGTCGTACTGTTTGTGTCTGTGTGACGGTGGTTCCTTTCTTGTGGTCTTTGCCGTATGTGTGTAGGTTCGCCTGTGGAGTTTGTGTTGGTCTGTCTATGTCGGGTGAATTGTCGCTCAACGACGGTACGTCTGTTGCTTGTATACCCGATATATTTTCGAAGTCTTCGTTTCCCGATCATTGAACAGCTTTGTGGACGATTGAATACCATGGATTTGTGCTTGTGTCTCAATTATTTGCGGGCCTTCGTCCCCTGATGTGTGTATCATTTGACCTAAATCTGTTTTATCTAATTCCATGTCCACTACTTCTATATTATCTTGGTTCAGTATCTCTTTTGCTCCTGTACCTAATTGGTTAGCGTCATTGATTTTATTTATCGACTCGTTTATATTTTGTTTCTTGTATACTCGTGCTGTTGGAGATAGGGTGAGATTCGCTAATGCCAAGTCTCTTTTCTTAGTTGAATCGAATGCTAAGAGTCTTTGAAAATTATCTTTTTGTCTTGTTCTTTGCGAGCGTGGAGTCCGACAATTTTCAGACGGTAGCGAAATTCCTTTATATTTCGATATTTCCTGATTTTCCAAAATTTCTTTCCTTCCCAAAATTCTTCAATTTTCCAAAATTTCTCTATTTTCCAAAATTTTCTGTTCTAAAATTTTCTGCTTTTCCAGGGTTTTCTGACTTTCCGACATTTGCTCTTTCAACATATTCTGTTTTTCTGAGAGTCTATGTTTTCCCACGATTTCCTGTTCGAAAATGTTCTGTTCCTCCAAAAGTTTCTGATTTTCCAAAATTTTCTGTTCCAAAATATTCCGTTTCTCCAAAATTTTCTGTTCCAAAATGTTCTGTTTTTCCAAAATTTTCTGATTATTCTCGATTTCTTGTTCCCTAATTTTCTGTTCCTCCAAAATTTTCTGATTATCCTCAATTTTCTGTTCCTTAATTTTCTGATTATCCTCAACTTTCTGCTTCTCTGAAATTTTCTCATTTTTCCCCAATTTTCTGTTCCTTAATTTTCTGCTTCTCCAAAAATTTCTGACTTTCCCCAATTTTCTGTTCCTTAATTTTCTGCTCCTCTGAAATTTTCTTATTTTCCCCAATTTTCTGTTCCTTAATTTTCTGCTCCTTTGAAATCGTCTCATTTTCCCCAACTTCTTGTTTCTTTAGAGTTTCATCTTTTTCTAAAGTTTTCTCGCTTGGTAAAATTTTGTCACCTTGTACTGGTGAGGAAGGATGTTTACTTGGGAAGGGTATCTTTGGAAAGGTGTGGCTGCGGCCGCTAGATTTATGTTTCCTCAACACACCTTCCTTTTCCCATCGCCTACAAATTCCGTCGTCTCATTTGAGTTTTCGTACAATCTTTTTAAAACCATGCGTCGATCGTCAGGTTGATCAGACCTATCGTCCCCGCTTTGATTACTTTTTATTTGATTTTCCGATTTTAAATTTTGGCTTGCGCGTGGTTTTTGCGTATTTCTCGCGTTAACAGGCCTAAATTCAATTTTCCTCTTTTGATCGACTGATGGGGCAAATCCCAATAAATCTTCCTCTGAAGTGTCTGATTTTGATTTTATTTCCCGATATTTCACTGGCGTGAAGCCTTTAAAGTCCTCCGAGGAGTCTGATAATTTAGCGATTGTTATTTTGTTTTTAGTATTTTCCATTGGATCGTCTGAGTTTGATTTAGTTTCGCGACATTTCATTGGCGTGAAGCCTTTAAAGTCTTCCGAAGAGTCTGATGATTTAGTGATTTTTATTTTGTTTTTTATACTTCCCATTGAATCGTCTGAGTTTGATTTAGTTTCGCGACATTTCATTGGCGTGAAGCCTTTAAAATCCTCCGAAGAGTTTGATGATTTCACGAATTCTGTTTTGCTTTTTCTCTTTTCCTCTAAACTACCTGTCTTTCTTTTATTGCTCTCCTCCTCGCTATCCTCGTCGCTTGCGTCTGAGTCTGTCGTGGTTTTTAAACCCCTGGTTTGCTTCGCTTCGGGTTGTTCCGAGTCTGAGGATGAGCGGAGACGAGCTACCCCCGGCCGAATTATCGGCCCTCCTAAGCCTGGATTCGTACGCCATTTAAATTTTATTGGAAACGCTATTTTTCTTTCTATTGGGTTTCGCGATAAAGCGTCTGCGTTTGTGTTTTGTTTGCCTGCTTTATATTGAATGTCGAATTCAAACTCTTTTAGCCGTTCCCTCCACCTCATCACGCGTGAAGTAGGGTCGTTCATCGAATTTACCCATACCAGTGATATGCTATACCTTTATCGTTCGTCACCAAAGCTTCTCCTGCATAAATACCTTCCGGCATTTCTGTACGCGGTACATAGCCTTCTTTAATTTTATCATTTTTAATTCGAATGAACATCAGTGTTTTTTGTCTTGCAGGTAATAAAATGCTTTCTTGGTCTGAAAAGGGGTAATCGATTCCGTTGATCGTTACACATTTTGTTTCGTAATCTATATTGCCTCTATGCTCGTGCATAAATTCCGAACCAATTATTCCCGCGTAATTTAAAGGAAAGTCTTCTGGTATGATATTGAATTTTCCGATCAAATCATTGATATAAATTTCTGTTTGTCCCAGCGTTAAAGGTTTGTCGTTTTTTGAAACACCGTTTAATTCGTAAATTATTGACCTATTGATTCGGTTTTGATTTTTAATTTCATTAATTTTTATTAAATTTAATTGTGACCCTGAATCAATTAGGAATTTCGTTTCCCGGTGTCCAAATTCTTTTGATTTTATCGTTACGCATGGTGAGTTATAATTTTGAAAGACATTATTTATGTTACACTCTGCTGACAAAATTGTGGATTCCTCATTTATTGCCTTCGGGTCTCAGCAAGCTGGGGTATTGCACGCGTATTCCCCGCGCCGGTGGTATCCCGACGGGGGATTCACTCGTTTCCCGCCTGGGGGAGAGGAGCGCCGATCCCTCGATTCTCTATGTGTCGCTTCACTTCATTAAAAATTCTCTTCCTGCAATCGCGTACTTCGTGACCTCTTTTCTTGCAATAATTGCATTCTAGCGTATTTGGGGCATTTGTTTGGAAGGTGTTCGTGTTGCCAAAATTGTTGGGCTGTCTGTTTTGCGCGAACGGGGTATAATTTCCCGTCGGAGCGTTTGCTCGGAAAAAACATTCGTCGAAGTCGTGATTGTTTCTCTTGCAATAACCGCAAAATTTAGCGATCTGTGCTGCTCGAGGCGCTGGATTTATAAAGTTTGTACGTTGTGCAAAATTGTCGTTTGGTATTTGATTACCGAAGTTTTGTCTGTATGGGGTTTTGGTGCGTTGTATCCCCCCATGTGCGAATGAACAAACGGCCAAGTATCGACCCAGTACTGGTGCCGGAGCTGCCAATACTGGCTGACAGTCATGGCCCGGTACTCTGCCAACGCAGAAACGACCCTGGCCCAACTCCGAAATGATAACAACGGTCCTACGCTTGGCAGCAGCGTTGGCACAGTACTGGTCGCCAGTATTGTGTCAACGTTGCTGCCAATATTGGGCCAGAGCTCATAAACGACCTTGGCCCAACTCCGAAATGGTAACAACGGTCCTACGCTTGGCAGCAGCGTTGGCACAATACTGGTCGCCAGTACTGTGTCAACGTTGCTGCCAATATTGGGCCAGAGCTCATAAACAATACTGACCCAGCTCCGACATGATAAAAACGGCCCTACGCTTGGCAGCAGCGTTGACACAGTACTGGTCACCAGTACTGTGTCAACGTTGCTGCCAATATTGGGCCAGAGCTCATAAGCAATCCTGGCCCAGCTCCGACATGATAACAACGGCCCTACGCTTGGCAGCAGCGTCGACACAGTACTGGTCGCCAGGACTGTGTCAACGCTGCTGCCAATATTGGACCAAAACCCACTGGCGATCCTGGCTCAGCTCCAAAATGATGACCACGACCCCACATTTGGCAACAGTATTGGTACAGTACTGGTAGCCAGTACTGTGTCAACGCTGCTGTCAATGTTGGGCCAGAGTTGTTGTATATTTAAAAAAATGACTTTTTTCAGAAATGCTTTATTAAATATACATAATTTATTTTATTTTTTATTTATTTTCTTTATTTAAAAATTTTTTTAAAATTAAATATACACAATATGTCATGTTACATTCTTTTCTTCACTTCGATTTTTTCTCCCGGAGTTTTTTTCCGCCTTCCCGATCACCGGCACCAGATAAATATCGGCTTGTGGCGGATATGATTTTTGCGGCCGTGGTTTTTTCTCCAATTATATTTAGAATGACATCTGAAATAAAAAATATTTCATTTTATTGCAACAAGTTCTAAAAATTATATTTGTAAAATTCGAAAAAAGAAAAACATTTACCGTTCATATATTTGTATGTTGACGTCACACAAAATGATTTTTTTGTAATACCGTTGGCACCTGGTCTTCCGGTGGCTGAATATTTTTCTTGCACCGTTTTTGATATCAGGGCGCCAACGATATTTCGAACGGCACCCCGTTCATCCGTCGACGAACCCGCCACAGCTCTCATCACCTCCATCTAAACAGAATTGACAAATATAGTCACTTTCTGAGTATTAAGAATGTAATGTAAAGCACATATAATTTAGGTAAAAATTAATAGACTTGTATTTACCAAAGCCTTTCCTTTCTCTTCGTCTTCATCGGCGACTGCCTGGTCCCCTTTTTTTTCTTCCGGGAAATCGACGACAGCATACAACCGATCCATATCTATACATAAAAATCATATGTAAAAAGAGAAAAAGGAAACAAAGACATACAATGAAGCACCAAGAGAGAGAGAGAGAGAGAGAGAGAGAGAGAAAGCAGTTGTAATAATTAATAGAGAGATAGTAATCAAGAGAGGTAGAGAAAGAGAGAGAGAGAGAGAAAGAGAGAGGGAGAGAGAGAGAGAGAGAGAGAAGGGGAAAGAGAGGAAAAAACGATAGCGACCAATTTCCGAGGCATAACAACGAACAGTAAAAAAGAGGGTGTTAAATCTTGCCATGCGCATGTGTTTTTTACAATATCTTACCTGATTTTCACAATGAGAGAAATTAATTAAATAATGAATAATAATTGGTGTAAAAAAAAGTTTTTGTTTCAAGGCTACAATACAAGTGAACCTGTAGATGGCATGAGCAAAACTGATATTCGAACGCATATTCTCTACGTAGCATGCCAGTTTTTCCCCGTGAGGGGAAAATAAAAAAGGTGGTAATTTTGCTGAAGAATAGATTCTGAGGGTTTTTCCCCGAGGGAGAAAGAAGTGGTCATTTTGCTGAAGAATATATTCGGCATATACTCTTTGAATGAGAGCTGGCGATCAAATCGGCCCAGGAATAAAACTCGGTCACAATAACGGCCGCAATAAAACTCCGGCAGACACTCGTTCGTCTGGCAAGCGACGGGTGGTGGGTGCAGGTATTATGCGGTGTGGAAATAATATTAATTTTAGCCAACTTAATTTTTAATGTAAATCGTTCCGCTATACTCCCATGCACCCAACAAATTTGCAGCTCGATCGGTTAGTGGAAAGGTGTTGTAATCCTTAATTATAATTTAAAAAAAAAATAATTTTCCAGTAATTTTAGCCGGGTTCGTGTTTTTTTTGAGACGAGTTTATTTAATATGTAAGCCCAATAAAAAGGCACTCTAAAATAGTGGTGGGAACATGTTGAAAAAAAATTATCGAAATTATCGCGTTTCATTCGAAAAGGAGCGGTGGAGTAAGAAAAAGCGCGTGGGGAGGGGATGTCGACCGGCGAGTGCGTCCGTACGCTCTCAGCGCGTTGCTTGTGTTCGGTTAACAGACAGGAGCTCGCTGTCCTTGTCGCACCCATTGAGCGAGAAAACCCGAGCATTCCCGAGTGCGTTCATACTTATACTGTCTTGAGTTCATACTCTCTTATGTTCGCCGGTAGATATCCCCTCCACGCGCGCTTTTTCTTACTCCTCAGCTCCTTTTCGAACGAAACGCGATAATTTCGATAATTTTTTTCAATGTGTTCCCACCACTTTTTTTGGGTGCCTTTTTTTTTGGCTTACATATTCAATAAACTCGTCTAGAGACAATTCAGGCAGAGGAAGTTCATCGTTCCCTTTTTAAAATTGCTTGGGAAATATAAAAAAATTAATAAGATCACCTCGAAATCCAATAGCCCAAATTTTTCGGCGTCTTTCTGAAAAGGAGTCCTCTGTGGATACAATTCAAAAATATTCATCGGGAATTAGCAATCGTAAACAAGCGACACAAATAAATCAACTAGAGGGTGAGTTCAGAGCAGTTTACTATGATAGAGTGAAAATTCAATCCATGACGATAAGCATTGCGGCACCGAATAATATTGTCAAATTAAAAATGGTGATATTTTAAAAGTTAGTAAAATATATAGCATCGCTGACAATTTAGACAGGGTACTGATTCGAGGAAAAGTTATCGAGAATCTAAGGAATGCGTTTGAGAATCCAATGGCTTCTTCTAAAATAGGGATTTATAAAGTATCTCCAGTATTGGGTCATCGGAAAACATGCACGATAAATTGTATTAAAGACAAGTGCATATTATTAAACGTTGAAAAACGTACACACATTGTAACGCTTTTGCATCTACCATAAATATATTAATTATTAACAAATGTTTGAGAACCGGATATGTATAAATATTGTTCATACATAAAATGATATATAATATATGATTTTCAGAATAGCTTTACTTTTATTATTACCTTACTGCACAGATAAACTATTTCAATTACTAAGACTCAAAACATCGACAGATAGTCTAGTCGTGAAAACCTGACAAAAGAACTCTATTTGACACGCCTGCAGCATGAAAAATGTATTATTAATTAGGTCCAGGTCATAGCATTTTGAATAAAAATTGAGAAATAATGAACAAAATATGTGAAATAATGATTAAACGTATTTACGTTTAAACGAACGTGGCATCATGTAATATAAAGTGAAAAACACACATTTTTTATTCACCCATATTTGTTGGACTGGCGACGTACTGATAAAATTGCCTGCCAATGCCGAGACAGTACTCCAGCCAAGACTGGGTAGTCAAGACTGGCACGGTATCGATGCGTTTAGTTGCCAATGCTGGGGCATACTTCCAGTCAAGACTCAACCTACCTTGGTTACCAGGACTGGCACCACATTGTTAAAATCGTTTACCAGTGCTGGCGCAGTACTCCACCCAAGACTCGGCAATTAAGACTGGCATGGTACTGTTGCCAATACTGAGACAGTACTTCCAGCTAAGAATCAACCAACCTTGGTTACCAGGACTGGCACCACATTGTTAAAATGGTTTACCAGTGCTGGCACAGTACTCCACCCAAGACTCGGTAATATAGACTGGCATGGTACTGTTGCCAATACTGGGGCAGTACTTCCAGCCAAGACTCAACCAACCTTGGTTACCAGGACTGGCACCACATTGTTAAAATGGTTTACCAGTGCTGGCGCAGTACTCCACCCAAGACTCGGCAATTAAGACTGGCATGGTACTGTTGCCAATACTGGGGCAGTACTTCCAGCCAAGACTCAACCAATCTTGGTAAACAGGACTGGCACCGTACTGATAAAATTGTTTACCAATACTGGAGCAGTACTACCAGCCGATACTTAACCAACCTTGGTAACCAGGACTGACACCGTACTGATAAAATTGTTTGCCAGTACTGCGGCAGTACTTCCATCCAAGACTCGGCAACCAAGCCTGGCACGGTACAGATACCTTCAATTGCCAATACTGGGGCAGTATCGCCAATTGAGAGTCGGTAGCCAGGCCTTGCACAGCTCTGGGCCGTGTTGGTAAGTATGGCACATTACCGACATTCGCACATGGGCCCGAGTAAAATCTGTGGGTGGTACGAAGATGTTGTTTGGTTTTCGATTTGCAAAATTTTGTTCATAGAGGTTTCGCGTATTATCTCGCGGTGTGAAATTACTGTTTGATCTTTGGTTCTCGAGATTTTGTTTATGACGAATTTGTACGTCGTTTCCCTGAACGGGCAGACATGTTTTACCTTGACGGTTTTTAATAAAGTTCGGGAATTTCTTACATAAATCTTCCACTCGTTTCACCTCTTCTGTTGCTGCTTGGAGTGTTTCGAATGTGTGTGTGTTTAGTTGTCTTATTATGTGTGTTGGGAGACCTGATACAAAAGCGTCGATTGCTTGACGCGTGGCCCGTTCCACCTCTGCTTGTTTGTTTGCTACCATTGCGCTTGTATTAATTCCGTCTATGTATTCTTGACAAAGTTCTGATACTCTGTAACTGAAATCTATAACTTCTTCGTCTGATTTTTGCTCTAATTCTCCGAAATCTTTACTCGTTCCTGATAATAATTTTGTTCTCGTGAAATGTAAATGTAGAAAATTGGATAATTCATCGACCGTTCTCAGAGACGCTATGGTTGCTCGTCGCGATGCTTCGCTTTTGCATTTTCCTACTAATTGATGATCTACGAATTTTTCATCCGCGTCTTGCAAAATTTCTCGTGCCTCTCTGCACATTGTAGTAAACGAATATACTGAAATACCATCTGGTTTACCATCGAACTCAGGCATTGATCTTACATATTCTTTAAAATCATAAAGCGACTGTGAATTATTTAGATATGCGTTTTCGCGGAGGGTCGGGTCGATGTCCATATTATCGTTATTATTTGTCGTTGACATATTTGTGAATATAAAATTTCGACTTACGTTACGGTGAAAAATTGATAGGAAATACAGATATTTTCGATCGTAGACGTTGTTGACTCGTTGCCGGTACCTGCTGCTTACGGAGATGCGCTGTCGAGATACGCGCTGGTGAGCACGCTGTTAGAAGTTCTCGGTGTCGTGTTGTCCCTGATGACGATTAAGGCACCGGTGACGTCGATCGATGACGCGCGAATTTCATGTGGGTTTTTTTTTTTTTCTTTTTTTTTCACTCTTCCTCCCCTTTTTTTTACAGAAGAAAACAAAATATTTTGCGATTTTCGGTGTTAATGTTTTTGTTTATGATATTTTTTTCCACACGCGACAAAAAAAATTTTGATTGTCGACGTTAATGTCTTGTTTATGATATTTTCCACAGACAAAAAATGATTTTGCGATTTTCGATGTTATTTTACCAAACGTGAAAATTGATTTTGAGATTTTCGATGTTAATGTTTTTGTCTATGATGTTTTTTCGCAAGCGAAAAAGGTATTGCACACTTTTCGAAATTGTGTTTTTGTTTATGATTTTTTTTCTCACTGATTTTTTCCGCACAAATCGCGCTGAAATCCCACCGCAGCCACCAAATTTATTATACTAATAGATGTTTAGTCCCGAGAGCGTCGGTAGAGCAGAAACTCTTGTAACCCGCGATACGCGAGTTCGACGAGTCTGATTAGAGCGGTTTCTGCTTTTTCCCTACTCGATACCGGAACCAATAGTATATCAATGTTTTTGGGTATATCAGCGACCACTACGTGTGGCTGATTTGCCGGAAAAAAGATGTAGATGATTGCGAAGATTTGTTGATTAAACAGATGAACGTTTTTATTCAATTTATAACTGTCGATGATCTTGGTTTGTAAGGCCAAGATATTTTGAGTATGAGTACAGAATGTTTGATACACTTGATATTTTTGGATAACAGACACTGGAATCGCGCGCACGAAGTTTAATTAAATTGAGCGTGATTCGAACGAACTTATGAGTTTCGTGTTTTATTCTGGATTTCGAATTTAGACTGTTCGTCGGAAATGGCGAGTTTTATTCTCGACCAAGGCTGAGCGTACTGAAATCGTCTAAAGATGAATCGAAGTCAAGTGATAGAATTTTGTAAGTGAGCTGTGTGACTTGGAGTCGAATGGTAACAATTAAGTGTCTGTCGATGAGTAAGAATGAAGTTCGTAAGCGAAGTGATAAAAATTTAGTGTAAGTCGATGAATTGAAGTCGAACGGTAAAAATTTTGTGTCCGTTTTTTTGGAGAGTTCGGTTTTTTATAACCTTCGTGAATGGAGTTTCGGGAGATGGAAAATTCGGGTTTGGTAGGGGAGATTGGTTCTCGTTGGTCCAAGTGGAGCAAGGGAGGAGTCAAGCTGATGCCGCGTGGGCGTACTTAAGGGCGGTTTTTTTATCCTTAAAAAGTTTGGTGATCGTTGCGAGTTTCCTGTGTCTGTTTTACATATATTTTCTTATAGATAAACATGCCGGCGTTTTCCTCGAAAGAGGGAAACGTTTTTTCAGTTGCAAGATAAAGAATATTCGATTCATAATATGAGTGTCGCTGTTTTCTTCTGGCGAGAGACGCGTGCACGTAGGAAAGCAAATAGTCTCGAGAAATGCGGGATTTTCGCTTGTATGTTGAAGATATAATTTTATGACAGGATGTGTCCGCTTTCCTCGGGAAAGGGCTGTATGCTGATCAAATGTTTACGAAGATATTAGTTTTGGTACATTCGTGGACCAAATGTATCAACTGAGTTGGATTATTTAGTTTAGATATTGGGTGGTCTTGAGATTCTGTTCTCGTCTAGTTTTGAATATAAATATATGTTATTTTCGTGGTTCTTCCCGTCTTCCCGAGATTGATTGTACAAGAAATGATTATTCGATGACATCTATTTTATCGGCTACCGTATATTCTACTGTCGTTAATTTCAGGTCGGTATTTGAAAGAGTGTAATAAAGAGGGAGACTGTGATCGAAAAAATATGCCGGTGGGGATGTAACACTTCCCCCTTTGAAAGATTCGAGCGCCCACGCTCGATTTTGATTAAATTATATACCGACGTGAAATTTCGAATTGGATTAAATAAAATCTAATACAAATTTTATGCTACTGAAAATATATAAAAAACGTTATATATAGTAAAAAAATTTCATTATCGTGTTACATATGCGAAAGTTTTTGTTTTTTTTTTCTTGTGTAAAAAAAGGTATGTAATTACTAGGTTTCTTATAATTGTCTTAATCTTTGATGAGAGGAAAAAAGAAAAAAAATTATAAACGTTATTATGTAATTTTTCTTATTTCATACGCTTAATGTTAATCGTATGATACATTTTTATTGTAACTATCGTCATTTTAAATTTATTGTAATTGTATTTTAGGATCTGCCTGTTCGATGGTACACCTACCGGTTTCGTATATTCTTTCTGGAGTGGGAAATTTGCGGCGTTCGCCGTTTTCGGGGGTTGCTGTGCCGAGGCTATATATTCAGGTGACACAGGTAAGTGTGTTTATTCTGCCAAAAATTTTCTAACGAGCGATTTCCTCTTTAATTCAAACCAAAAAAAAAATGAGTACCGGACGTGTAAGTTCCGCGTAAACGTGAATTTTGTGTTCTTTTTTTGTTGTTGTGATTTCGTGTTTCGTGAGATTTTAATTTTTCTGTTCGTTCTTTTTGAAGTGAATACTTCTTATGCGATTACATTAGGCCCCGCCCCCAGCCGCGTTGTTCCACCGGACAAGAGAATGAAGGAATAGAAGAAGAGAGAGAAAGAGAGAGAATGATGCGTGAGCGAGCGAGAGAGCGATAGATCCATAGCATGCCCGCGTGTACGGGTTTTATATGTATTAGGACAGCAGCGCGCATGCACGTCGTTCTATCCGTTGTGTGTGAGTCCACATCCATGAGTGAGTTCACACCGTCTTCGCTTCGTGCCGAGTTTAAGCTTCTGTTTTGTGTTTTGTTTGTATATATTACATATTATACATACTCGGATAATAACTATGAGAAAATTACTGACGGTACAAAATGTTGGAAGAAATATTAAGGTTGATTGATAGGTAGAATGTGGAGGTATTTTCAGATATTAGAAAATGTGCTTTAATTTTAAAAAAATGAAATACGCTCTCCAAAGTTTTCCTCCGTTCGATCTTTAATAGGAATTTATATTTCGCTCAATACATCGCTAAAATATATTATGAGGTTTAATCGCTAAAGCGTAATTGCCCTTAGCAATAGGCGGTTCTCCAGTTTTAGCCGATATGCTAGCAGACCTTGTGCATTACCGCAATGAATCGGTAATTCTCGCAGGTGATTTTAATGTTAATTTTTCATTGCCACAGGCCGAATCACTCCATCAATTTTTAGAAAAAAAAATTTCTCGTTAAAAATGATCAACGGCAGGAATGATCCGACTACTAAAGGCCGTTCAACGATAGATGCTGTATTTGCAAAAAATATCGACAAAATAGATCTGAAGCATTTTATGTCATATTTGAGTTATCATAATCCAATTTTTGGTATTGTAGAATTAGACGATTCTATAAATAATAGACACGAGAGCAATGAAAATAGTATAGAATAAGAGAACAAAATTAATTTGTCCCAATTTTTTACTTGCAGATACATATACTTATACAAATAAAATTGATTTCATATCTATAACTAATTCCTACTTCTTTGCTCATCCTATCAATTATTTCTGCCCCCCCCCCCCCCACCCCCCTCTATACAAATAAAATTTTTAACGCCAACGTCAACACGAGGTACGAAGAAGTCACAAAATCGTAGGGAACTTTGTTAAAAATTGTTCGAATATAATGAAATTGCGGATATAGGTAAAAAATTACTTGACGGACAAACGGTATATTTTTATACGACGATTAGGTCAATAATTAGTACTAAAATTAATTAACACGAGGTACGAAGAAGTCACAAAATCGTAGGGAACTTTGTTAAAAATTGTTCGAATATAATGAAATTGCGGATATAGGTAAAAAATTACTTGACGGACAAACGGTATATTTTTATACGACGATTAGGTCAATAATTAGTACTAAAATTAATTAAAATTGCCTTCAAGTGCCATTTCTGCGCGCGCAGTTGGCCCGGTCACCAACGTCGCAACTGCTCTAGGAGGATACGAGTGCGCCAAGTACGAACCATCGCGATACAGCGATGTCGTGTTGCATGTCAACTCCCCCCTATTTTTTTTGTCTCGAAAAAATTATTCCGTACGGGCATTTCGAAGGACAATATATCCATGACATCTCACGAAAATTTAATCCCTTCTCTATTGTTGGTTCTCGAGATAATGATTAATGAATTCTTAATTTTGTGAAATTCATAACTTTGTAACGGCTAATTGGATTTAAACGATTAAAAAAAGAATGGTTTTTATTTTTTTTGTCCTTTTTGAAAAAAATATGTCGTCATCATATCGAGGGCTTAGGACCAAAAGGGCGTAACCCACTGTTTTTCGACTTTTCATTACCTTACTGCCATAAAGGCGTATCCCCAACTTTAACACGGAAGTTCCATAAGAGCAAAATTAATCAGCCTACAGCCAGAAGGGCGTAAGCCCACTACAATACTGCCAGAAAGGCGTAAGCCACGAAAAATAAAAAAAGTGGCTTACGCCCGTCTGGCAGATCATTCATCATTTTTTCCCGGATTTGAATCGCCTGATTACAGCCAGACGGGCGTAACCCTCTTTTTTTTATTTTTCGTGGCTTACGCCTTTCTGGCGGATAACCGGTCAATTTTTTCCGAATTTCGATCGCCTACTTACTGCCAGAAGGGCGTTACCCCAAAAAAATTGAAAACTTGATGTGTGTAAGATGCTGGCCAGTTTTCCATCTTTCTGGCCAGTCGATGGCCAGTAAACTGTCGAGTTCCAGATTAGGTGTGTAACGCAAATCTGTTCAGTGCCAGTCTTGGCAGGCTGACGAGTTGCTGGTCAGAAAAACTCGGTAGTTGCTGGTCAGGAAACTATTCGCTATTTGCTAATATTTTTTAATGGGAAATATAAACAAAAACGAAATATACCATTTTCAAAATGGTTGCATGCGCATATTTAGTCGTTGCTATAGTTAATACTCGAAATTTAAAAAATTTTCAAAATAAAATTTTTTTTTTTTTATTTCAAATTTTTCAAACTCAATATTTTCAAATTTTTCAAAATTTTCAAAATTTTCAATATTTCCAAATTTTTCAAAATTTTCAAAATTTTCAATATTTTCAAAATTTTCTGTTACGTCCCGCGACTTTCGGGACTTTTTGCATCGATTTGAAATAGCTTATATCTGGCGATTTTCAATAGAATTAAATACGAGGAAAGGGACCCGGTCACACTAGAGGAACGTTTTATTTTTCCTCCTGGCAACACGGAAAGTTCGAGTTGTCATTCATCGAGCCATCTGCACAAGTACGTCTCAAGTGAGCATAGGCTATCGAGAGGTGACGCCATAGCGGCATCGATATCAAAGGTCCTCATTACGAGACGTCCATCGTCGGACATGAATATAAACAACCGCCGATGTCGGAGAAATCCTTGGCTATAGAAGATTCACGCGTGCATGGATAGAGAGAGAGAAAGAGAGAGAGTATGCCTCATCTAAAGCTATAGTGACCGGTGATCCTCTTTTTCTTTATTCCCGAATGAATACTTTATGAAATAAATTCCCGAAAGTACGTGAGTGAACGGATGTAAAAATGTAAAATCAAGAATGAACATGGGTACCTGGGTCAGGTCATCGGTGATGGTAAAGGTGGCGGTGAATAGTATGTAGTTTATTGCATTTAAGTATTCAATTATATTATTTAGAATAGCTTGAGATTTCCATGAGTCAAAATTGGTCAAAGAGAGGAGATTTCCTTTTTCGTTGAGATGCTTGCTGTTTCTTTCTCTTTGCTCTTAATTTATGGGCGATTTTAGCCTTGCTACAACTTTTCGGGAACAGCGTCTGGAAAAGGTCATCGGATGATTCTCGTGGATGATCTACATGAGTTCTGCACGTGATCGACAAATTGACGCAGTGGTCGAGTCAAGGGGACTCGATAGAGGAAAGACTTCGACGGGACACCCAACCGTCACGTCGCTAATGAGAATTAAATAAACATTCGGAAACATGTGGTTATACCAGAGCTGCTGTCGTCTGGTTACGAATATCGTCTTCCGATTAACCGGAACTACATGTTTAGAGAGAGAGAGAGCGCGCGCGTGGAAGGCAATTGCCTTTCAATAAAAATCACGAGGTTCAAGAGACATATGTCTCATCGATAAGTGACGCCGCAAATTCGACATCGCAATCCAACAAGGACCCCAAAGGCGTAGCAAGCGCATGATTTAATTAACAATGAATAATAATTTTGCAAAGACCAAATTCAAAGATTCATGGAAATCTCATAGTGCATTAACAAGGATTATCCATAAACGATGTAATTGAGAAAGAATCCTTTTAGTAGTTATTAAGAATGGTGAGCTAATGTATGCATGATTAATGCGCGGTTTATGAAATAGATTATTCCTGTAGTAAAAATGACAAAGAATGATTAAGGAAATCACACAGGATCTGGAGTATAGGGACAAAGTTTTCAATGTTATAACAAACAAGCAAAGAATAATCAGGGAAACTATCAGAATCCAAGCGTTAACGTGGAATCAAGATAACCGGGTGATAAAAATCAATATCCCTCAATGAATAATTTTAAATTGTTTCAAAATGGTTTCGCATTGTGTATTTTGAGTAGATCAATAATTACAGAATGACTTTCATGATTTTTCCCGATTATTGGAAAGATCGGGTCACTTAATCAAATAAAAATCGTTTGAGAACTATTTCACCATCAGTGGAATAATTTTAATCTGAACTAAAAAGCCTTGCATGTATCATCGCGTTACAGGCTCGGCATGGCAAGGAAATCAAAAAGAGATAGAAATGAATAGAATGAGAGAATAAATCGAAGGCAATGCGGAGCAAGGGAGATACGAATAAATGGAGGAGAAATCGTCACCGAACGAGAGCACGAACAAAAAGACGAATGGAAATGTGCATGGCTGTATGTGTGTGTGCGTGTATGTGTCACCGAGAGCCTACGGTGGACCAGCGCGTGGCCTGTAGGAGAAGCCGAAGAGGAGAACTCCTCTGCTGCGTGGTACCTCCGAAACGAGGGGCAGAGTGAGCGAGAGAGTAGATACCGTATATGCAAGTATGAGAGAGACAGAATGAACGTCTTGATGAAAAGACGGCGTATGTACGAGGGGAAAAATCGCTTTACGGATTATTGAAACACGGAATAATTATTAAAAAGGAATACAGAAATGAAAGTTTTATAATCAGGATAAATTTGTATTAATTAGAAGTATGGATTTTCAATTATATAGATTCGTAGCGGTCATTGGGAATGCGAGGTGGAGGCGGCGGAGGGGCTTAGAGCGTTTTAGGCGGCTAAGGGCGTATCTCCCCACCGCCGAAGCTAAGTCATCCTGCAATACCCTATATAAAACCGGGTAATGAGCCCGCAGGGGGTCAGAGTTATCAGAGCCGGGAGAAAATTTTAAGAGATCGAATCGCTGTCCGTCGTGTTAATCTATTTCTCTTTATATACTTCTCATCGTTTGGCCTCAGTATCTCCAAATTTCTTTATTTTACTTTATTTTATTCAAACTGTCTCCGTGGATTTCGATACGAACATTTTATTTTTTCGATACGAACATTTTATTTTTGCGAACGAACATCTTATTTTTGTGAACGAACGGTTTATTTTCTTTTGTGAACGAACATATTTTTTTTGTGGAATAAAAATATTTCACCGTTTATCAATCTCGGCTGAACATTCACTTTCACCGCACAATCATCCCATCTGCACTGAATTGTTCATCGTCTTCGTCGTTATATTCATCGTATTTTAGAATCCTCCAAATTCATCCAGTTCGACCATCAAAGTAGTAAGTATTTTTGAAATGTTTTCTCACATATATATATATATATTTGCTCGTGTTGCGCGGTGTCTCCGATCTCGGTCGACACCCCATGACGTCCTAAGGACCGAAGGCGAGGGTTTCGGGTCGTTTGTATCGTAAAACCCATGGTGTAATTTCTTTCGTTGTTTTCCCTTTCCGTGTTATCCTTTTGAATTAAATTCAGTTTTTGGAAATTTATAAATTCAGTTTTGTGGAAAGTCATGTCGAATTAAGTTCAATTTTTCTTTGGAAATTTATGAATTCAATTTTGGAAAATCATGTCGAGTTAAAATCAATTTTGTGAAAAGTCATGCCGAATTAAATTCAGTTTTCTGGAAATTTATATTTGCGTCAATCTTGGTCTTTCGGAAGGTTATGATTCCATGAAGGGTAATTTATTTTTTTTTGTTGGGTTAAATCCAATGTCCGATAAATATTATTTTGTGAATTTAATTTTTGTTGTTGTTTTCTCCAAACTCGATTCTTGTGTTAGTATATTTTCAGACCCTTTAGAATTATTCTTGGTCCATTAAAAATATTTTGGCGTTTCCAAGCAACTATTTCCGGAGGAATCCGTAGTATTTCGATCTACTGTAGGATTATTTTCTTTGTAAATTTGTTTCATTTTAGGAAGTGTTCATCCTGTAACTTCCGTGAAATATGTGCGAGCTAAAGGCATTTGAAGAATTTACGATGTATTCCAGGAAATAAGAAATTAACAGTTTCGTGTTTATAATTTGATGTTCATTTCTGATATAATTTTTCCGGGGTTAAATTCATTTTCGAGCATTTTAGAATTTCTTCAAATGATTAAACTTAATCAAGTCGTGGTTGAATAAATTCCGGTGTTGATTTCCTTTGTTGTGAGAGTTGTCCTGTCCATTGATCATGGACCTTTTCCAGTTAAAAATAGCTGTCGCGGTATCAGTGGTCATTTTGGTCCTCATAATAATTACGTTTGTCCTTGCAATTTGGGCGGAAAGCCCTCCGGAGGTCAATCCTGAGGATGGCCCTGCCGTGTATTTCCTCCCACGTCAGTGAAAGTTTAGTTCCCGTGTTTATGTCAGAATTTATTTTATGAGATCACGCTATTTTATTCCTTTATATTACAAGTTTTATTTGTCAGATGTTACCGAATTACCATTTATTATGTGTCCCGCGAAATTGAAGAGTTTTGTTCGCGAGATTTTATTTAAATTTGCCATTGTTACCAAATTATGCACTCTCCGCCCATCCTGAGCAATTTTCCGCAAGGTTAGGCTCAAAACAGGGCAATAACCTGGCCAATTCCGATTTTATCTCGAATAACGTGTTAAAGGGAAAGCCGCGCTTTTCTTGGCCGAGATGAGAAAAATCGAGGGTCAGGACGTAACATTCAATATTTTCAAATTTTTCAAAATTTTCAATATTTTCAAATTTTTCAAAATTTTAAAAATTTTCAATATTTTCAAATTTTTCAAAATTTTCAAATTTTTTAAATTTTCCAAAATTTGAAAATTTTTCAAAAATTTCCAAATCTATTCAACATTTTCAAAATTTTTCAAAATTTTCAAAATTTTGAAACCTTTGAAAATTTTAAAAAACTTTAAATTTCAAATATTTTTGAAAATTTTGAAAATGTTGAATAGTTTTGGAAAATTTTGAAAAATTTGAAAATTTCGATATATTTGAAAATTTTGAAAAATTTGAAAATTTTGAAAAATTTGAAAATTTTGAAAAATTTGAAAATTTTGAAAAATTTGAAAATTTTGAAAAATTTGAAAATTTTGAAAAATTTGAAAATTTTGAAAAATTTGAAAATTTTGAAAAATTTGAAAATTTTGAAAAATTTGAAAATTTTGAAAAATTTGAAAATTTTGAAAATTTTGAAAAATTTAAAAAATTTTTAAATTTTGAAAAATTAAAAAATTTTAAAATTTAAAAATTTTGAAAAATTTGAAAATTTTAAAATTTAAAAATTTTGAAAAATTTGAAAATTTTGAAAATTTTACGCACACACGTCACACACACACACACACACATCACGTTTTCAATTTTTTTGGGGTAACGCCCTTCTGGCAGTAAGTAGGCGATCGAAATTCGGAAAAAATTCACCGGTTATCCGCCAGAAAGGCGTAAGCCACGAAAAATAAAAAAACGAGGGTTACGCCCGTCTGGCTGTAATCAGGCGATTTAAATCCGGTAAAAAATGATGAATCATCTGCCAGACGGGCGTAAGCCACTTTTTTTTATTTTTCGTGGCTTACGCCTTTCTGGCAGTATTGTAGTGTGGGCTTACGCCCTTCTGGCTGTAGGCTGATTAATTTTGCTCTTATGGAACTTCCGTGTTAAAGTTGGGGATACGCCCTTATGGCAGTATAGTCCGTTTTTTGTGGGTTACGCCTTTCTGGTCCTAAGCCCTCGATATAAAAGCTCATCAGGCAGTTTTCGGGGTAATTTTTTGATTTTTATTTCTACGAAAGGGCCACCCAGAATTCCACTCACTATTTTTTTTTCCTTGCGGAGGCAATACGCCACTCCACAGGATTTTTTTAAGATGAAAGAGGCCATCAGTAAAGAGTGAAAAATTGTTTTCTGTCAATTTTCTGTTTTCTCTTTTCATCTTTATCAACGGTCCGATGACGGCATATTTTTTTTCAAAAAGGACAAAAAAAATTTGTTTTTTCCTTTAATCGTTTAAATCCGATCCGATTATCGATGACATCGTGACTATTGAAATGAGATTATGTGTATACAAAATTCTTTGTTCGTACATAAACCGGATACAAACAGCACATATGCGCCATGTTCGTCCATGATATGCGCGGATACAGTATCGTTGGTAAGTCAGTGCTGCCAACTTGCATCACCAAAATTTTCTAGGAGGCAACGCTGCCACTGTTCCCGAGCGAATTTGTTTTTTCAAAATAATTGCCAAACCGATTTCTAAAAAAAATTAAACAATTTTTATGTGAAGTAATGACGATAATATTTTAAAATTATAACATCCCATAAGTCACCGAATATAATTTTAATAAGGAATTTAAAAACTTATTTTTTCGTGTTCAGGGATTGGAACACTAACGAAATCTCTGCCCCTCTCATGCCGCGCAACCCCCGCTTACAATACTACCAGAACATTCTTAAATGTCATTTTGACCAACTCAGAATACATTATGACGATTTTGTGCCCATAGCAAGCTTCCAATTACGTATCTAAAACTTCGGATAGAGGATGAAGGGGGGGGTGGGGGTGTAATGCAGAAAATATAATGCACGCCAACAAATTATCAATGATTTATTATCATAACAATGGAATCATGCCGAATTTTGCTTCAAAAATACAATAAATGAACACTTTATACAGAAAAATAAGTACTTCTTGCCGTGGACTACCGCTTATTATCTAAAAATCGCAATTACTTGCGTACATTCACGCCGACATATCGGACACTTTTTTTTTGGCCTCGCAAATGACCGCGCATTGCTGGCAGCAGCAATTGTGCCCACACGGCACAAAGCAGTGCGTCGGAGCACGTTGTTTACACACGGCGCATCGTTCTGTAAAATGAAAACCCATTAGCGTGTGTCATAATTGAATCTGTCAAATTTACGTAAGATAATGCAGTATAACTTGATTGTGTGTTTTGAAAAAATGGACAGCAATAATAAACATGAAGATTGCCGTCTACTTCCACGCCTCCGAAGACGTTGGCAAAAGCATGCAAACCCACCACGCTAAAGCATAGCGAATGCGTACTGTCGGCTGCATAAATGCAAGCATACGGCAACGTTCAAGCCTAATACACTAGTCGAAACTCATTACAATAATTCGCGCTTATGTTGATCAATTTTTCATAGATATTTTAGTAATCGAATTAAGAAATTATAATTAACTTATGAATTGATGCAAATAAAGTACAGAATAATAAATATCAATCAGCTTGAATTTGGTCTTATTGAAACCCCCAAACCATAATGAAAAATAAAGTATGGAGGACGAGAAAAAAACTCGTTACTTCACATCTAACATATTAAAGTATAATAACGTATCAAATCACAAAAATGCATGAGCTAGTAAAGTTATCGTTTTGAATGAAATTGTTACGAATCGTGACAACGGATGTGAATGCGAATTCTACCTTCGATTGTCAACCGTGGCTTCAACACTTCCAGGCGCTTCCACATACCTTCCGGAAGGTGTGGGCAAAAGCATGCAAATCTGCATTAGCAGATGCGTACTTTCGGCTGCATAAATGCAAGCACAGGCGATATTGAAACCCGGTCGATGAATCAAAAGTCGTAACTGCAATTTGTGCTGAGGGTGGTTGGTACACTATTTGAAACTCGATATCCCCCAACTTTCCGATATATTCTAGCCAATACATCGGTCTTTTCTAGTTACTTTTCATATGGATATACATTTGACAATCCCTTAAGGGTAAAAAAATATCAACAACCATTTATTACTGAATCACTAATTTACTACTATTCTTACTTTACATAGTTACTTCAAAGAATTATCATTCCCGCAAAGCGCAAATTCGAGTCAATTTTCGAGCGTAGCTTGAATACTGCTGCCCGCTTCCACGCTACCGTAAACATGGGCAAAAGCATGCTAATCTACAAAAGCAGATGCGTACTTTCGGCTGCATAAATGCAAGCATGCAGCAAAGTTCTAGCTCGGTAAGTTGATGGAGAGTCTTTACTATGATTCGCATTTGTCCGTTTGAAGTTATTATGTATCTCGATGAAAAAATATACGCTTTGAAAGATTACACGTATGATCAATATGAATAGCTAAAATCTTTAGACGATCAGTTCTAAAGCCCACAAACGCAATCAAGTTATGGGATGAGGATTATTTTTATGCCCAACATTGAATTACTCCATGAAGGGTGGTCGTAAACAATTGCCATTGAAAGTTCGTGCTTTTCAAGATAAATCTACACTAAAATTTAAGCCCAACTGAATATTTTTGCTCTTGATAAGAGGCCACAAATCCGTGCTCCGCGGATCGTACTCCGGTCCTACTACCTGTTCTGGGCTTAAGGGCAACAGTTTAATGTAGAATCCTTGCTATTAATATCATTCAATAGATCGTCTGCTTGGAGACGCAACGCGATTTGTTCTTCGACATTTCTCCCAGCCAAAACTCGATAATTTTACTACGTTCGTGCTATC